>VZTE01006049.1:211925-227168 GCA_013397775.1 Eulacestoma nigropectus | reverse complement strand
GTGGGCGGGGGAGGGAATGGAAGAGAAGTTCAGAGGAGGAAAGTTCAGGAAAAGAACATTAAGGAAAGTTCAGTAAAGTTCAGGAAAGGAAAGTTAAGTTAAGGAAAGTTAAGGAAAGTGAAAGGAAAGTGAAGGAAGTTGGAAAGGCAAGGAAAGGCAAGGAAAGGTGAGGCGAGGCAAATTCAGGCGAGGCAAATTCAGGCAAGGCAAGGCAAGGAAAGGCAAGCCAAGGAAAGGAGAGGAAAGGAGAGGAGCAAAAAGAGATGTCTTCAGCGCTACAGTTAAAGATCTCAGCTGAAAGAAGCTGGACCTGAAAAATGTCTGTTTTGCAATAAGTTGGCCAATTGTCCAGTGGACTGCACAGATAATCTGAAGAATCACAGCTACAATGAAGCTGGATGAAGAAATCATAGAACAAATAGTTATAACAGCAGTGTAATTAACAGGACCCACAGTAACTTTAAGTTGAAATGTCGAAGTATAAATTAAGCGATATATAATACCACCAATATTAATAAAAGCTAGAGTCCAAATGTATTATCTTTGTATGATCAAATCCAGTGATTGTTCTGCTCCTGACTGCATTATGCAGAGAATCCAGCTCGCAAGAGATAAGACTCAGATAACTTCCATTCATGACTTACAATGTCTTCGTCAAGAGCTTATTGCTGGAACAATGGTGATGCCATATTGCATCAGGAAAAGGTCTGAATGTCATTTAATGAATATAACTTTAATTTGGGAAGACTTAAGCAGAGATACTACTCAATTCATTAGCACACACTGTCTATGTAATTCACTTCATGAAGTTAACAATCAGCATGGGCATGTATATTTACATGAAAGAAAGGTAGCTAAAATTCCATTCATATATTTCACTGTTGCTTTGAGACAGGGAGATGCTGTAAATCATCATCTGCTTCATAGGTGACATAAAAGATATGGTTGGTTTATAGTTTCTTCTTACTTACTGCCAGACATATCATAGCTGATGCTCATGGACTTGGCCTTTGATGGAAAGCCTTCAAAGGCAGGAAAAGGCAGCACATGGCCATGACTTCCAGCTAGCAAGAACAGTAGATACGTCCCTGGAGTTGAACAGACACCTGGGGAATACTTTTGTTTCAATACATCACACTAGCCTCAGTGTGTGGAGATCGCAGTGCATCCTCTGGGGGAAAGTCGGCCTCTGTAACTGTGCTTTATATGTAGGGCACAGCAGAAGCTCACAGAGTGGCAACTGTCATGGTTAAAGGGGAAGAGCTCTGTACAGGCACATAACTATTCTGGTATCATAATGCTGGAATCACTTACTGTAACGGCCAGCTAATGGGGAAAGATGGAGAAGAAGCAGTTTCCCAAGTCCCACTTCACTTACAGTAAATTAATGCCTGTGGTGAACACAGATAAACTGAAGGTAATAACAAAGTTAGCAATCTTACATCTTGGATTCCATTCATCTACTTCAGTCCTAGGTATATGCTTTTTACCAAAGCACGTTCCTCCTCTTCAAACTGCTTTTCTGAGCAGGTTTCAGTCTAAATTGCTATGCATTGCACACTAATGCTGAGAGCCTATCAGTACTTGCAAAGTATTATTTTCAAATTCTCAAAATTTAGATTAATGTAATTCATCGTATTCTTCAGCAAAAGTTTACTAAATAGGATTTTTTCAAGTGAGAAGGAAATCTAAAATAAATAAATCTGTATTTCTATCCTCGTTGTAACACACAGCTCGAACGCCTGGTCCTGCAAAGCGCTGGTTTCTGCTTCACAACACACACCCCAGGAAATGGCACTATCTGTCAGCTGAGGCAATAGGGCTGTACCTAATGAGAGAGTTTTCTCTTCCCTTCAGCATCTCTGGAGTTGGAAAGATCACAGAGTTTAGCAAGATAGGAACACAAGACTCAATTTCCAATTCTTTCTTTCTGCAGACATGGTTTCTGAAGGGCGAAGTTTTTTGAGATGGTAAAAGGATTACTCCACTGATGCATATCATCAGCTTACATTTAGGAGCAAACCTGAAAGTGGCTTGGAAAGAAGGGAATTCTCTTACCTTACTAATTGAATCGGAATGTCTTATTAGTACCCTCTCTCAGTAATCTGATATGAAAGTCACTAATATGATACGACTGTAACATAGTATTAGCAACAATATATTCTGATATGATATGAATGCTAATGTAATACAAAGGAATGTTGCTAATGTGCTAATCGGATAAGATATTGCTAATGAGATATGAGAGACTCCACTAAAAAAAAATTATATTACTTCCTTTAACTTTTTGAAGATAGCATTAACCTTGCACACTAGGAATACTGCAAAATGTCCTTTTGCTCTTTCCTGGATATTTGTGGTTCTGCCTTTCCACATTTCAGCTTTGTAGGCACTGTGATTTTACTGACAGAGTACTCAGACTCAATAATAAACAGAATAAATAATTGCAGAATGATTTGTGACTCTCAAGCCAACATGCACTGATGTGGTAGTTACTTAGCGTAGGGATAATGTGCATGTTTAAGCAAATTTCCTAGAATCATAACATCATTTAAGTTAGAAAAAAACATTAAGATCATTAGGTCCAACCAGTAATCCAGCACTGCCAAGTCCAACACTAAACCACGTATCCATCTCCACCTCCAGGGATGGTGAGACCATCTCTTTCCTGGTCAGCCTATTCCAATCAATGCCTGACCACCCTTTCAGTGAAGAATTTTACCAAATATCCCATGTAAACCTCCCCTGTTGCAACTTAAGGCCATTTCCTCTCATCCTGTGTTTTGTCACCTGTGAGAAAAGATCTACACCCAGCTGGCTGCACCCTCCTGTCAGGGAGTTGTAATGAGTGAGAAGGTCCCCCGTGAGCCTCCTCTTCTCCAGGCTAAACACTGTCAGCTCCCTCAGCCACTCCTCATAGGAGGTGCTCTTCTGTTTCAACTAATCTCCAATAATCTTTCAAAAATTAGCACTTAAGGGTCATAATATTCAGGTGAAGGTGTGTAGTGTCATTTCCCACATTGCACAGGAAGAAACAAGGTCAGAAAACTGAGTTATCCACCACATAACTAGAGGAGAATCTGGAGACAATTGTAGAATTCCTGTAGACAGACATCCAATTTATTAATGATTTTTTTTCTTTCCTGTAATACTGTAAATTTTCAGTCTTCAGTTTTCTTTTTCTCTTTTTTAAAATTTTTTTCTCTTCCTTTTCTTTTTTTTCCTTTTTCCTTTTCTCTTTTTTTTTTTTTTTTTTTGTTCTTTCACTGTCTTGTTTTTGCTCTTTTCATTCTCATTTTTATTTTTATTTTGCATTGCTTGGTGTGTTCTCAGGAATTACAAGCATGATGGTGGTATGAAGGTAATAGATTGGAATGGCCCTCAGTTCCCTCATCTATGAGATACCAAATGGAAAGCAAGACACATGAACTAAATGTAATCCTGAGATGCATGTGCATCAGTAAAAATTTTTATTTTAGCACTAGTATGTATACAGAAAGTGTTGGAGTCTACACATTTAAATTAATATTTAGCAGGAGGAAGCTTCTGTAAGGAATTTATAGTTAGGTGCAAATCTGTGCATCACTGGGATATATATTATGTTACATTAAATAAAATATGTAAAAAATCGCCTATATTCAATTATGGGACTTACAATTCCTTAGCTTAAAAAAAAAAGGGAGGGTTTTAATTTTTTTTTTTTCAACAAACATAGCTATTATTAGCAGAAATGCCTAGAAATGTGTGTGAGGTGGTTTGGGGTTACTTTTTTGCTTCTTTATTTTTGCACTATGTGAGGTCATATTTTCATACTTAAACTGACATGACTTTCATAACAGTTTCCTCTCTTTTAGTGCCTGACACTTTCTAGGCAGAATCTCTCTTCCCAAGAACAGTGTGTTACTGCACAAGTTAGAACAAGAACAAGGGATGGGACATATAACCTTTCTTTTTCTTCTTGGCTCCCTTTTTTGTGCCATTTTGGCAAAGTTGCACAGTTATTTTGTGGTTTAGATTATCTGCAAAATGGGTGTATTAATAATTACCTTCTTGCAGAAGTAATTATAAACTGTTTAATACTGATTAATAATTAGAAATGTTTTAATCCCCCTACAGGAAGGGAATTAAATGCAAAGTACTATAATGACTGTTAGTAATGCACAGTGAACTTTCATGCTTATATGTAGTGGTTTCTTCTTTTATCCATTTCCCAGCTTAACACTTTTTTTTTTTTTTTTTTTTTAAATTGAATCTATATTAGGCAAGGTTATTCAGGAGAAAGCAGAATGGTGGATGCAAGGGTAAATTTGAGGTAGAGGGTGGGTTATTGAAAGGAAATGAAGCCGCTGACTTCATTGTGTCTTACAATAGAATGGAGGAAAGCAGCACAAAAGAACTATTAGTATTAATATGAATAATGACCTATAAATATTCCACTTGTTAACCATGTAATCAATTCTCTGGTCTCAATGGATGCCTATCTTCCCTTTTGTATATTTGTATATTATAATTTAAATGCATACATTATAATGACTTTTTTTGGCTTACTGGCTTAATGTATGAGAGACTATTCATTTAGCAGTCAGATATTTATTCATTTCTGTTGGATTGGAATTGCAAAGTCCTTGCTTAGCAGATTTAGTACAACGAGTAGTTATTCCATAGGGTGGTAAGGTTAACAGGGGAATGATGCAGGGGTTTCTAAAGCTGACAGAGGCATCTGGTGCTCAGCTCTCGGTACTGCTCATAGACATATTGCTTAGACAGGTTTCAGTCATTGCCACCCTGTTGGATCCCCAGTGAGCTCCACGCCAGAAAAACATACATTTGTTATTAAATTGTAACCTGATGACACTTACTGACTATTTGCAGGTTGGCAGTCTAAAAATGGAAAGTTAGCACATTTGTCACACTATCCATGACAGCAATATTAGACAGAATATATAATTTTATTGGTATGAACCTTTCCTCATGGTTTTGTCTACAAAACAAGCTTTTTTGACTTCAGGTATACTATCAAGTGCTTAGGAGAGATTTGGGCTAGTAGTTTGTGGCAATTATTGAGGTAAAAAAAAAAAAATCTAATGCTTCCATCTTTGCTGTTCCTTCTTAGCCAGGTTTAGAATAGGCACTGTGGTTTAACCGCAGAAAGCACCATACAGCCAGGCACTCGCTCCACCTCATGGGATGAGGGGGATGACTGGAAGTGAACAGTGACAAAATTCATGGACTGTGATAAAGAGAGCTTAAAATCAAAAGCTACGTGTGCAAGGAAAGCAAAACAAGGAATTCGTTCACTGCTTCCTAGCAGCAAGTAGGTGTTTGGCCATCCCGAGAACATCAGGGCTCCATCACGAGCCATGGAATGGCTACTTGGGAAGAGAAGTGCAACCACTCTGAATGTCCATCCCTACCTTCTTCCCATTATCCTCAGCCATTATTGCTGAGCATGACACCATAGGTTATGGAACATCCCTGGGGACATTTGGGTGGCCAGCTGTCCCGTGTGTGTCACCTCACAGCTTCTTGTGCATCCCCAGCCTAATAAATGCAGGCAGAAAATACCTTGGTGCTGTCTAAGCTCTGTTCATCAATCAATAAAACTTCTCTGTTAACAACAGTTTCCATCACAAATACAAAGCGTAGCCCCATAAAAGGAACTGTGGAGAAGACAATTGACTTTATCCCAACCCAAACCAGTGTAATAGGTGAAATAGACACTGGTTTCCAAACATACAGTTGCAAAATAACTTGCTCATTATTTTCTTACTGGTAAATGGCTTTCCCAGCTGTAAAACATGTAAATCATGATCACACTCAAAAATAAGTAGTCTATGCATATATTTCCTTAGACAGAAAGATTTTGAAAGTTACAGGGAAAATAACTAAAAAAAAAAGACCTAAAAAAAAGAACTCTCCAACTTGTTTTATTTCTTGCAATCCTATTTTTTTATACCATAAGGCTTCAGCTGCATCTTCAAAATATAATGAGTTGACTGTAGGGTGTGTGTTGTATTCTGGATATCTGAGCTGTCTAAAATGTCACTGAAGTTCTAGGAAAATGAATATTCAGTGACCATAAAGGTCAATCAAATAGTCAGAGAAGCTTGTAGAGAAGGAAGAATAGGGAACATCTGCATAAACATACAAAAGCAGTCCAGCTGCTGACCCTTGCTCTCACACAGATGTCTGTCTATGCTTCCATCTCAAATATAGGTATTTATATAGGAAAAGATGTGCAGAAAGACATATGGGTAGCCACATGTTGATGGATGGTTGGCTGGCTAAGGCTGTCACTGAGCAAAGAGGCGATGAATAATTTTGCTAGGGATGAGAGCCAGTACTTTTCGAGCCCTGCACCTTCTGGAAGATGGAATTCCTCACTGCCATATCAGTGAGGGGACAGCTTTCCCAAAAGCATCCCAGACTGACCTGTCACCCACTTGTTACAGGACTGGTTTTCAGGTGCTCTCTCAAGTTCTTTAGCATATTTTGGCATAGAAAGAAAGATAAAACTCTAACACCTATGTCCCACCTCCTGGACATTTCAGTTTGAAAGGAGGACAGGGAGCAATGTTTCAGTCTGGAAGGGGACTTAATAATTTCACCTATAACTCTGTTCAGATTTCTCATAGATTTCCATTACTGTCTGCTTTAATAATGTTCCTCACTCTCTCCCTCTTCCTTGCACGAATTTGGCTTTGTTTCCATCTATTCCTTTCCTTCTGATAGACTACAGAACTGCTCATCCAAAGTCATAAATCTTCTCAAGTATGTTATACAATAGAGATTTAGCGACTTTGACTTTTGGGTCCAACAAAGACTTCAGAATTTCTCTTGATAACATTATCTTCCACCTTTTTAATTTTTCAGGAGAACCATTTTCTGTAAAATGAAAATCTTTTATCTTAAAACCATAGATCTTAGTTGTGACCTTGCACCTTTTAAACAGGAATAGAAGCCACTGTGGAATGCTACTTTTCCTATTTTGCCTGGTCAGCTTACTGTATTGACTATTTTGTACTACTTGAGCAACAGACATCCTATATATCATTATATAGGATACAGTTATTGTTCTTTTTCATCCTAAGGGGTCTTAAGAAAATTTATTCAACAAGATTTGTTTTTGGGTTTTGGTGAGTTTTTTATTTGTTTGGTTTTTGGGGGGGGTTTTTTGTTCTGGTTTTTTTTTTTGTTTTTTTTTTTTGGTTTTTTTGGGTTTTTTTTGCTTGGTTTTCCACTTTGACTTGGATTATTAGGGCTATTGGAAATCACAATTTGGATTTGTTTCCTGTCTTTTAGCTAAGATAATAATACTGGAGTTAAAAACTGCTGTTTTAAAAAAAGAATTTTTATTCTATTGCTACTTTTTTGTAGTATTTAATCAAGAGATTCTCAATACCAGTCTATTTGCATTTATATCATTTTTTTTTGTGATTTTCGAGCAGGTACTCTGTAAAACTTTTTTTTTTTTCTTTTAAAGGAACTAGAATAAACTGTTATCTAAGCTGCTAGAGAGAACAAGCAAGTCAGAATTGAGAAGTTCTGGCCTGTTTGCTTTAAAAAATTCATATACAAGACATTGTACCTGTGTTTTCATCCATTTTCCAGCTATAGAAAAATTCCCCTTTTTAACAGATTTATATAAAAATAAGAACAATGAGACCTCAAGCCGTGAAAATCACCCTTGATACACTATCAGGTTTTGTTTGGGTGTAGGTTTCATTTCTGTGCTACATGTTGTGTCAGGTACATGGTATGGATTCCTTGGGATTTGCAAATTTGCCTTCTTCAAAATGAATCTCAGCCAACAGACCATATTCTCCTTCTCCATTAGAAAATTTGGGTTTAGTGAAAGGGAGCTCTAATGGCAAATTCTGAAGAGTTGCATAAACAGATTTTATCACCACCTCTCACAACAGTGTTTCCAGAATCTCCTTGAAAATGAATATTCACAGAAGTCCCAATCTAACTTTCAAGCAAATGTCAATGTTTCACAGCTTATAATGTTGTTAGCCCACAGAGAATGCTGATCTGGGATAGCACAGGGTGTCCTTACATCTTGCAGTGAAAGCATGTCCTGACCATTGATTGCTAAAAGTTGTCATTCACCCTTTTTTCATTCTTTTCGTAAGAAAGGGAGGATATGAGACCAGCGAATAAGGAGGAGAATCAGTCGGATACCGATTGGCCTTGCACAACACACACAGCAGAGCTGGCAGCAAGGCCCTGGTTTGTATTTTAGTATAAAGAATTCAAAAGACTTAAGAGTTGTGTAAATTCAGACTTTCAGGTATGATTCATTGGACTTTAAATAGATATACACAGAGCAGACATTTTCATCTGAGCTGGTCACTGCATACTGTCTCTATAGTAAATGGAGAGAAGTAATCACATCCATGGTATGATTCCTCTCATTTTAAAGCAAGGTTCTAAAATATGCTGTGAAGCACATAATTCTGTTCACTGGCTATAAGGCAAGATTACCTAAGGTACAGACAGCACTGTACATCTTTAAAGCTTGATAAAAGCTAACTCTTAATTGTCTTAGATATATACATCTGTACAAAGATATTTCTACTCTGCTTTAAAATAGTCAAATTTCTATTTATACTTTGTTTAAGCAATTCTGTAAATCTCACAAAATACCTCCCAATCTGGTCCAGAAAGATGTGTCAAAACCATCCATATTTTATATTTTAAGATTTGATAGACTCTCATAATAATTTAAAAGTCCTTCCAGGCTTTGGAATACCTCCAGATTAAAGTAGTAGGATTTTTCCCTGCAGAAATGTCAGAATCTAGAGCTGTTAGCACTAGCACATGTTGATTTCAGTGATACCATGCTTTTTCCAGTACTGAGAAAAAGATCTGCTACACCATGGAAAAATCTGAAGTAAAGAACATGGGATCTATTAAAAAAAAAAAAAAAAAAAAAAGCTTGAAATGAAGAAAAAAACCCAAAACTACAACTGTGTGTATAGAGGGATGGGTTTGGTTGTTTGGTTGGCTGTTTGTTTGTTTGTTTTTTTGATAAGAACATTTCTCAAGCAAGAAGTGACAAAGCAAACACTGTCTGGAATTCCAGTCTTTCTTTTATACACACCCCACTGTGTGCCACTCTTTGAGTGTCCATTTGTTTGCTGTGGTAATTTATGTCATTCTGTATTGTATTATACACCTAATGCACAGCTGGTCTCCTAATGTAGATTTCTTCACTCTTGCTTCAACATGACCAAGTACTTATCTTTACAATTATTTTCCATGGTCTCTGATTCTCTAGGCAGCATGATATTTGTGATTGCCAAGCTTCTGGAGCAGCTTGGGTACATTCAAATCCAAATGTTAATGTTTTCTACTTCCTACATGGGTAAAATGGGAATTTTGCTTTTTCAAACCATACAGCTCATTGTTCAGTGCTTTTTGGTACCATACCCTGCTGCAGGAAACATATGAAAAAGAGAAATGTGTTCATTAGTTTGTTTGGTTTTTTGTTTGCTTTTAATCAATCTGTGTTGCAAAATACTGACACACACACACAAAAGTAGCAATCATTTCTTAACTGTCTTGGACTGAATGATGTTGTTTCAGAGCAATAGAAACAGCTTACAATGCCAATCTGAGCATTTTCCTGGACTCGGATAGACATGGACAATCAGACAATTGGAAAGATAAAGATGGCTCCACACCAAGATTTTAATGCATTTGCTTTACTTTACATTTGATGTGTTATTTAAATGTGCTGGAGCTAAACTGAGCTGGGCTGAATTGGAAAGAAATAAGTGCCTAGGTATCTCCACAGTATCTCAGACAGATTACTGAACTTGCCATCACCATACAGCCTCAGTCACAGTAGCAGTGACACTGGGAAGAAATTATTCTCTTGGAAGAGATTAGGCATAATTTTTAAAGATAGAGGTAAGTCAGAGAGAATTCTCCGTTGTGATATTTGCAAGGGAAGCATTGAGAGCTTTCCGTAACATTGCACCATGTGAAGACTCCAGAGTAGATTGTGAATAAAATAATTTGAGAATAAATGGCGGCAGCAGCAGTGCTGCTTCCTACTGCATGAACCCTTGGAAGGTTGTGGTATCTTCTCTAGGACTTCCAGGTTATTCATAAGAGTTCTCTTTGACAGAGCTGTAGGCAGAAGAGCCAGGACACACACATCTTCAGGCACACAACCCACAGAGAATAGACCAAAGAAAGAAATGAAAAAGACAAGACACTTCTTCCTCCAATTTCTTCCCTCTCCCAAGAGCTTTTTATTAAAGCTGCCCTTAAGCAGTTTAGGTTTATTTCAGTTTTGCGTGGAGGCTTTCTCAGAGCTGCTTCAAAGAATCAGAATAAACAGAAAGCAAAAGGGGCCAAGGAATGAGTACACCACCTGTGCACCACCCGCTGTGGTAACTGACTCAGCAGAGAGGTATATAAAACCCTTGTGCTATTTTTAAAAACAAACCAAACCAAACACACACACACACACACACACACGTGCACACACACACACACACAAAACAAACACCAAACAAACAAAACAAAACAAATCCCTTAGGAATTTCCATTTCACCTTTGTCCCCCTAAGATGATACAAAAGACTAGCGAAAAAATATAAATAATGCCCTTCTTAAATTTGATGACTGATTGAGCATCTCCACACTGTGTACCCCAGTGGGTGAAGGAGAGCATGAAATTCATTACTTTGGTGTCCACGCTGCTTTCTCCTGCTACCCTGAATTACTCTTCATTTTGGCTAATATACTATTGCTTTCTAAGATCATCACTAACTGAATGATTTTCCTCCACCTGTCTAAAAAGGCATGAAAAGTAATGAATAGGCTAAGACATCCTCTCACCCCTAGAAAATGTCCTTTCCAGGTCAAGGTTAGAGGCAGAATGGTAAGAGGTGTGTGCGATGGGAGCTTGTTTCTGTTGTAATTGCTAGGAGACTAAGCAGACCCGAGCCTCCAGGGATGTTGGCCCATCAGTGATAAATTGATACAAAATGTTCTTGTAAAGTTTGTTTTGTTACCATCATGCTAATATTTACTTTGTGGATATGAGTTTTGCGTGAAATGCCTGCAGTCCAGGGGAGAACGAGGCACTTTAAATTAATAAATAACAATAACAATGATGACATCAGGGTCAAGAGAAAGAATGGCTAATGAAAACCGTCACCTGCGCTCAGTCAGAGCACGAGAGTGAAACCAGCTTGATGTGCATGGGGGAATTCTGGGAATTTAACAATTAAAGGCTGTTTCTCCAGAGAAGAGGGGCCTCCATCTTACTCAACGTTGCTAATGAAGTGTAATTCATTTCACCTCTTCCCCACCTTTCAAAATCAAAGTTCAAGAGGCCGTAGCAGACAAATTTCAGAGGACAGGCATGCATACCTCTCGCAATGCCACTCATGCTCTTTAGGGAATATCCTCATGTTCTATTAATTATTGTACTTCTCTGGCATTATTATTCATGGACTAGCATCTCAAAATACTTGATTTAGCAGTGGTTCTGGAACTAATACTAATAAGTACAAGACTGTGCCTTGGGTAAAACATATTTTTTTCATATGGGTACAACAGAGGGTTATACTACTCTTCACAATTCAGCCAACTTTCACCTTTTTTTTTTTCCACGTCTGTAAGCAGAAGGCTGTATTTTGGTTAATTACATTAGTTTCCATATTAAAGAGGCAGTCCTGGGAGCATAACAATGTGAACACCACAGGAACACAACCCCAAGGGGTGCTGGAGCTGTATGACCAGCAGTGAACCAACAGGCAGAAGTGTGAGCAGATAACCTTATCCCACACTGTTACCAAAAGTAGGAATCCAGATGTTTAATAGAGGTAACGAGCTGGTTTTCAGGCTCACAAAGAGGTGATAACCATAGATGTGTGGAGACTTCTTCAGCAGGCAGGCTGGCAAACCTCCATCCTGCCACAGCACTTGCTTGGATGTGAGGTCAAGTTGCATTGAAGTATTTCTACCTCAGACAATGGGCGTCATGGGGAAAAGTTAACTATCAAGTGGCTAGTAATTAACACCACAGTTTGCAAGAAGATTTTGCACTCACTAGGGCTAAAGAAACTGACCTTAGTAGCTTAAGTGACTGAAAGAATTTCCCTTTTGAAAGTCCTTGACATTAAACCAGTTTTTTCGAAGGAACTGAAAGGCCAAAGAATCAATGTTTTAAACTGAGTGAATTCAATGAAGCTGAAAAAGTTACGTATTTTTTCGTGCTTTCAGACAACTAAAGTTTTTCAAATTAAAAAAGAACAAATTATGAATTTAATTGGTTTTTGGTTGCTTTTCTTTTTGTCTGACTCTTTAATCCCATTTTAGAAAGTCAAGAAAACAAGAACTTCAGCCCCACTTTACCAAATATTTCTAGTTAAATTGGGAAGTTTTCCCACCTGCATTTTGGACATTGCAGATGTTTGTTGAGCTGTAACCAGGGTCCAGAATAAGCTTCAGCTCCAGGCTTTTCCATGATGTAAGGACACACTCCTGTGGAAGAGCTTAGTCTTTCTCAAACATGAAATATTATCAAGTCAATTGACTTACTAACTGATGCTGAAATATGTATCTTACAATTTTAAGAATTTTAAACAAACATTCTCATTTTTATTTATTTAAAAATGACTCAGAGTACATAAAAGCTTATAGACAATTTTTAATTCGAAAAATAGGCAGACATTCTATCAAGCAGTCAGCTGTATATAATCCTCCCATGAACTGCATTGTGAGGAGAGAACAATTCTTTTTTTTTCTTTTACAAGTATGTGATTTGTTCCTCTGACTATATATAAATATTCTTTTAAAAATATATATATATAAATTTTGGCAAGAAAACAAGAAGGAAAACAACCTTCTAAGATTTTGACTGATCTTGGCATTTCCTTTACATATTGGATATCAGTGTGAAGAGCAGATTGCAATGTTTAACCTTCTAATATATGGTGTGAAAGATTTCATTGATACTCCCATGGTGAATTTTTAGCCCTTAAAAGTCTTTCATAGTACATGCATTTTTCTGCATTGTTGCTAGAGATTGCTTTGTACGGGATGTTTTATGAGGATAGAGAAATTTGGTGGGTGTCAAACATGGAATATGTATTACACATTATATACACCTATATTATATATATATATGTATATACATATATATATCAAATGAAACAAGAAGTACAATTTGATGACATATCACCATGTATTTGTGAAAAGTATATGACAATTACTACTGTAGTTTTAGAACAATTTATGTTGTTATAGCTTTAATTCCAAAAATATACACACTCTAATATGGTAGTTGTCATCCCAGAAATATTTGTGCTGTGATAGTTGTCATTATAGAAATATACATACTGTGATAGCTGTCACTGTGAAATACATACTCAGTAATAGATGTCAGCAATGAAATATAATAATAATCATAACGTCTAGCATTTTTCATCCTGGGTTGGAAAGAGCTTTGAAAATATAGTATCATGCCCAATTTTCGGATGGAGGAATTGCTGTCCAGACAGGATAACTGTTCTGCCCAAGGTCACGAAGGAGACCCATGGTGGAGGTGGGAAGGGAAAGCAGGTTTCTTTTCTTGGACATTGTGCTACATCTCATCGAAATCAGTCTGTGTGTGAAAAAAATGTATATTGTCCCACAATGGGACCTGAGACTGTTTAGAAACTAGCAGGACTGGCTCAGCACCTTCCAGAATCAAGGCTCATTCCCCTTGAACAGAGATAACAGTACAATTCACAACAAATCATTTATCTGACAAATTAGCTTCCTCCTACTTCCCAGCAGATCACAGCCTTCTCAGATTTATTTGCTATCTGACAGACTTTTCTGTCTTTTTTTTTAATTTTTTTTTTTTTTATTATTAGTATGCCTGTGGAGATACTGCTTGTTTTGTTTTGTTTTGTTTTGTTTTTCTTTTCTGCTGTTTAAATAGGGTACTTATTTGCAATTGGTCAGAGAACTTTCATAATATTAATACAGTCTTCTCAACTAGGTAAAAAGCAAGCATATCTCACTGAAAATATTTGCATCTTTAAAACTACTACTGGCAGAAGTAATAACTGTTTGATAAACACATTCCTGGCAGGAAAACTCAGTGCCTTGAACATTCATAGGAAATTGAGTGTCGGAGAATTAATTCAAGTAGAAATTCATATAGGATTTTTTACAGTGTTTGTTGGACTCCAGATATGAGATATATTAACTCCTAAGATTAGTCTCCACACAAAAGCTGATGCAATTAGGAGGGTTCAGCACAAGAAATGTTGATAGCAGAACATGAATGTAAGAAAGTTGTTAGAAAAAATAATACGATTTAATAATAGCAGTGCTGCCATTACAAGCATTGGTCATTGTGCAAGGCATGGTAGGAGCCATGCGTGGAATGATACACTTATTTAAAATGGCCTTTGAAAAGCGAGTATTTTTAGTCAATTATTTTTGTTTCGACACAGAATACTGCTGCCAGGTGAACTCTTTACAAATTGGGAGTGGAAGTCTTTCTCTCTTGGGACTCTAAAAATATGCACAAAGCACATGTTAATAAGGCCACAAATTTCCAAAATGAATTAATGGAGAGTTTACAGGGTGAAAGTTTGGGTAGCAATTTGTCTACGGATGGTTTTTTATATAGTTCCTATAGAACTCTTTATGTCCAAACCTCATTCTTTCCCCCTTTTCCATGTACTTGCAAATCAGTCATGAAAAGAACATTTCTGAAATTGTTCTTTTTTGTAGCATGTATGTATATTACTTGTCTTACTGATGGAGACAATAGAATGTAGTAGGCGACCATAAAATATTTCATGAAGTTATGACAGTAGAAGAATTAAATATATATGAAAATGCCATCACCAGCAGTAACTACACAATTAAAATTTAGGCATGTGATGACTGTCCTTTAAGATGAAAGAAACACTCGATGGGAAAAAAAAAAAACCCTTAACATGGAAAGTATCAACATATCTCCACGTTTCACAGAATCACACAGAATCACCAGGTTGGAAGAGACCTTCAAGATCACCAAGTCCAACCCATGCCCTAACACCATCTCAACTAAACCATGGCTCTGAGTGCCACATCCAATCTTTTTTTAAACACATCCAGGGATGGCGACTCCACCACCTCCCCAGGCAGACCATTCCAGTGCTTTATCACTCTTTCAGCAAAAAACTTTTTCCTAGCATCCAACCTAAATTTCCCTTGGTGCAGCCTAAGACTG
>VZTE01006049.1:145426-211622 GCA_013397775.1 Eulacestoma nigropectus | reverse complement strand
GCTGGCTCATGTTCAGTCGGCTGTCGACCAGTACCCCCAGGTCCCTTTCTGCCTGGGCACTGTCCAGCCACACCATCCCCAGCCTGTAGCGCTGCAGGGGGTTATTGTGGCCAAAGTGCAGGACTCGACACTTGGACTTGTTGAACTTCATCTTATTGGACTCTGCCCATCCATCCAATCGTTCCAGGTCCCTCTGCAGAACTCTCCTACCTTCCAACAGATCAACACATAAGCTCCCAGCTTAGTGTCATCTGCAAATTTACTAATGAAAGACTCAATACCCTCATCCATGTCATCAACAAAAATATTGAACAAAACTGGTCCCAGCACAGACCTCTGAGGAACACCCCTAGTGACTGGCTGCCAGCTGGATGCAGCACCGTTCACCACCACTCTCTGGGCCCGGCCATCCAGCCAGTTCTTGACCCAGCAAAGAGTGCCCCTGTCCAAGCCATGGGCTGCCAGCTTTTCCAGGAGGATGCTGTGGGAGACTGTGTCAAAGGCCTTGCTGAAGTCTAAATAGACAACATCCTCAGCCTTCCCTGCATCCACCAGGCAGGTCACCTGGTCATGAAAGGAGACCAGGTTGGTAAAACACGACCTACGCCTCCTAAGCCCATGCTGGCTGG
Source organism: Eulacestoma nigropectus (assembly GCA_013397775.1). Classification (NCBI taxonomy): domain Eukaryota; kingdom Metazoa; phylum Chordata; class Aves; order Passeriformes; genus Eulacestoma; species Eulacestoma nigropectus. The sequence continues at coordinate 210,993 of VZTE01006049.1, read as the reverse complement.
TTCTGATCCCCCGGCCATCCTGTAAGTGTTGCGTGATGGCACTCGATATAAACTGCTCCATTACGTTACTGGGAACCAAGGTCAGACTGACTGGCCTGTAGTTTCAAAGATCTTCCTTCTTACCCTTCTTGTGAATGGGCGTAACATTGGCCAGCTTCCAGTCTTCTGGAACCTCACCAGTGAGCCAGGACTGTTGGTAAATGATAGAGAGCGGCTTCGCAAGCTCATCTGCCAGCTCCCTCATCACCCTGGGGTACATCCCATCTGGTCCATAGGAGATGAGTTAGAATCTAGAACCAACAAGGAACATTTTATTCCAGTAAGGCAGAAGAAAATTCAAAAATACTTTTAAGTTTCCAGGGCTCTCCTTCTCTTGGGAGTGCCTTAGCAGGCTGATAATGGACATATTTGGTCTTTGGTGACTAAGGGAACTGCACATAGTTCAAAATTATACTGGGAAAACACTGCACAGTAGTTGGTTTTTTTCCTCGCAGTAACTCTTTACTCAGCTTTGTTGATGTGTGGGATCTAAAAACCTGGTTTTCTTCAGGAAAAACAAAGTTTGTGCAGCATACAAACACTGGACACAACCTTAGTTGACAAGTGAGCTAGACAGCTTTCAGGTCTAGTGGGAAAAAAAGAATGAAAAAAGAGGGGGAGAGAGGGGGAAAGAAGGTGAATCAGACATTTTCTTAGCTCTGCTGTGAGTAATATTCATGCAAGGCCATGCCAGCTTTGCACCTGTTTTTCTCATTTTCTATTCAGCTTGTCACATTTGTTTACAATTTGTCTTATTTTGTCATTTTCTTTGTGCTTTCCACCCTATGCCAAACACACTTGGAATTTATTTGCAATTCAAGAAATGTATTGCTGATGAAGTGGGACAGTTTTTGATGGGTACCCCAAAGGGAAAGGAAGGGACTTCTGTGCACAGCAGAGGTGAGAGAAGTGAGACAACAGGTTGAGCAGAATCAAAATATCCTCCTTGCTCTTCAGTTGCAGTAAAGGGAGAGCATTTAATGCTTACAAGAAGTTTAATCCTTGTACAACAGGCAAGGGACAAATTCATTCAGGAGATGAAGAATTATAAAATCGCTTTTCATGCACCCATAACTTTGAAAATAATCTAGCATAGACTTTCATGGAATTGGGAAGACCTGTAGCAAGCCCTTGTTCTTTCATGCATGTAGCATATAAAAAAAGACAAAATATTTTCTATTTTAATACATTAACATTCATGTGTGGACTTTCTGAGAGATTTAAATGTTTGTTTTGAAGCAGTGTTCTGCCTGAAAAAAAGAAGAAAGAAAAAAGAAGTGAACAAAAACCCCAGCAAACAACTCATACAAATGAATAAAAAAGCATACAGTGCAAAAAGCCAAATCACTAGTGATATTGATTCATTTACAATCACAAGTAAGATGCCAATTCACACCAGACGTGGATCAGGCCCACAGGATTTAATATGTTCCAAAATAATTTGGAAACTGTTTCTATTAATGCGCTTCTCTGGCATATGCTAGGTTTCAGCAAATAACTGCTTTTGTTTTCAGAGTTTATTTTAGGAATTAGTCACGGATTTTATTATTGAATATAAAGGTTACCAGATCTATAGTGTAACACGGTAAATGAAGTGGTAAGTGAATTCATGTTTGGTAATTTCCCACTTTAATTAGTATGCATTAAAAATGGTGCTTTGCTCCACGTTGCATTTTTTTGTATGCTATAATAATATTGAGTTTACACAAAAGCCTGTTTTGGTATGTATCTGCATCGTTTTGTCTGCTGCGTGTACATGACACATGAGGCTGGTGGAAGGGTTGCTTTACAGGGTCATTCAAAAATTGTGGCCTTGGCGTCCCGTGATCATTTCTATTCATCTTTTTTTGAAAGCCAGGGCAGGGCAGGGGGGAGTCACTTCCAGAGCACATGGCCACATGCCAGTAAGGCTCAGTGAATTCCTTCCCTCTGAATTTCTTCCACACGTTCAGCTACCTAAATTATGCATCCCTGCTGTTAGCTTGATCCAAACCTGCAGAAGTCAATGAATGAAAAGACTCACATCTATTTAAGAGAGGACCAGGCCCTCAAATTGCTGATGGTCATTTCACCCCAGAAGCAGCTTCCCTGTCTTGTTCTGAGTTTATCACTTTGCCAAGTCCTTCACACACTTGGCGATTTATTCAGATTAAAGACGCGGCAGCCTCTCTGCTCTCTCCATTTAAATGCATACGAAAGTACACATATATCATGCTACGTGTAGCAACATTAATTTGGCTGCACAAGGCAGCACAGAAACCCTTTACTGTCCCCTTCTCCTTTGTTGTGGTCATCTCTTAGCCCAACTTTAAGCAAAACATTGTGCTAAAGAAAATGCACTTTGCTTGGGTTTTCCCGATTACTTTTCAGTGTTGCTTTTAATACCAGACTTTGCAAACCATTCCTGTTTAAAACCAGCTGAAACTTTGGTTCCCTCAGTAACAAATTCCTCCGTGGACCAGAATGCATCTCAAGATGATGCATATGTTGGATGTATTTCTGATCTTACTAAAGGATCTAAAGATATTTATCTGCTTCAGAACATGTGTGAGAGATCCAGAAAATAAGGCTGGATTTTAAAAAGCGACTTGAATAAATTTAGTGTTATTTAAATGTGTGGTTTTGTTTCTGTGAAGTAGATCTAGCTTAGTTAGGACTGGAATTGCATGATCTTTAAGGCCCCTCCCTAACAAAAACATTCTGTGATTCTATGAATGTGTTTGTGTTTGTATATATTTATATTTTATGTATTAATACATATACACACACACATATATATACATTTAAACCATTTATATTTTAAATGCCTGAATTAAAGATATGTCAGAAAAAGTATATAGTGCATCATATAATGTATCTTATGTTTATTATGTCATTCAGTATCTATTAAGTGTCATTTAAATAGTGAAAATATTACCACTGCTTATCGTTATTATGACGGTTGCTTTATTACTATATTATTATTATTACAGCACTGTTATAGCATCTATTTTGCTTCCTCATCCCAGAACACCTATTTTTAGTTCACTTAAATTAAGATATATGAAGCAGCTGAAGATTCATAAAGTTACAGAAGGATGAGCATGAATGATTTGCAATAGGAAAATAGTTTAGCATTAACCAACAGAGAAATAAGAAACAGAAGTCCTGTGAGGAGAGTGGGAAATACACTCTGGAAGCCACCAGCGCAGAGACCTGCAATCTGCCCCTTCAAAATATAGAGCTGAGGAGTGCAGGTCTGCAGAACAGAATTCAGTGTGGGATAGGAACAAGTATTTTGCTGGTCTGTTCCTGGTTTTTACTGAAATGTCAGGAATTGATTTAATAAGACCACATTTAGAAAGAAAAAAAGAAAAAAAGCTAAACAGAGTTTAAAAATACCTAAATTGATAGGAGAGCTAGGCCAATTCTGTGTCTCAGTTCTAAATTGTAACATAACCTTAGGAGACCTCTCATCTAGTAAAACCAGGAGGAAAGAAAGTAACCTAATCCTGAGTCTGCTTCATGAGATTAAGTTTCCCTCCATAGTAAAAGCAATAGAAATGCAAAATCATTAAAAATCTACATTGTGCTACTAAGTGATGCAACATTCATCTCACAGTTCAGCAGTAAATGAGAAGTGTTAAGGTAGTTTCAAATAACCTTTTTTTTTTTTTTTTTTCAGTCCCCCAACCAGGGACTGGAGAAGATTTCAATAACATTTTGAGATGCTTGGATGAATTAATGGGACCCTCTCTATGGGGCAATGTGAGCGGCAGCACTGTCCAAAAGTTTTTAACATTCATTTCTCATCTAATGCAGAAATGATTGTGCTGTCCTAGGTCTGCATTACACTGGGGGTCAGCAAGGATAATACTAATAGCTTCTACTGGTTTTAAAATACAGGATTCACCTCCTTATCTCTCTGCTTATATAAGCTTGCCATATTATGGACATACTCTGGGGAACAGCTATACAATCTCAAAGGATCTATCTCCATTGACTTTTTATTTAATAATAAATTGATTTAATCTGTAATTCACAGCTATTTCAGGGATTCTATTCTCTCCCCATAAAACAAACTGAAACAGAAAAATTTGGGGTTGGTTTTTTGTTTGTTTTTTGTTGGTTTTTTTTTTCAGAAGATCTCCCTAGAACTTCACATTATGATTTACTTTCTCAAAAATAGCTCTTTCTTTTCCTCCTGACCTGAGTATTTCTACCTGCTGTTGGGCTTGGACCCAGATATTTTCTACCCTGATAACTTATGTTGTGTTAATTTCCTTTCCTGTCTGTCATATGATACATATCTCTTCAGCTGTGCTTTACCTGCCATTTAAACCACAGTTCTTTATTTGATTTCTCTTTTATCAAGCACATGTTAATTTCCTTCTCTCACCCTCTGTGTCACTGCCTCCCCTTTTCTCTATCAGAAGTCTCAGGGCCAAAAGTTATGCCTTTGCTCCTGAGCATTAGGGTATTTTACAGACACCCCTCCTTCTTCAGACCTATTCATCTTTATCTTTCACTGAACAACAGCATTGCAAACAGAGTGTGAGACAACACAGCTGAATGATTGATGGTCTCCAAGTCCCGAGTTTCTTTTCCTCGTTTATTCACACAGTCACCCTCCTGAGTTGGGGGTATCGGTTGGTACCTGCCATGGTGACTAGGGAAACAAGGGTAAGCTGCCAAATCCAGCGACTGTTTTCTTGTTCTCATATTGCATTTCCTTATCGGTTGTGACAATGTGCCACAATTAATGATAGCAGAAATACCTATGTTTGATACCATATGCATCATACTTAGTGGTGATGGATTAGCAATCAAGAAAATTAATTCTGCCTTTACAAAGTAACATCTGAACTTTGAAGTTAGGCAAAAGCTTTATAGAGTAGTGCAGATAAAGATTCTCCTGGAAATGGGATAACCATGTATCCATTTTACCTACATAATTTGTTCTGGACTGAGCCCAAACAGAATGGTGCACTTCCCAAGAAAATGCAAGGATCACTTACTAAAATTAAATTTCAGGTAGCCCTGCCATTCTCAGGAAACACTGTATGCATATCAGTGCCCATAAGAAGAGGTCTGACAACAGAATGTGATGCCTTGAACACATCCAGATCTCCTGGATGACCTTGACTAAATAGCCACAATTATTCTGGGGTTTAATCTGTAAAGTAGATCCTTTCTTAGTTCATAAATTACCTTTTTGATTGAAAATTGTTAGTAAATTTGAAAGCTTTCTATATTATAAAGACAACTATGCATGTACTTTGATTGCTAGAATAACAAAAACCCAGTGCTGAAAAATGTTATTTTGTCAATCAGGGCATTGTCTTTACTTCATAGTCTATAATATCTTTAGACATGCCCATACAGAACAAAGACAGCTGGAATTTAATACAATTTTGAACACTGATTTATCTAGGTTCCACCAAACACAGATCATTTACCTCAATGGAAAATATCATAGCAACTGTCATTTTGGCCCAAAATTATGTACAATATTTCTGTTTCCAGATACCACTGTGATCTTATCTATTTGAATTTAAATAATAAAGTTTATGACCATTTTAAGATCTCAAATCACTCTAGAAGAGGTATTAGATATTTTTAAGAGGCTGAAACTCCTTGGAAGCTCATTGTCCAATCATGACATTGGTATTGATTCCTAAAAAATGCCTTTTTGCTCATTGTGACTCTTTAGTTGCCTGCTGTCTTCCTTTTGATAGAAAGGCTGGAATTATTTTTTATCTTGTTTCAGACATGCTAGATATTAGAATTGCAGGCAGCCATTCCTCGATGTCTTTATTTCTAACGTTAAACTAGCAATTTAGGGAGGGAATAGCATATAGAGTTGACAAAATTTATACCTGCTCTTGAGGATGAGAGAGATCCTCCCTGTCCACGGCAGGGGGGTGAGGGTGAAACTAGATAAAGTCTGAGATCCGTTCCAACCCAAGCCATTCTACAATTCTCTGTTCTCATCCTGCATTGCAATGATTGTAATAACTTGATTTCCACTGGTTGTAAATGCTGGGGGTTAGTTCCTCCAATTACACCTATGGCATGAACCTCAATTGTTGTATCTTTATTTAGCTGTCTCTAAAGTGAAAGAAATGGCTTGTTTATCAGGTATAGATGGGTAGAAACACATGAACACAAATGCAGCAAATAAACTGAATGTGCTATAGCCAGTATTTTCTTGAACTAAAAATGATTTTTCAAATGAACTGAACTCTGTGCTCATGTTGGAAGTTCTAGGAAGCAGCAAAAAGAGTTTATATTATAATATAGAACCGGTGAGGCCAAGAAGTTTTCCACTGATTAAAATAAATGCCTGAAAATAGAAAACTGAACAAGTGGATGTGATGCCTTGGCAAATGAGAAGGCTCCTCTTCTGTTTCAGATGGGAATTTGGAAGTAGTACTGCATGAAGATATAATGCCCTTTAGCAAACAGTAACAGGAGAATTGAGTGCTTGAATTTTTCATATGGTATGACTTCATGTATGTATATATTTATTTATTTAATAAAAGAAGTCATAAAAATGTATTTTATTTTTTGCCACCTCCTGATGTATTTATCTAGTCAGAGATCAATTTTAGACAGACAGACAAGGGTGATTAGAAGTTTCTAAAGGAGTTTCCATTCACCATAAATGCAGATAGTTTTAACCTACTGGAGGGCTGTTTATAGCAGTTTATTTTCATAACAGTAGTCCTTAAGTCTGGCTCTTAGAAACAGCAGGGCTGATAAACCATGAAAGAGCAATTTATGGAAGACCCTGTAAACTGGATTGCTGGAAAGAAAGAGAAGTAAAGAATTTTAAGAAATGACCGCTATTGATTGCCTCATACACTGGATGGCATTTTGCCTTCATCTTCAGGATAATTGGACAGGGGGATTACAAATCCATAGCAATAGAAGGCTTTCCTTACTAGACAGTTAATGCACTATAAATCAGCTAGTAGGAATATCTCCTATGTTGCAGTCTATGTTTTCATTCAGCTCATTTGCACTTCAAAGCTGAAGTCAATAATTCAGCTCCAAGTAGGTGTAATTGGGGGATATTTACCGTTTGTAGAATATGAATACAAGCTGAGAAAATCTCTAAATTCATTTGCAGAGGACATTACCAGTCAGATCCTGGTACTCAGACGCGTTGTCCAGTCTCCAGCTGAAGTCAAGAGGTGAACATGGAGCTGCACATAAATTCCTCAAGGTCTGTGTGCTGTGGCTAAACAATGTTTTCTTAGTATTGGTGATCAATTGCTTTTTGCTGAAGTGGTAACTATAGCCTTTGGTTTTTTTAAATACTAAGTAAACAGTTCCTTCCTTGTTTTATCTTTGTCAGGGTGGATGGAGATTCTCTGAACCCCATTTGTTCCGGCGTCCTTCAGAAGGTAGGACAGAAGACAGCTCCAGAAAGGCACAACTGAGCTCCTCAAATCATGTGTCAATGCTAGGTAAAATTCAGACAGGTTTGAAATCAAGGAAATGGAGTGAACAAGAAAGAGAAACATAATTTAATCTTTTTTTTTTTTTTTTTTCTCTCTTCACCCATCATTTTTTATGGCATTTCTGCCAAACAAAACTCCCATCATCGCAGGGATGAAAAAAGTAGTTAATGTGACTATCCTTATACTCCCTCCACACATACACACACATGCACACACATATTAGATTGCACAGTCTTGTGCAGTACCTAGACAGTATTATATTGGCACACATTGTTTTGTGAGCTCTTTCCAACCTACATTATGTCTCAGAGCACAGAGAAATATGCATCCTTTTCAGTACAACTTGCATCTTTGAATTAAGTGAATGCACAGGCAGTTTTATCATTCCCATCTGGCTCTGTTTTCTACTGTGATAAAAAATGGAATTAAGGTTAGGCAGAAATGGTCTGAAGTATCAGCTCCAACAGAAGATGACGTGGGATTTTTTTTTTCCTCTGTGATGATGCTTTTCAATATTGGAATGTTTCTCAGGTTTAGGGGATGAGAAAGAAGATGAAAATAAGACTTTATTCCATACTTTATAAATGGGAAATGAAGTTGCTCAGCTCAAGCATGACAACTTTCCCTCGGACCCCAGCTCTGCACCAGCAAAATCTGAAGCTCACTTCAGCCATTATGGCTAGTACCGAAATACTAGTTTTAAACAATCTGTTCTATTTGCTGGCTTTTAAGTTTGTTTTTTTTTCCAGGAGAGCTATAGCTCCCAGAGTCAGGAAATCAAAGCTCATGTCAATGAATTTGTTTTTCTTACCATAAAAGGGATCATTTTTGAATAATCTTCTGAGTCTCCCAAGAGTCAATAGAAAACCTCAACACTGAACTTTCATTACTCCAGTAAGAACAATCCAGTTTATAATGGAAAGAAATACCACCTATGTGTGGAAGTTTCCCTTAAGAAATAAAAATGGAAAACTAAATGGGTCAAATTTTTTGCTAATATGACATCAGTGGGTTAATATGGCATTACTGGACATCCTTGCTTGATGGATACCTAAAAGGTGGTAACTATGGGTCAAGGACTCTTATCTGGGCACATAAGAGCAAGGAATTAAACATCTGGGGAAAAACACCAAAGCATTAGCAGAAACCAAATGCTATTCTTCTTGATTCAATGAAGAAACCAATGCCTGTTGAGAAATGAGATTAAAAGTCATTGAGTGTGACAGGATATAGATGTCATGCTTAGATATTTCTGTGGAATCTGGTCCTGAAAAGACATCCTGGGAAGTCCGAGAAGGCTGAGTGGATAAGTAATTATTAACATTAAAAAAAAAAAAAAGGAAAAGATAACAAAAAAAAATATGAAATGTAGTCGGCCATATGTCAAAAAAATACTGTAATATTTGAAAAATACTCCAGTATCTAGCAGAGATTGCTGCATTGCTCAAATCTTTGAAGTTATTTTGCTGCATGTGTTTTCTATTTTTTTTTCTTATGCATATGCCTATATCATTCCAGGCACAAGGCAACAGATCTGATTTAAAGTGAACCTGGATCATGTGGCTAAGCAGCCAGTTTTGCTCAAGCAGGATCCTAACAGCCTGTTACAGAAAGGGTAAACATTTTGCCTTACTTAGGAAATGGATTATCTCCTTCCTGGTTGCATTTGTAAAATATTTTCTTAAAAATCAACTAAAAGCACTTATATGGATCCATTAATTTGTTTGCTTCATTCCCATATTTCCTGTATATAGTTTTTTGGCTCAAATGACACTTCACAACTTCCTTTTTTAAGAGATGTTTCCATGTGTATAATAGGTGGCACACTGTATTATGGGATACTGCTTTAAATCATGCTCTGTATTCATCCCAACAGCCTCAAATTAGGGGACATTCACAACTTCCCTGAGAGACTATTTCAAACATAATAGGCCTAGATAATAAGGATCTTCTTCCCAACATCACACTACAATTTTCCGTTTCTTTGCTATGTTGACTTACTGTTGTCAGACCATCATTCTAATTTTAGCTCCTCCTTTTGGTGTTTTCACACTTTAGACATTGAAAATATCTAGTCGGACTTCATATTGGCAACTTTTGATTCAATATATGCTGATAAGGTTGAGGTTTCTTTCTAAAATCCCACTGAAATCACCTGTGATTGGTTTAACAGAAGAGTAGACAACAATTTGCGAGCCTTAGGAGTCATTGAAAAAGAGTTCAAACATCTCTTCAAAACATTTACTTCCAGTGATGTTGCCAAAACTGTTTTAATACACACAAATGCTTGTCAGAAACGTCTTCTAAATTATCTGTCTTCTGTTGCTAAAAATGCATAAGTTTTAATCAGTTATGCACAGAGCTGTTTTAAGTTGATCTGAACTATCCAGCAGCACTTTTTTTGTTTATTTTTTTTTTGTGTTTTACTCCAAAATCTTTAAAATTGTCATTTCATCTACAAAGAGATCCCGAGAAGGAAGAATTGTTTGAGGCACTGTGCTGGGAAGCAACACTTACTTTTCGCTGAGCCATCTTTAGTGCAAAAATGCAACATTTTATTCTTTTTCCTCTTTTGTTTGAACAGCATAGATTTGAAAGGTACGTTTTAAGAAGCAGGAATATGTTTGTAGAAAGAGTCCTATCTCTTTGTTCCTAAGCATCTGCTAGAACACACATCCACCTTTTAAAACCTTTTTTCAGTCTTCTAGAAGAAAACAAGGTTAATTGTCAAAAAAAAAAAAAAAAAAAAAAAAAAAAGAAGGAACAACAAAATAGCCCCTTCAAGCTAAAACCAAAACTCTGTTAAGTATCTCTTTTATAATCAGTAGAAACATTATGCCAGAATTCAGTGATGGGTATCTTCAAACAATGAAGACAATATAAAAAGGTAAAAGACTCCCGACAGAGATACTAGCCTTCAAGTCAGAAAACCTGGCTTCTTGGCTAAGCCCTGTTACTGCTGTACTCTGACACCATAACTATTTCATCTCCCACATTTTATTCAGTTTGATTATAAATTCATTGACCCAACAACTGTTCTTCCCAACTCATATATAGAGTCCAGCAAGGTTCTGAGCTTGGGTAAGGCCACTGGGTACCATCATAATAATCCATTACTCTTTTGAGGTCAGGTTGGTTGACCTCATGGACCTTCCCAGCCATCAGCTCAATGAGTAATGATTGCCTCATATCATTCAGCAGTTTGCAAGGTGTTTTTAAGGAATAAAAGAGGCTAAATTCATAGTGAACGTTCTCTGCATAAAATGACGTGACCAGCACTACCCTGATCATTTTTATTGCCCGTCTCTCCAAAGTACTGATGGAATCATTATATGTGCAAAACTGTTGCTGGCATTTCCCTTCGCTATCTCTGACAAGCTCTTTTGTGTCAATGCCATTGCTTTTCAGGGATGCACAACCAGTGTTCCCTTTTGTAGCAGGGATGTTTCTAACGCACTCTTTGATGTATCCAATGATAGTGTCACGCATACTGACACATCGTACCACTCCGCAGTGGAAGCTACATCTGTCTGAAAGTTTTGTCCAAAGCTTTTTGACATTCTCCCACTCAGCACTGTCTTCAGTTTTTGCTTCAATTTTTCCAGTCAGGGTTGCATTTAGTATGGATTTATTTACATATTTATATGTTTATTTCTGTGTTTGTTTATTTATTTATTTGATTGATACCGTGTTTTTATGTCATGGACGGATGAGAAAGGTGCTCCTGTAGCTCACTCCTAGTCCAGCTTCCTCACGGAAATCTGTCCCTGTCCGAGAAACTGACTCGCAAATTGAGGAAGGATAGATGTTAAGAGATTAATTTTAAAGATGTTAACACGTTAAAGATTTTTTAAAGATGAACGGTCAGTCTCTCTTGTAAACAATGCACTTAGTTTACAGCTTCTCCATAATTCAAGGGTTCGTCTTTCCCTAGGATCCCTTTGAGAACCTGCAAAATAGTCCAGGTAATGTAAGTGGCTTAAATGCCTCAGCTGAAGAGGTGAAATCAAGCAATTAAAAAAAAAAAAGTTTTCCAAATAATCAGATTGAGCACACATACAAAATTATTACGTGTGTGTGATGCATACATGACAGTTATCTCTTTGTCAGATTAACATTGCACTGCGAGCTTCCATAAACCAAGAATCTCATTTCACCATTATTCTTATTTTCTCAATCAATGATATTTTTTGGATCATCTTTCTGCAGAAAATCAGATGTGAAAGCAGTAGAAGAGAAGGGAAAGGGATGGTGAAGCACTGATTGAGTAAAACTGTAGTTCAATTATCAGACTTATTCCCAGCTGATTTCTTATGTGGCTTCAGAGCAGATAATTCTCTATTTCTTTGTCTCCAAAACTTACTATCAGCTCACTCTTGTGAATTTGGACCAGATGAAAAATGAAATACACTCAGGCAAACATTTCAAAAAGAAGACTCGGTGTCTGGCTCCTGGCTCACATGTCACAGCAATGGGAACAGTGTCACAGGTCTGACCTGCTTGCTCCGTGTTCCCATGTGTTGACACAGCCAGACAACTTGCCACTAAGATCTGGCTTCTGTGGAGCCATAGATCACTGGGAAAGCCTCTGGATCTCTGTCCAAACAATGGAATAACACTGTAGCATGTCCAGTGCCCAACTGAAGAATAATTTCATGCCTCTTCACTTATAACCTGTTAGGTCTCACATGCTGGGAGATAATAAAGCATAGATTTTTTGCTCCAAGTGTCAATAACAAGGGTTTTTGTGTGCCTTAAATAGTTCAGAAGAATTGATGGTTGTACGTCTGTAGTAACAAGCAGCCCCTGAGTTTGGTGATCACTGTTCCCAGCAAGGCTAAAGGATGTTCTAGGTCTGATGGTTTGTTAAACAGATGAAGGCCGTTTCATTCTTGAATGCATAATTAGGCAGTACACTGGGTTAAAAGCATGTCTCTAGTCATGTTCACACAATGAGCATGGCACAGGGGATGCAAATTCAGGCACCAGAGCTGACTATAACTGGGAGCAATCGTTGCTGCTTCAGCTACTGAAGGGATGGAATTTATAACTCAGGCTCAGAGTTGTGCTAATGCAACTTCTTGGACATAACCAAACGAGTAGGAGTTGCACTGCATCAGGCACCTGCATCAAGCTGAGTGAGGCTGCATACCTTTAAAACAAAATATCCATGGCATCATAGAAATGTGGCTTAAAAAACTGCTTCACCAGAAAGTCTACCCATTTCTGAGAAACTTGCCCTCCAGTTCTCTCTGTGAATGGTCCTCACTGCCAGCGTGACTCACTGCTTAGCATCCCTCTGTGAGCCTGAGCCACAAAGTATGTGAGTTAGTTACAGTTCCTGATTGTGGTAATTGGTCCTTATTTCAAGCTATAAAGACTCGTGCTATTTTCCTTTCAATAGACTACCCTGATTTAAATCTGGTATCACCCAAAATAGCAGGCAGACACCAGGAGTACTAAAGGACGTATCAGAGCCATCTGAAGGTTACTTTAAAATGTGTGCAAATGCTGATCTCTTCTCTGAACCACTCCAGGACTTACAGGGTCTCTCCTATTAACCCTGCTCCAGACGTGGAATGGGACAAGGGATAATTGTGCTCTGTATTTAGAAACAATCCTGCTTGTGTAATTTCTGCCACTTCTCCCTCTCGTCCTTTTATCATTCACAGCATTTGCATGAAGACAGGATCTTCATTTCAAAGGAGTCCATCTGCTCTGGCTGCTCATTCTCTTCCTGAAGTTATAAACCTCTATTTGCAACAACATAATCCTCTCACCACAGCAACCTGCAGTGAGGTCACAAGTGGAGGATTGTGACTTCGGGTGGGGAAATGAGCAGCAGGGGCAGATGAACTGTTAAGAAGCAGAGATCCCATTTTCATTGCAAATGTCCTTTGCATTAAAGAATGAGGCTAGGAAAAGGCAGCCAAGGGAGGACACTGAAGCAGAAAGCCGTGCACACAGAAAGCATATTCAAATGCTTTAAACAGTTGCATACGGTGAGCTAGCTCTTGGAAGAGCAATATCTTAAGATGTAAAACAATTAGCTACTTCCAATCATGCTGACAATTAAGAATGAATAAAATAAAAAATTCCAACCCTTCCTTAGAAGCTATAACTTTTTCTTTTTTCTTCTCTTTTCTTTTCTTTTTTCTTCTCTTTTCTTTTCTTTTTTCTTTTCTTTTTTCTTTTATTTTCTTTTCTCTTTTTTCTTTTCTCTTTTCTTTTCTTTTCTTTTCTTTTCTTTTCTTTTCTTTTCTTTTTTCTTTTCTTTTCTTTTCTTTTCTTTTCTTTTCTTTTCTTTTCTTTTCTTTTCTTTTCTTTTCTTTTCTTTTCTTTTCTTTTCTTTTCTTTTCTTTTCTTTTCTCTGAACTTCCCTGAACCTCCCTACCTTTTTCCCTTCCCCTTGTCCCTTGTTCCTTGTCCCTCTTCCCTTGTCCCTTTTCCCTTTTCTCTTTCTCTTTCCCTTCCCCCTTTTCTCCTTCCTCTTTTCCCTTTTCCCTTTTCCTTTCCCAGAGGAAGGCAGCTGATGGACAGCTCTAGAGAATGAAATCCCTCCCGTCTTATAGCAGCAGTTTGATTATGAGCTGCAGAAGCCCAGGCTTTCCCCCCACTCTCATGCAAATGGCCTTGCACTGGGATCTGTGAGCCCACACACTGGCACTGAGAAACACCACACTGTCAGAGTTCCCTGTCGGGGACTGATCAGGAATCGCTGCTTAAAGTGTCAACATGGAAAACAATAAGCAGAGGTCAGCCCTGTGAACTCTACAGCACCCCAAACTCCAAGAAAATGCTGAACTGCTTTTGTTTTTCACTCAAAAACAAGGGAAGATCACCCATGAGATTCAGGCACCATAAAATGTCACCTGGAATGTTCAGCTCATTGTGCCCCGGTATGAGGTGCAGCGCGAACCCCTTGTCACAGAGCTGGGCGTGAATATGGTGGCCTGGAGGAGAAGGGCTGCAACTGGGAACGTCCCGCTGGGAATTGGCTCTGCCTGTTTTCACTTGGAAGAGTAGAGGGAAGAGTGGGCCAGGGAACATCTGACATTTTTTCCCTGAGTCGCTGGAATATGGGATACACTTCCTCTGGTGAGGTAACACACTGCCTCTACCTCACCCTTCCCATGTTAAGTGTGTCAGTGAGTCCTGACACACTTCCTGACAGGAGAAGGTGACATGACTGACATTCAGGACTACAAGGTTGCTGGGCTGTAATCTCTGGTTAAAATTGAATCTTGTATATTGCTCCCTGACAGTACAGCCAGACTCCTGATAATTATTTGGAGGCTACAGTATCTGGATTTTATTCTGCCTTTTGAAGAGAAATGTTAGTTTGATTTATTGTTCATCATGGGTTGCAAATTAAAGGAGAGTAAACTTTTCTTTTTCGTCTTTAATGATTACTGCAGCAGCCAAAAATCTGGGGTTTTTTTTGATTTTCTTTTTAGCAAAAATGGTCCGTAAAGGTGAGAAGGAAGAAATTTTATGTCAACATGTTTTTCAAAAATCCACTGCAACTGAAAGAAGGACATTTTTGTGCTACCCATCGATTGTTAACTTGCTTGTTGCCATGATATAAGGAAAAGGAAAATGCTACACAGATGCCACAATCTATAACAACAAGACTAACAGGAAGATTTTAGACAGAGGGAAGGGAAGGTCAAATTCACTTAAGCAAACAGCCAAGGCAAAGAAATGGATTTAAACTTTACTTTAAGACCTGGTGTGTTATTGCATTTGGGGTTATTTCCATTGTGTGATGGGTTCTGCATATCTATCTATCTATCTATCTATCTATCTATCTATCTATCATCAACCTATGATACTTATATGATATAAAAGAAAATTTCTTGTGAGGAACACATCTGATTAACACTTTAGATGTCACGTTACCCATCCTTGCAGCTGTGAATTTGCAAGGTTTGAGAAGGAAAGAGCTTTGGCCCAAGTCACTTGTATTAAATACTGGGACAGGTTAGGGAAATTTTCTCTGTTATTACAAAAACCTGTTCAAATGTTTGAGACCATGAGTTGGAAAAGACAGCAGAAACTGAGCCTTGGTGTTTCTTTTTGTACCGTGTTTGACTTAGTATTAGCATCTGGAACTTAACACCTCCAGAAGGGAAATTCACATTTGTTTTAAGTGGTAAATAATGAATGTTTTTCTCTTTACTAGAGCTTTCCACCTACACTAGTTAAGGCAATGCTCCAATGGTGTATGTTTCAAAGCTTGTAATGATGGGCAATACACATTAAAGAGCAGGAAATACTGAACTTAAAGAGCAGCCTGAAGCCCTAGAAACATCCACAGAGGTAGATTTGATCCCTTCATAACACTCGAGTGAGTTGAACAAGAAATAAAGGAAGGCGAAATGACTCATTAGAGAAGCCACCATGAAAAGAAGCCTACTTTTAATAAATAATATCCATATGAAGCTTGTAAAAGCATTAGCCCTAAAACATGGAAGTTCCAAATAAATGAAAAAGAAGGAATGCTGAAAAACTTTTCTCTTGGCCTCAGATTTATAAAAATAACAAGCAAAAAGAAACCAAACCAAAACAAAAACAAAAACCAAAAAAAAACACAAACAAAACAAACAAAAAACCAAAAACCACCAGCTCAAATATGTGTGAAGGCCCATGAAGACTCTAAATATCTCTTGAACACTACACTTCCTCTTTCCCTCTTTCTGAGATCCATGAACAAGAAGTGAAACTCGTAATATCAGTTGTCATGTCATGACTGAACAAGAAATATGTCACATAAACACTTCTCAAGATCTTCCCTTGTGTCTGGTGCCCTTGAAGAAAATTTTACTTCTTATTATTTTTCTCATTAACTTCAAGATAAAGAACCTTTATCTTTAGGGAACCTTTTCTTTCCGTCCTAAAATCTGCATTGCTTTGCAATATAGATCTGATATGTTTAGAAATAGAAATGAAAAAGCATTGTCCAGGTGTTTGAAAAATTATGTCTGATGTCCTGGTCCCTGGAAAAGAGTGGCAAACCACGGGAAAAAAATTTCCTTTTTTTCTTATTTTTTTTAAATGGCAATGAGGTGGCCTTTCTGAGGCAAGTTTTCATGCTGTGTCAGTAGAAGCTTGTTCTTTTCTTCTCATACGCATACAGCAATTAAATCAGTAATTGATAACGACATTTGAATGCTGTATCTCTTTTCTTCAGCTGGAACTGTGCTGTCATTTCTTCCTATGGATAGTTTCGCAGCAAACTATTGAAAGCCATGTAAACTTTCACATTTTCTTCAACACTGAGTCTGTAAGACTCATGAACACACATGCACATTCTTCTTTTATAATGAAGTTAGTTTATCCACTCACAGAACAGTGAATTACCAAAATCAACATAATCTGAGGCACAAAGCAATAAGTTAGCAGGACATTTTCTTCTGTCTCGGAAGCCATTTTTTTTCCCCTTTTATTTTGCGTGTAAACTTCTTAAAGTAATTGATTTCTTGTTTTTTTAGTGTCTGTTCCATGAGTATAAATGAATATCAGTACATACTCATAAATTTTGTGCCCAACAGTACACAGACACCTTTTAGATTCATGCAAAAGGCATCTTCTATGCACACACACACAAAATGTGGTTCATTGTGCTCAGAATTATTGCTTGAAACACCTGAAGTTGATCTAGAAATGCAATAAGAAGAGTTAGGTTCATGATTGTATTTTCTGTCCAAAAGTGGTTATGTATTTTTGTTAATCCTGTTAGGTGCCTCCCTGCACCTTTGCAACCTAAACACAGCTGTAAATCTGGCTGTCAAGCCCTGCTTGCAGGAATCTGGAAAACTGCCTCTTCCATTGTGTAATTACTTCCACTCCAATCCATGAAGGGGGAAACACAGGTCCCTAAATTCGCCACGGACACAGAGTAAATAAATCCCAGATTTTATGTCAGACTTGGGTGACACTTCAAGAAAAAACAAGGACCTCTGTTTTTAGGAGAAAACAAAACAAAACAAAACAAACAAACACCTCACACAACCAAAAAAAAAACCAAAAAAGATAAAATTTAAGTTTAAGTGATAATGTTTTTTATAAATGCATATCTGTCTACTCATCCACCTCTTAATAATCTCTTTTCAAATACCTGATGTAGTGACAACAAATTATTCAGGTCCTAGCTTTTGGAAAACTGGATAATAAAGGAAGTCAGAATGCACCCTTTAACCCTTTAAGGGAGTAGCAACCATGCAAATTAATCCATCAGGAGAAATGAGAAAATCAGTGCTGTGGTCCGGATTTTATTAGTGTCTCATGTTCAGGAAAATCTTCAGTCAGAGCTCATGTCTTGTCAGAAAGCCCAACAACATGCCACAAAACTGTGGGAAACCAAGCATCACATGCTCCTTCACCAGGGGATGATATGTTTTTCCTCTGTTTGAGGTTGTTTGGGTTTGTTTCCAGATGTTTTCAGAGCAGACAGGGCAGTTAGAATCAATGTTCTTTTTCCTCTGCTTCTGTTCTGTACCTCGAGAAGGTGCTGCAAGGATCCTATTGAGTAGCGCCATTTAAGAAAACGTAATTACTTGTCATAAAAATCTCATATTTCATGACTTCCAGAGAATATCAATGTTTTTCTACACAAACTACTTTCCATATTAATTCACTGGCTGTGAGCCTAGCTCCACTGGTGTCAATGAAAGCACTTTTATTGTTTGGGACTCAGCTTACCTGCCATGGGAAGTGGCACATTTCTCCAGGACAGATGCAGATCAGGACTGACTTTTAAAGGAAGCTGGACATACATCTTACAAAATCCCTCCTCATGCCACCAACTGGGCAGGAGACTTTTCAAAGTGTTCCCAGATTAATTAGCATTCAATGAATTCTATTGATGGCTTTTTATCTACTCCTCTGAAATATTTTGATTCTTAAATCGTTATAGCCGTGACTTAGGATAAATATGGCACCTAACTCTACTCCCAGGTGGGTAAACTGTAAATCGTGGTGCATCTGGATGAGTTTTTGTTGTTATTGTTCTCTTTTCATATGCAGCTCAATGTGCCTTTGAAGAACATCAATAGATTTCTTTGATTCTGAAGCAGCAGTACTAAAACACTCAATAGGTGATTGAATAGGATGGGTTGTAGGGAAAGATTTGTCAACAGCAGCCTCAAGCAAAATACAAAGATTATGGCAGTAGTTTTCAATAGATTTTGTCTATCTTCTCCTAAGACTCGAAAATTAGGGGATCTTGCATATCGGTATGAATTTGAGCTGTCTGTTCATCTCAGAAATGTAACAAGAAAAAGCAACCACCACAAGTATGACTCTTTTTTCCATAATTTTTCGATATTTGATCTTTCAAAACTTTTCTCATTCTTGCTGGGCACTGTCAGATTCATGCTTGTCATTGCAAGTCTGTTCAAATGTTTTTTGTTGTCAGCCACACAGACACTTCCCAAAACAAATTTGCACATACACAAACACATGCAAAGCACTTATCTTCATTTGTTCATCAAATTTTACCAAAGATTTTGGCAAAGGAGGAAAAAGAAGCCCCAAAACTATGCTTTTCACTTCCTCCTGTTTTCACATATTGGAGTGACAAAAGCTTTCCTGACCTCAAAGGACTCTTCTCTTGTTTTGAAAAGGATAATTTTTTCAGCCTGTTCTACTTAAGCTTCTTTTTAGTTATTTGCAACTTCACAATCCCATTCACAAACTGTTGCCATGGTAAATAATTATATCACAGATGAATTGTGTATGCTCCCACTTCATGGCTGGAAGAGAAATTGTAAAAGGAGAGGTGAGAATGAGAGAGGGAAAAAATCAAAATCCTTTAAAATTACAGGGGAGAGAGTTGAGAAATGATTACCTCCTCGTTAACATAATTAACTCCATGAATTATAAATTGGTATTAGAACTTCTGACAAAAGGAGTAATTATATTTACTCATGTAAAATTAAACAATACAAAAAAAATTAATGGGATTCACCAGAAGCTCTGTTAATATTATCATAAAATTCAGAGATCCAAATAGTTCAGATTTAGAAGTGATTTAAGAAGCATAAACTTTAGTGCTTCTTAGATTTGAATAGCGTGAACATGTTTCCTCAGTGTTTTATAATCAAACTGTGGCACAAAGCACATAAACCCTCTAATTCCTCTGAAAAGGGAGTAGTAATATACAGAGGCAGCTGCATTCTTCCTAAACAGGGACTGCTCACAGGCAACTTTTTGTTTTTGCAGTGAATTTGTACACACACATCCACACACACAGAACTCTGTACAATTATAGACACGAATCTCATGAGAACAATAAATCCTGCAGTTGATCTCTGTACATTGGGAGAACAAGAACACAACAGATGCAGGTGAAAGGTAACCTAATCCTTTGGTTTGCTTTTTGTAATAGCAGTCCCATATTTCCTTCTGTGTAATGCACCCATGCACAACCCCATGGCACAGGATCCTTCTTGCTTAAATTTAGATATACAGAACTCAAATGTGACATGGTTAGCTGGGTGTCTTCTGGAATCAGTGTAGAATAGCAGCTCAAAACCATTATTTGGTCTTTTGTAGATGAGATTGATTGCTTTTACAGACCTCCTTGTTTTTCTCTCAACATAAAGGACCCTTTTTTTTTTCCTTTTTTAATTTTAAAACTCTTATCTAATTTTGCTACCTTGTCTTTATATTAGAAATATCCATCAGCACTTTAATTTTACTTTCAATAGCCGAAACACTTTTCCACATCCCAAAAATTTAATGTTTCGCATTTGCTACCTGGGTTTATCTATCTATCTATCTATCTATCTATCTATCTATCTATCTATCTGTCTGTCTGTCTGTCTGTCTATCCATCCACTTGTTTGTTTGTTTGTTTGTTTGCTTGTTTATTTTCCACTGTTACCCTTAACTCTTTCCCAGCATGAAGCACTCAGGGAAGCCTACACACTCCAAGATGCATCTCATTCATGAAATTTCCACCATAGGTCTATGAAGTAGGAACAGTAACTTTGGAGCCAGGGAGTTTGGTCCACTGAGCAGTAACCAGTGTGACTGACTCCATACAGGGGGAGAAAATGGCAGAGCTGGTACCACATGCTGGTGTTTAGGGAGTTGCCCATTTTTATTGTCCCTGGGTGTGGTATTTACCCAGTTTCCAAAGTTTTTTTTCTAATTCCAACGCCACCATGGTGTCCATAACATCTTCAACCTTGAATGAATGTTCAGCTTTGAAGTCGTGTACACAAGCCACCCCACATCTCCCACCACAAATTATACTTGTGGACTACATCTAAATTTCAACAGGTTTTTGTGTCCCGTGTGAGTCTGTCATTCCCCACCTTGATGAGACACACAGAAAAGAGAAGTTATTTCACCCAAGGCTTGTCTTCACTTGGTATTTCACCCAGGGCATTAATTTCAATTTTCATGTTTCTACACTATTTTTCCCCCCTGCTCTCTTTTTCTGTCTCACAACTTTGTATATGACAAAAGCCTTACCTGCCAACTGTTGGGGAAAAAAATGTGATTTCTATTGAATAGTGCACTTTGGAATGAAAGAAAACATTGTATAAACGAGGCTGAGGAACTCATTCACCTGTGCCTATATTACTGTGAAATCAATTATGCAGGGCTCTTTCGAAAGTTACTGATTGTAGCAAATTGAATGGCCTCCATTTCAGCATAATTTGGAGAGGTTGATGTAATCAGAGACCTTACACCATGGTGAGATACAAGATTCGTGATATTCAGATGGGAAAAAGGCTACAATGGTTAAGCTTATTCTGTACTCTCTGCTTACTGGCTGTAATGCTTTCATAAGTACAAATGGAATTGTTTTGATGAAGGCAGAGATGGTTCTAAGGGGCAGGAAAAGGGGAGAAAAAGAGAGAGGAGAGGAGGAAAAAAAAGAAACCAACCTCTATCAGGTTGTTTGAAATCAAGGTACTGTACTGTTAAGCGAGGCAGCAGTGGGATCTAATCCTGAGCATAATTGGTTGCAAATGAAACACTTTAATATCAAATCTTGAGCTGTGCCCTGGAGCTGCAGTTCAGGTTTGCATGAGCTACATGTAAGTGGAGGTAAAATGTGTCCTTTTTTTCTTTCTTTCTTTTTCCTTTTGCAAAGGTACATTCTGTTTCAATCTGTTGGAAATTTGTGGGGCAAAGTAATTGCTTCTCAGCTTATATGCCAAGATATTCTGCTTTAAGATATTCTGTACCTCGAAAAATAATCACATAGAAATAAACAAAGAAAAAACCTAATTCAATAACAACAAAAATAAGTAGATTCCCAACAAAATCCATCTCACAATGTCAGCCTGCCACTCTGCGTTCTGTTATGTGAAGGTGTTTATTAAACCTATTGTGACATTATATAATGACATTTTATTTGTACTGTCAATCTTTTGGATAACACAGAAAGTGAAAGAAAACCTGGAAAATAGGGAAAGAGTATTATCACTTTGACTTCTTAATTTCTCCCTCTTCTAGAAAATGCCACAAAGGCTAATATGGAGGTGAACTTCAGAATTTAGATTTATCTCTCTTTGTAAAACGAAGTTACACCAATTACATTCTCCAAGAATTTTTTTTTTTTTGTTTGGAGAAGAAAAATTGTTCATTCTTGCAGTAAA
Source organism: Eulacestoma nigropectus (assembly GCA_013397775.1). Classification (NCBI taxonomy): domain Eukaryota; kingdom Metazoa; phylum Chordata; class Aves; order Passeriformes; genus Eulacestoma; species Eulacestoma nigropectus. Next base: position 188,885 of record VZTE01006049.1, on the reverse strand, counting down.
ATCTTCAGTGAACAGTTCAAATCACTTTGTACTATATTCAGGACACTTAAGCAGAGATCCCACAGTGCCTCTTGTCACTTTAAAGGATGTGATCTCCGCCTTTGCTCTCCCAGTCTGTAAATTACAAATAATAACACTTCCTTCATCTGGAGTAATTATCTGCATTTCATTTTTTTTTTTAACATAGGAATTAGACCATAAAATTTCCATGCAAAATACCAAGCACATTGTGACACATCCCTTTCCTTGTTTCTCAGTCCATACTGTATACGGTCAATAAGTGAAACCCTCATTTATAGATTTTCCCGTTTACAGAATTAAACAGCTTTTTAGTTTTTCAGACTTAATAGAATTTGAGCACAGAAGTAGTACAATTTTCATAGACAATATTGCAGTATCAACTTCAGCATATTTTTCAGCTTTTTCCCTATGCTTGTGCTTATTCCTAAAGAAAGTAAAAGCAAACAAAGGTAAACATATAAATTTAAAAATAATATTTTTTAAAAGTTATCTGTAAACCATCAACCTTTATCTCACAGATTTATGTTGCTTCAGAATTTCTTGGTTGGCTCTCTACAGCGGCCCAAGATTTAAACTGCTCTACTTTAGTGTACAATAACTCTTTTCTAATAACCAAGAACTTACGGAGCTCATGAAAGATGAAAACTTGAAAACCTGGACCTTGACCCAGAAAGGCTCACCAAATAAATTCCAAGTGACCAGAAGATCACAGTATTTACTATAGGAACCAAATTGACTCGGTTACGTTTACTATAGGCCATAACAAAGCTTCCTACATTCAATTTCATATCTACAGGAGAAGGAAAATTAACTTTTTTCTGGACAATTTCAGATTCTTTCTTTGCATGATAAATTTGCTCTGTGGTGTAAGTGGTTGCAGAGCCTTACCAGGGATAAAATATTAAGAAATCTGAACTGTGTATATTTAATACAGCATGCACCCCTGACTATAAATTTCATATAAGATGTAAAAAGAGTTAAAGCATGGAAGCATTATGTATTCTTGGCTGAGATTCTTTGCAAAGGTAACTAGAGAATATCAGGCTGATATCATTTGACAGAAAAGAGCCACAGGATCCTCCATATTCTTTATATGTAGAAACCAGAAGACTTAATCTGTTGTTTATTCAGACCCTTCATATTTAAAATTATAAAACTGTAGCTATTTACTCACAACAGGTGATTCCTGGAAACTATTTTAATCCTATGGATGAACTTCCCTAAAACAGACTCTCTGTCACCATATGCTCACCAGCAGCTTGCTGCCACAATGGCATTTCAGTAACATTAGAGGAAATTGATTAAAAGAAATATAAAATTCATTCAAATGAAGAATAGTCAAAAAAACACCTAAAACAAACTTTTAAATTCTTAAGGACATTGACATGGAAATTTTCTTATTCTGTTTGAGAGCTGAAGAAGCACTTTTATGTTCAAAGTAATATGTATTACACAAGTTGATCAAATAATATATATTTTGCCTATTCCTAAAAACACTGCTTTGCAGCTCTCTTTTTGTCTCCTTAGCTAAAGAGCTAAATTCTCTTCAGAATATCTCAAAACATAGCCTGCTTTATTTTGCTCTTCCATTTCCTTCACTAAAAAGACAAAACCAGAAAGCTGCCTGCATCTTTCAGCTACAACTTGTTCTCCAACTTTGCCCCTGGTGCTTATTGCGTGTGAGAGAAAGAGAAAAGGAAAAGGTTACAGCCTCACTCGGCAATTACATACAACACACACAATTGAATGGCAGCTGGACAATGAACCAGCAACAATACAGAATTCCTATTAACTCCTTCAGCCCATAAACCTGGAGTAGTTCACACAGTTCATAAGAGGAGCAACAGCTAAGCCACCCATCTCTACTGGCTGAAAGATTTCTTGGAAAAAGTTTCTCATCTGCCTGCATTCCACTCTGCTGTTAGTGTGAAAGAAGAAGGGGTGAGAGAGAAGGAAAAGGAAAAAAAAAAGACAAACCCTGTCCTGCTTTAAAATTTTACAAGGGAGGAAATAGATATAAAACAAAGGGAAAAAAATACAATCTAACCCAAAGAGAAGCATGTCTCTTGAAATAAATATCTCCCAAGCTCAAAAACAGTGAGGCCGATGGTCATGAACGCAGCAGATGTTTATTGCCTCTTACACCCTCTGCTACTTTGGGATAATCACTTAAATATCACAAAATCCAGTTTGAATTTAAATTAGCTTCATATTTTCTTTCATGATTATTTTATTTAAAAAAATTCATATGATTAGCCAATTAAACAGAGAGGGAGAAGCAAAAAAAAAAAAAAAGAAAAAAGAAAAAGGGAAAAAAAAACAGTAGGAGAGCAATAGCCTTTAATATTTTCAATTAAGATGCAGTGCCACCAATAAAAGAGGCTTACATTTTCATTTTATGGGTACCTATGGAGAGCATTATGACACAAATGACTCAGAGCAAGGTAATCATTTCAAAATATATTGTAGTGGAGGACTGTAAACAGTGCAGTGTATTAGCTTAGATGGCATGTGATGAAAATATCAAGTTTCCAGAAGTGCATTCAGCATTGGTTTCAATATTTCTTAGGGCATGCATTTGCAATGCATGTCTTCTTTTATGGGAGCAGAGGCAATGTCCTTATGGAGAGCAAAGCTCACTGCTGTGGTGGAGTCTGCTCCTTGAGCTGTGCCTACGGGTCATGCCGGCTTTTTAACTCTACCCAAACAGAACAGGCTGAGGCACCGAGCTGTGGAAGAGGTTACCAGCTCTACAGATTCCCGTGAAATCACTTTGAGCTGATCTAATTGACCCAGGGACAAAGGGGATGTGCTGGCTTGACCCTGGCTGGATGCCAGGTGCCCACCAGAGCTGCTCTGTCCCTCCCCTCCTCAGCTGGACAGGGGAGAGGAAAGATAACAAAAGGTTTGTGGGTCAAGGTAAGGACAGGGGGAGGTCTCTCACCAGTCACTGTCTCAGGCAAAATGAACTCAGCTTGGGGAAATGATTTAATTTATTGCCAGTCAAATAAGATCATTATAATAGGAAATAAAGCCAAACAATAAAAAAATCCCCAATCATCCCCCCTACTTCTCCTTCCTTCCCAGGCTCGACTTTACTCCTGATTTTCTCGGCTTCCTCTCACCCAGGATCCCAGGGGCATGGGGAATGGAAGCCATTCATCACATGTTGTCTCTGCTGCTTCTTCCTCCACAGGAGCTGGACCCCTCACCCCCTTCCCCTGCTCCAGCATGGCATCCCTCCCATGGGAGGCAGTTGTGCATGATCTGCTCCAGCATGGCATCCCTCCCATGGGAGGCAGTTGTGCATGATCTATTCCAGCATGGCATCCCTCCCATGGGAGACAGTTCTGCATGATCTGTTCCAGTGTAAGCCTTTGCCAGGGGGTCACACATCCTGCCAGCAACCCTGCTCCAGCCTGGGCTCCTCTCTCCATGGAGTCACAGGGTTCTGCCAGGATCCTGCTCCAGCACAGGCTTCCCCTGGGGTCACAGCCTCCTTTGGGCATCCCCCTGCTCCAGCCTGGGCTCCTCCAGGGGCTGCAGGTGGATCTCTGCTCCCCCGTGCCCTCCCTGGGCTGCAGGGGCACAGCTGCCTCACCATGGGCTGCTCCAGGGGCTGCAGGGGAATCTGAGCTCCAGAGCCTGGAGCAGCTCCTGCCCCTCCTCCTGCACTGCCCTGGGTGTCTGCAGGGCTGTTCCTCTCACACATTCTCACTACTGAGCTGGCTGCTGTTCAGCAGTTTGTGGTTATTTTTCCCCTTCATGAACACATTATAGCAGAAATCCTGTCACTGTCACTGATGTGTTTGGCCTTGGCCAGTGTTGGGTCCATCCTGGAGCTGGCATTGGCTACACGAGGTACAAGGGAACCTTCCAGGAGCTTTTCACAGGAGCTACCGAAACCTCACCTTGCAAAACAAATACAGGGAGAAATCACAGTTTTATCAGCAAAATGCCAGGTAGGAGCCACTGCTACTGCCTATACACAATTCAAGGAAAGCAGGATGCATTTATCAGAAATCCTTCCATCCCTAATGCCCAGACAGAACCTCCATCAGTTTCTCTATGGTAACATCTAAGAAAGAATATTAAGGACAAAAGCACCATGTTTTTGTAAGAAATAATCACTTCCAATAAATTCCAGGAATTGATTTGATCTTTATGAAGGTCTTTTTCCCAGTTAAGGATACTTATCACTTCAAAATTTTAACTTTGGGTTTGTTTTTTGCTTTTGAGGTTTTTCTTTTTTTAAACTTAAAATAGGAAAGCATCTTAGGGAAGTACTTATACTGACTTTCTCTGACTCTCTTTCTCTCTCTTATCTCTTTTTTTTTTCCTCCCCCCCTCTCCCCTCCCTTTTGGCACTTCTTATTTTTCCCTTCAGATAAAAGAGTTTTCAAATTACAAAAATAATTAGATCTGGTTGTTTAATACTTCACTAAATTACCAGCCGCTGCCTTGCCTGTTTCTTGTTACTTGTAATTTCTCCATGAGGTAACTTCAAGTGGCATTCTTTTCAGAAAGGGTTTTACCTGACTCTGCCAGGCCATTTACTTCATCTTGTCAGTCACCTCTTTTTTTGATTAAAATACTGAAACAGGTGTACGGTGATACCTAGGCTGTACTTCTGGGTGACTCCACCTTTTAACTTCCAGCTACAGACCAGTGCCCGTGAGTTGTTTGTTGCAACATTGTCCTTCCTTTCAAAATGAACCCAAAGGGAAGGATGTCTACAAATATAAATGGCAAATGAAATTTAGCATCTGACAGATTAAGCTCGTCATAGCTTTTCGCTATTATGCCAAGAAGATCCCATTTATGACCAGCATTTCTGAAATGAAAATATTTGTACTGGGGATCAAATTTTGCTGGAGTTGTTTTACTGAATAGTGAAATGTCATCTTTTCAATACAATGGGTATAAATTGCATGATTTTGGATCAAAAGGTAGTTGTCATGATGAGGGTAGAATGACAGTGGACAACTTCACAGTCTCTGGAGTCACTCTGGAGATTGGCTGTTTTTCAGCAAGGTATTCTATAATGGCAAAAGTATTCATGTGTTTTACACTTCCTCACAAATGAATTTGCTAATTTCCTCTACTCTGGTGATTTATGACTGATTAGTTGGTCAGGCTGACCACAGATGTACGCTGGCATAATCGGTAGAGATATTGGCAAGGGACACAATGAGAGGTGAGGTGTTACAGAGGGTTAATGCTGTGCTGTTGAAATAGCTCCTTCATTCAACTGCAGATGTGAGTTCTTAGCAACAGTTTTGGATGCTCTATAATATTAAAATTTGCAGAAATTGTTTAGGTTTAGATTCAAGTGAAAATCAAGTCCTTTCTGCCTTTTATAGCTGTGAATTTAGATGTAGGTAATGACGGTGCTGCTATGGGAAAAGCTGACCTCAGACCTTCAAAATGGTGGCAAACCCATGAGCAGAGAGGTTGACCACATGATTTGCCTGTTTAGTCAGCCTCAAAGTATGTGGCAACATTTCACATCAATGCTCCTATCATTCAAGCTGAAAAGAAGATTTTGAATACATCCAAATAGAACGCAGTATGCATAACTCTTGGACAGATTCTATGAGAGAAGAATGCAATGGTCATGGGAAAAGCTAGTGGCAAAGAATTGCATATAGCAGGCAAAAATTCTCAATTTTTTACTCTGAGTTCAGTTATACAGCACCAGGTGTTAATTTATTTGGTTTTGAGGGAAAGCTTCTAGGAACAAAGTTAGAGTAGCAATGACAAAGGCACATACGTCAAGGACATAATTCAGAAGCAGGCACTAGACATAATTACTCAGTGACATATGCATTGTTTCAGTACAGGGAATGAAAATAAAGAAGAGACATTAATCAGAATGATAATCAGTCAGTGATGCAATAATGATGGTCTAGCTGTACTTAGTTTGAACACCTCATGTCCAGGAAAATATCCAGGTAGTCACCACTTTCATACTGATTATATAATGAAAAATGAGAGTAATGATTCAGGTTTGGCAGCCACGGGCTTCTCCTGTGCTGAGAAACTAATAAATGGACACTAAATCTTGATATACATATCACATTGGGGCTGTCAGAGCATAATCTTCTTCAGAAAAGTTTCCTTGACAATTCAGTGCACCACAGTTTACTTTTCCCACTTGACTAGCACTTTAATAGCATAAAAATACCCAGTACTGCATTAACACTTCCTGTGGTTTCTGACACACTCAGCACCTCTTTTCAACAGCAGAGGATGCTTTAACCAAGATGGACCAAACACTATTTTGTGCAGTGCTGTTTGTACTATAGGGACACTCCGTTGTCCCTAGGAACTCCTTGCATTTAGACGTTGGCACAGGTGTGTTGCCAGCTGGATTGAACGTGGGTAGAAGTTTTTTATTCTCTCCACCTGCTCTACATATTGAACAATAAGAGTTATTACTTGCTTTTGCTATTGATGAGAATTAAATTACTTTAGTCCTCTACGAAGAAAGGAAGCAGGGCTGTTGCTGCAACTACAGAGAGGGCTTCCATTTTGGAAAGATCTATCCTATCAGAAGCTAGACATACCGTCTTAACTTTCTCTAAAACATTTTGTAATAATTTCAAATTATTTTATTCCCCATAATGGCAACCACAAAGTTGTAAATGAATAGTTACTCAGGTAGTCATAAATTAAAACATACATTTGCATGCTAACATAAAGTTTTGAGCAAATTTAAGAAGCTACCACACTCTAAGGAAAATCTTATTGTCTCTGGGGCATCTTTATGATTCTTTGGGGTTAGGGCTGAAGGATTGTTTTGTTTTTGTTGTCTGTGATTTGGTTTTGGTTTGGATTAGTTGTTTGATTGGTTGTTTTTGTGGAAGTGAAAAGGTATACCGAAAGTTATGTCAAGTTTCTTGCACCTCACAGAAAGTATAAATGTTATATTTCTGCTCTACCACAGCATCTGCTCTGGATGTCTGTATTCTTATGCAAAGAGACAGCTGAAAGTTCAGAGTCATTTCCCAGACTTTCATTGCCTAAACTATTCTGGAATGATAGAGCTCAGACTCTTGATTTAAGTAAGGTTTTTGTTGTTGTACCGTATGGTAGTGTGAAGAAACCCCAATCAAGAACTATTACACGTTTCCATCACAAACCTGAATGAAAATAGAGAATTTTCAAATGAAAAGTGTCAGGCTTTGCAATCAACAAAGTGTAAACCACACACATGGAAATGACTGTTCAGATAGTAGTTCATGCTGAAGGGACAAAATAATGTAAAAGTAGGAATATTTTCAAGGGGACACATGAAAATCATCAGACATGCTTAGTGCTGATAAAATATCCAATGGCTTTTGCTCTGGGTTTGTCTGGAACCACTGATGGAATTTCTCCCTCTGAAGATTTTAAAAGACATACTGTACAAGTCTTTCCAGGAATGACGGTGTTATCTGTTGTAACATGGGATCTGAGAAGGCATTAAGGGAAGGGAGATTTCAGAATTATCTACCATGATTTCTTACTTCTGTACTGCTGCACCACTCCTTCCTTATGGTCGTATATGTTCTGGTGTCTCCTGGGCCTACAGGTCTCCTCCTGCAGTGTGCTCTGTGCTCCTGTCTTCGTAATAATGCCACTGATGCATCCCACATCCTCTCAGGACCTGTATCACTGCTGTGAGGGACCCATACCTCCATATCTGTTTGCTCTTAATAAACACATTCTAGGGCTTTGTTTGGGGATTTTGAAAAATTTATTTATTTTTGTTGTTGTTGTTGGTTGGGGATTTTTTTGGCAAACTTTCCAGATAATACCAATAACATGGTGTAGCATAAAAGTCATTGCCTTTAAATTCGATTTTCTTCCTTTCAAGTCCCTACCTTGGAACAACTATTTTTCCTCTTTATATTCCCTATTTATCAACCACTTAAATACCTTGTGAGAGAATGGAGCCAACTTATCATCCATTTGATTCCTTGGCTTGCTCAGCTGCTTAAGGATGTCTTCTTTACATGGCATTTCTCATTACAGACAGAATATGCAGTCACCCACATACAAGCATGCCATCTTTGTCTCTGAAGCAATGGCACTTAAACTCCAGGAAATTTTAATAGAATAGTTCACATTCAGCCTCTCACTCTTCTCTAAATACCTTCTGTGAATGAGCTTTCTCTTTCCTGCTGCTTTGAAATGAACAATTAAAGCGAGTTCTACCTTGGGTAAGCCTGGGAACACATTGGCGTTTCTGAGCTTGGTGGAGGATGTGTCATATGTTGTCACCATTTGGTTTAATTTCTCACAATATGACGGTATTTTTCTTTCGTTAAATCCATAGAAGAGGAAAAAAAAAATAAAAAAAATAGCAAAGGAAAATAGATTGCTGAAAACAATTGTAGTTTACAGAATGGTTTAACCATTTACTGCTAATCTAGATTTGAAACCTTTACCATTAAGGTGTTTCATCCAAAAAAGGGGCAAATTTTACCACAGCTGAAACCTGTGAGATTTCTTCAGACTTCCACACATCATTTCATTCTTCTACTCCCATTTCCCTCCCTGACTGAAGTCCAGCAGTTACTCCTATCTACACTGCCTGATGCAAAACCTATCAAAGTCAATGGAAATGGTCATATTAACTTTGCTGGGCTTTGGTCCAGGTCCTGAGCCATATGGAGCTTGAACCAACCTTGACCTCGGCGGAGATGAAACAAGTCACCTCCGACATTGTATCAGTAGTTTCCTACAATCCATCAGTAAGATGTGTCACATATGCAGCATGAGTGAATCCACCTGCCAAGAGTGATACTTTTGCTCTACTGGCTCATGGCCAGCCTGTTAGTCATGCTATTTTCCCTGTATGATAAGAGGAGTTATGCATATTAGGCATTTTTTTGCTCCTATTTAAAAATGACAGCCTGGGATCTAACTTTGCATTAACTGCTCATAAAGTTCTGCAAATTCCTCTCCTTCCTTTTGTGATTAGCACATTAATGATCTTCAGATGGTTCAGTGCAATGCTGCAGAAAGTTTGGATGACTAACAGACCTTTCTATTGTCACTGCTGGTGAATGTTTAAATAAAGGTGATGCAATTAAGAAATATTCATACAAACTGTAGGGGGAAATGAATTGTGGTTTAGAGTTAAATGGCAAAGCATTAATACAACCCTCACAGCAACATGTCCTTGCATCTTTAGTACACTCGGGTCACAAGTATTCAGCTTAGGCTACTGCAGAGATGAGATTTACCTCAAGGGGTCAAGTGAAAAGTGCCCTAAAACTGACAAAGAATTCACAGATTATACATCACATGTGCAGTGAAAAGTGATCACAATCAGTTAATCATAATAATAACAATTGGGAAATTTTGCCTAGGCTTTATCATCTATGTGCCTCTTATTGAAAGATGCTTTTGCATAATGCGATCAATGTGAGGTATCAAATGCAGGTGTTTTCAAGATTCATGATTTTTCCGTGTCAGTTTTCCTTGACAAAATTATAAAAGGCAAAATCTAAAGAATGCCCCTAAAAATATACTGCCTTTACTACAGCTATAATAAAACTAGTAAAATTAATCAGTTTGTGTCTGTCAGCTGTTCTAAATCCTTTCCTATCGGTAACAATATATTTAACAAAAATTCCTTTTATTGTTTTCTGTACAAAAGTTTTTGTTTAAGAGAAACAAACTAAGTCTCCTTTTAAAGTTGATTTTTAAAATGGTCCCACATGGGGAACTGTGTACCCTTGACAAAGAAAAGTTTTGACTTTGAAAAGTGAGCATATTGAGTACGAGTAAAGGAAATGGAAGCAGAAAGCCACAAAACTCAAACTGTTGTACCAAAGCATTCCTAACCACGGTTACTAAGCAATGCTAAGATTAGGCCTGAGCTGAAAATCTTCCAGGATAAACAGAAGTTTCAGTTAGTGATTATCTCTTCAGTAGTCTAGTTTGTTTGTGCGGGTTTTTTTGTTGTTGTTTTTTTTTTTTTTAAATCTGCACTGCATTAGTGTTACAGAATAGCAATGAATGCATTCTGTAATTTTAATTGGTTCACACTATTTCCCACAGCAAGCAGAGACTGCATTCAGTGTTGGTGAGAGATTGCAGACTGGGGTCCAGGAGCTGCTATTCTCTTACTCTCTACTGTTCATCTCTGAGACAATGCCTAATAAATCTCTAGTGGGAACATATAGACCTTAAAATCCTTAGGATTCCCTTAGAGTGGAAATCACCACATTAAACCAATAATTATTACCAAGAAAGTCTTTGCCAGTTATTACGAGTTTACCTCTGACTTTCTTGATTCATGTCAGACTGAACATTACAGGTCTTGCAGCTGAATGATCCTGAAGAGCTTTGAAGAAGTGTTTCCTCAGATCTTCCTGATATATACAGCACAGATGGTTATGCTGATTTATTTATTTATTCCCCTCCAAAATATGAATTAGCTTTTTGTTTTAATCAAGTAGTCTCTGTGTTCGTACTCAGATCAGCATATATTTTAGGCCATATCTAACAAATTGTTCACAGGGCAGTAGTTGTGCTTCACAGCTTCTTCTTCCATCTTATTCTTATTGGTCATACAGGCATCGTTTCACGAGGTTAATTGATGAGACCAAGCTCAGAAATGAGGGATCAGAAGCAGAAAGACTCTGTGAGATTTATGGACAACAAAAGATTATCATAAGCAGTTCTGAGATGGGGAATGTAAAATAGTATTTAATGTGTAGAGGAGGGAGACCAGAAGCTAAATCATCAGAACTTTTTTACGAACTCTGTAGAAATTCCTAAGCTCTTACTGCTCCTATGATGTAGGTTCACATGCAAGGGATATGCCTGTAAGCAGGCCTGGGCATCACCTAATTTTCAGTGCTGTTTTGACTTCCATTGTTTTTTCCAGTAATATCAAGGAGTGGAATATCTGTGTAATATGAAGAAAGAGTCTCATATTTTCATATAAGATATATGAATCAACCAAAGGCTGCAAGAAGTTTTTGGGGTCCAATGTCCAACTTATTGTATGTATGGGGATTGCACTCCAGTAAGGAAATGGGTGCTGTTGGCCATGAGGCACATGAGAAAGCTGACAGCACAGTGAGTGGTCAAAGAATCAAGAGCTTCTAGGATGCAACACATTCCCTGTGTAAGTGCTGCACAGTTGATAAATGGATTGGCAGAAAGCTTGGCACATCTGTAAAGCCTTTGGTCTTACAGCACCTGTGTGTGCAATCTTTTAGTGTTTGTTTACTGAAGATGGGTGCCTTCAAGGTACATCTGAATTGTGCAAGCTTCATAAAATTGATTAGGGTGTCCACAGTGCTGTTTTGGCCAGCACTCCAGATATCCAATAGCCGGTTCAAAACAATTACTCTGTCAGAACAAAGTCTTCATTTTTTGTTTGTGTATTTGTTTGCTTGTTTGTTTCTTTTCTCCTCCTTGGAAATATGTCTGGGAAATTCAGTAAAATGGTAGCCTTACTTGAGGGGAATCTGGCACCAAAGGCTGAATTCACCATTGCTGTAAGGATCTTGTGTGACCTTGACTAAGTCACTTCTTCTCTTTGTTCCTTAGCTTCTATCTGTAAAACAGAGATAAATGCATTTCCATACCTCATGGGGGCCTGCTAAAATGCATTCATTACCAAGAAGTACATTTTATCTCCAATTTACACATTTTTTCTCTGCTGTCCTTGCTAGAAATCTGATTGTCCAACCAGTCCCAATGCAAACCCTCTTGCTTCTGAGTGGAAGCCAGGATCTACCTATTAAACTTTTAGAACAGCTTATTGCATATTTTTCCTCTCTGAAACCACCAGGACTGCTCTGTTTGTCAACAGAATTCTGGACTGAACAGGAAGTTTTACTGGTCCAATTTGACTGATCCTGTATTTCTTGTCTTGTGCTGTATACAGTTCAGGGAATGATGTCAATATTTAAGAACATATTTCCCTAAGTCATCAAAATTATCAGCCATTTCTTTTGGAGAAATTGTACTAATTAAGTCAGAGAGATGCAGATAGGAACATTTGTGGAGATCATCTGGTCCTACATTTTCAAATCCCTAAAAAGGAAGAAAAAAACTTCTGGACTAACATCCAGTTGAATAAAACCCATCTTTTTATGATGTAATCACTTCTGGAAAACATTATATTATTCTGTTCTTTGAGATCATTGATTCTTTCCTAAATCTCTTAAATGTAGTCTTTTATATATATATATATGTATGTATGTGTGTATATATACATATATACACACAGGTACGCACACACACGCACACATACGTAATTATAAAACTAGGAAAGAAGTGTTGGTGAAACATCATGAATGGCCTAGAAGTTGGGGTATTTTTGAACAAAATGGAGATGTTAAGAGATGTCAAGCTGCCTTCAGCTTCTACTTATGGTGGGGTAATTTTTTTATTTTTAATGCTGAGTAAACAATTTTTTCCCCCCCTCGGCCTTTGTAGATTTTATAGCTGTCAAAAGGAACTTGGCTGTTATTTCCAGCCTGGCTAATGGGGGTTACAGAAAAAATCCTCACAAGTAGTTGTATCATAGGTCCTAATAGATTCTACTGTCAAATATCAGATGAATTAGTGTTCTCAAGAGAAAAGAGGGAAAAAAAAAAAAAGAGTAACTGAATGGGCCAAAATGCATTTTCATTTCTGCAATACAACAGTTGGGACAAGAGGTTTTTTACTAAGAGACCACCTTTGCTTTCAACAATAGGGTCAAAGAGATCTGAGTGAAGAAAGGTTCAAAATAAAATAAACTTTTCGTAGAAATCTGTCAGTGGTGGACATGCAGCTTATCCGCTACTGAGCTCCTTGGCTAAAAGCTGAAGCACGGCAAATGTTGCTGTGAGCAGCAGTGAAGAGCTGAAGAGCTGAAGGAAGAAGACAGTGGGGACAGTCTGTGGAGCAGTTCTGAGAACCTCATTTACACAGTCTGATTTTGCCAAGCATAGCTCTGTAAGCAGTGAAATAATCTGTAGATCACTATTGTCATCATTTCCTTTGGCCAAATTTTAGGGTGCAGAAACTGATCTATTCCAAAGATGAACTTCCCATTGGATAGAGAGGAGTTAATGGAGTATAAATAACAACGAAATGTAGCTAGGTTAATTTTCTTATCAATGAATAAAAATAGAAACAGGACTACGTTTGAGACTGTAGCCCATGAACATGCAGAGAAAATATCATTTACAGTTTCTTTATTGATCAGGTTTTATTGAGCAGCCAGTACATTCAATTTATTTTTTACCCCTTTAAAGTGGTTCTGCCAGTTTAGTCACTGTTTAACACTACTTTAAATCAGGTAGCATTTTAGTGCATTATGAATATACATACAATGTAAATTATTTTTACAGTTAAAAGGATGAAAAATGTTTATACTACAGTTGTTCACTTTTTTTTTTCTTTTTAATAAGAGACTTCTTTTTAACTGCTACACAGTCCCAGAAACAGGTAAATACTACGAAGACCAGGTGACATGGTTCTACCTGTTTCAGTCATCTACCTACCTTTTAAGGTACATAGCTTTGTGCCAGCACTTACTCAACTGAAAATATGGAAATTTCAATTGAGAAGAATCTTGAATCAATCGACTATATGAAAAATTTTAACAATCCAACATTTAACACCATCTAGTTTTTTAGTCCCAAAACTCCGCCACAGAGGGAATATTATCGACTCATATCATTGTTTAGTCATTTCATACTCGTCTACTAGTTAAAATTTAGTTAAAATGTGCTGCTGTGGTAGTCAATATTTAACTGTTGGCAGAGTTCTGCAGCAATATTTTGTGACAAATTCAGTATTATTTTAAGGCCCATGCCCATTTAATGACAGTGTATAGGACTGTTGGTTTCTGTTATGATGCAATATATGGATCTGTCTTATGTGATCTGCATCGCTGTTAATTACTCATTGATTGTTCATCCTTAGTTTTTCAGGATCTTTGGCCTGATGAGTTTAAACAGTCTTGCTCTACAGATGCCGACTGGGGACGGTTGGACTATATCTCACAGTGAACTACAGAGCAGCCAAGAACTTTTCTTTGCACAGATGCTTGGATAATGCAGAGAAGCACCGGCACAGTAATTAAAGAATTACATCAACACACCCTGCAGGACTTAATATAAAAATGCACATTTGTATATTAACCTTGTATGAAAGCCTAGATAAATTCTGTCTAATTTGTTGTGGCACACAGCTCAGGCACTCAAGCTGGAAACTTTGTGGCCCTGGTCTCTGTACCCACCACCAAGGAAAGATGGAGCTCATCCAGGATCTGAAAACTCTCTGGACACAGCCGGCTCTCTCCATTTTCTGAAAAGCAGAACAGGAGTGGAATGGAATGGAATGGAATGGGATGGAATGGAATGGAATGGAATGGAATGGAATGGAATGGAATGGGATGGAATGGAATAAAGTAGAGTAGAGTAGAGTAGAATAGAACAGAATAGAATAGAATAGAATAGAATAGAATAGAATAGAATAGAATAGAATATTTCATTTCAAAGGGACCAAGACTTCAATCTTTCTGCTTTGATATCTGTGTCTCTTAAAATATGATGTGGTAAATCTGGACTGGAAAAGTGCAGCTGTCACAGAGTCACTTTCTGTGACTCAGAGAGACTTAAAGCCTGAAACTTCAACTGTGTCTCCTCTGAAATGTCTTGTTGGCCAGAAGTTTGTCAGAGCTTTAATAGACACGTAGGAATTTATCAGCATTTTTTCTTCATGGAAAATGGCTTTTTGCTGATACCACTTATCTCACAAACTCCCAGCTGCAGGAATACCACATTTGCACTGTGGATATAGCACAGACAATGCCATAGTGAAGTCACAAAACTTTGCATATGCAAAGTTTACATCCCAAGGTCAAAACTTCTCTTGACTCTGTGAGGTTGCAAGGCCACCGTTCAAACATAGGGCCAGGCATTTGTTTCAAGACTTATCTCTAGCATATTTCAGACAAAGAGAAACTCTTGAACCATATTTCTGTTGCATGCAAAAGAGAAACAGAAAGAAGTTGCTGAAGCTCAGAACGCAGGGCTGAACTGTTCCATGGCATCTTAGAAATGGTAGCTCATAGCAGTATCTCAGAAGGGAAGGTGTCAAGGATAAGGAAACAAGGAGTTACGGGACTATAAAAACAAAAATTACTTTTTATTGTTTTAGATCTCCTGGCCAATGCTTACAGAATCCCAGAATGGGTCAAGGTGGAAGAGAGCACAGTAGGGTCATCTGGTCCCACCTCCTTGTTCAAGCAGGGCAATCCCAGAGAACATGGCACAGGATTGTGTCCAGATGATTCTGAGGTATCTGCAGAGAGGGAAACTTCACATCCTCTCTGGAAAAGCTGTTCCAGTTCTCGGTCACTGCATAGGAAGGAAGTTCTTCCACATGTTCAGGTGGAACTTCCTGGGCATCAGGTTCTGTCTGCTGCCTCTTTTGCTGTTGCTTGACACCACTGAGCAGAGGCTGCTCAACTCTCTGTCACTGCCCTGCAGATATTTATACACATTGATGCAATTCCCTCCCAGCTGTCTTTTCCCAAGACTGAACAGCCCCAGTTCCCTCAGCTTTTCCTCTTCAGAGAGATGCTTCAGTCTCTCAATTACCATTGTAGCCTTCTGGACCTGCTCCAGGAGCTCCATGTCTCTCTTGTCCTCATGAGTCCAGAACTGGACACAGCACTCCAGATGTGCCTCACCTGAGCTGAGTGGAGGGGCGGGATCATTTCCCTCTATCTGATGGCAGTGGTTTCCGGTGCTCTCTCACTTATCAGCAACATTCTGCAGTAGCTGTGACTTTTTTTTATGTCATTATGATAGGATTCATAACTGTACTTTACAGCTGGACTTGCTAAATCAAGACAATTACTATCTGCAAAAGTAGAGCTTACCAGAAGATTGTTGGTGTAACTTCTTTTTAAAAAAGTGGCAAAGCTCAGGGTTTTTTCACACTTAATGTGGCACTGTAGGGAAATGGTAAGATCAATGACTGGCATGACTCTCACTGAGTAATAGGAATCCTCTTGATACTGAAAGTGTATATTCTATTAAAAAAAAAAAAAAAAAAGGAAAATACCATATTTTCATTTAAAATGGTTGACTATTTGGCTGATTCACTTTGAAACTGATGTTTTGTTTTAGGATAAACAAACAAGATAAGGAGGAATTTTCTGGGGAGGGTCTTGTACAAGCACATAGAAAAAGAAAAAAAGAATAATCTAGAGAAAAATTAAGCAAATTTTGGGGTTTTTCTGTTTTATTTTCTGAGGGAAAAAAACTCCAAAACTATGTCCTACTCAATCCATTAATAAAACTTCATAAAATGTTAAAAGAAACACTCCTAATAGGCTGGTGATTTCATAAAAAAGGTGATAAAAAAGAGATAGTAATTTTTTTTCTCTGAGCAGAGCCAGAGTCTCTGGACATATCAAGCATGTTAAAGCCCAAGGAAGACCTATTCAACTGACTGTGTTCATCCACAGCATTTTTTTACTCTCAGTTACCTTACCTGGCTTTTAACCCTCTAGTGTCCCACACAAGGGATATCTTGAGGGTTGCCTGTCTGTGATGGTTCAGAGAGGAGATAACAGAAAAGCACATTGTTTATTGCATAGTATAATGTTTCCAGCTAGCCAACTGTTGCATCATTTTCCGTTCAATGAGCACTTGAGTGTTAGCAGATTGCCTCCAGGTTGAGTGCACAAAATGCTGTAGGTGTTTTTTTGTGGCTCACTGAAGGGAATGTAACTGGCACTGACACTACCTGGAGCTGGGACGACATTAATGCAAGACAGGAACCGAGTCATGCCATGGAAAACGAGTTTGGTCTGAACGTGGGCTACAGATGCTTTTCTTTATTTCCTTCAACAGCTGCATATATTTTACCTGAGAGGTGACTGCACTGGGGCGTTGTGTTTATCCTCAACTTCAACTATGTTTTCAAATGTATCTACAGAATACGCAGGAATTGTTTCCTTAAAAGGAATTTTACTTTAGGAACCATGTTTTATTCTTGCTCAGTAAGTATCTTCAGAAGCATCTAGGGTGAAAGACCTATGGCAGCATGAGGCATTTGGGTACCACACTGTAATAGTAAATCCATATTTTTATGAAGGATTCTGTAGCAATATCTGTACAAATAAACTGAACTTGTTTAGTGCCAGGGAATATATCTGGACACAGGAACCTTATCAGCTACAGCATTATATACTTAGACCTGTCTGTGACATATTTTTGACCTAAGCCATCTAGAACTCCTTGAATCAATTCTTGGACATGGATAAGGAGTTAGCTTAAGCCAGACATGATTTCTGGTGAGTAGTTCACATGCAATTACTTTGTTTCAGAGGATAAGCAAGTCAAGCCATTACTGGTCAGGCTCATTCTGCTGCTTTCAGTGTCCAAGAAGAATCCCAGGTGTTTTTCACTTATAAGGATAGATGTAGTCACTGGTGTCAAAAAACCTGTCACAGACGTCTGACTGCACTACTCTAATGTCAGAAAAGGTCTTGGTCACCTCTGCAAGATTGCTCCTCCTTAGATGAAAACACTGAACAACACATGCAAGATCACGTCATGTTTTCTCACTTACTTCTCCCGGGCAAGGGTGCCATTGAAAAGTTCTTGCAAATAGAATAAGCAATAGGACAAAGTTCTCATTTGGTTTACCAGGACACAAAATAGATATGGAAGCAGCAGATATAGCTCTGGGTTCAAAGAAATTCATGGCCACGCAAGAGATGTGTCACCTGGACGAAAGTAAGGAAAATAACTACACTGCTTACCACAAAGAGACAGCCACCAAGCCACAGGAATTTCCACATCCACTTGTAGGTTGATACAATGAGGGGTTTTTTTGGGGGGGGTTGGTTTGTTGGTTTGTTTTGGGATTTTGGGGAGGTTTTTTTGTTGTTTGTTTTTTGTTAGTTTTGAGTTTTTTTAGTTTTTTGTTTTTGTGCTTGGGGTTTTTTTTAAGTGATGGCTGCTATTGCACTGTGAGTGATGAGGACTGCTTGCAAGGACATAAGATTGTCCTGAGTGATATAATGATGAATCAAAATGCTTGTGCTGATAACAAAGAAATAACCCCCCTCACCAAAAAAAAGCAAAACAAAAACCATAAAAAAACAAACAAACAAACAGACAAACAAACAAAAAAAAACGAACACAGAATGATCCTCCTGAAGACAGAATCATAACAGCAGGACATTGGATTAAGAGGAATGTATGTGTTACACTCTATCGTAATTTCAGCACCTTAAATCCCAAGATGAGGTTCAGTAAAAGCTTTTAAAATACACCTTAAATGAACCAATAATAGAGTCACATCATAAAATGATATGAGTAAGAGACTGAGATCTGTGAAAAGTCTGTCTCCATTGTCCTGACAAAGAAATCACTGTTGTGACAAAAAAGAGAAGAGAAGAGAAGAGAAGAGAAGAGAAGAGAAGAGAAGAGAAGAGAAGAGAAGAGAAGAGAGAGAAAAAAAAAAAATTTCATTTACTTCCTGAATAAATGTCAGAAATTAAACTGGGCTTATGTTGTTGAATTACCAAAGCTGAAAAGTACTAAAGACAAAAAAAGGGATAGGAATATAACATGATCAATAAAACATCATACTTTTAAACCTCTCAAAGTAATGAAGTTACCTTAAACACTACAGATAAGTTTGAGTAGTAAATATAAACATTAACTATTCAATGAATATTATTGGGTTCAAAGCTAGAATTATATAAAGCCACAGAATCATAGATTTATTTAGGATGGAAAAGACCTTTAAGATCTGTCATGTTCACCACTAAACCATATCTCAATTTCCACATCCACGTTCACGTTTTCTGAAGATTTCCGGAGATGATTCCAGCACTCTCCTGGTGACCTATTCCAATGGTTGACCACCCTTTCAGTGAAAAAACTTTTCCTAATATCCAATCTAAACCACCCCTTGTGAAACTTGTGGTCATTTCCTGTCATTCTGTTACTTGTTGATTGGAAAAGAGATCAACTCCCACCTGGACACATCTTCCTTTCAGGCAGCTCTAGAGAGAGAGAGAGAAGATCCCCCATGATCTTTTTCTCCAGGCTAAACACCCCCAGCTCCCTCAGACACTCCTCGCAGGACTTGTGCTGTAGACCATTCGTAAGCTTCATTGCCCTTCTGTGGACGTGCTCTAGGCTCTCAGTATCTTTGTTGGTGTGAAGGGCTCAGACCTGACCCCAGGAGTGGACGTGTCTCACCAGTGCCCAGCACACGGGATGGGCACTGCCCTGGTCCTGCTGGCCACACTATTGCTGACACAAGCCCGGTGCCTTGGGCTTCTTGGCCACCTGACCACACCTGGGCTAGTGTTCAGCTGTTCTCAACCAGCACCTCCAGGTCCTTTCCCACTCAGCAACTTTCCAGCCACTCCATCCCAGCCTGCAGGGGGTTGTTGTGACCCAAGGGCAGGACCCGGCTCTTGGCCTTGTTGAACCTCACACAACTGGTCTCAGCCGATGGATCCAGCCTGTCCTGATCCCCCTGCAGAGCCTTCCTGCCCTTCAGGAGATCAACACTCCCACCCAGCTTGGTGTCATCCTCAAATCGACTGAGGGTGCCCTTTATACCCTCATCCAGATCACTGATAATTATGATAAACAGGGCTGGCCCAGCACTGAGCCCTGTGGAATGCCACTGTGACCAGCTTCAGATGAATTTTATTCCAGTCACGAGGAGCCTTTGGGCACAGGTTACCCAGACTGTGTACCCGTCCAAGCCATGAGCAGCCATGTTTCCTTTTGGCATGGGCATACTGGAATCTCCCTGTTTCATGGTCTACCACTGCTGTCTCTAGGAGCTGTAGCTTATCCCACACAACTTCCTTGTTCTGATTCTCAGGTGACACGCAGCTTCATCAGCATCAGGTGCTCTGATACCTTCCAGAGGGCAAAACTTGACAGAATGTGAAGCATTAAAATAAAAGATTTTTTTTTTTTTCCCAGACAAATCATTAAAAAAGGAAACTAAACAGATAATACTAAAGTTTCCAAAAGTTTTGTAATTATTACAATGTTTAGAATTTGAATTTCTGTCTCAGAGTTGCTTTAAAATTAATTATTATTTTTCATATAAAAATTGACATTTTGGTTATTATTTTAGTTTAAATTTCATTTTAAAAGTATTCAAAATACTTAAGTATTTAAACAATGCAGTTGAAAGCATTTTCTTGTCATGAAGGAAACAAAAACCAAAACAAACCACTAGTTTTCTGTCCAGAAAATGTTTTGTTGTGTAGGTGAACTTCAATGGACTATCGAGTTTTCAGGCAGAGCGATGCTTTCTCAATATACAAGAACATATTAATTAAATTGCATCTGAAAATTACATGTTCAGTAATTTTGAATTTCTAAGTGAACACAGTGCAGCAAGTTTTTAGGAAACATTTACATATAAGTGAAATGGGTCATGTTACATTGTCGCAAGGTTAAATTCTTATCTGTACCATGCCCAATGTTTTCAAGACCATTTCACAACTATACATTTTACTCTTTGTGGCACCAGAGAGAAATAAAATGAAATAGCATCAAATAATTCAATACTAAGAAGTGCTTCTCTTTTAATAGTAAGAATAACAATATCTTTAAAAGAATGCTTATAAGTAGGCAGTGTGGAAAAGTTAGAGTGAGAGAAGCTGAAATTGGAAAACCATGAGTGTTAAGAATGAAATGAAAATTATAAGCAAAACCACCTTCTTTTTACATGATTTAGTTTCTAGCGGAACTGATTTGTGATCACTAGAGTGTCCTTGTGGTGTTTTCTTGTTTCACCCATATCTGCGTTAGCTCCATTATAACCATTTTTTTCCTTAAAGCAGTTTATATGGAAACCACCCTATGCTCAGTATCTTTCTATATATCTTTAACTCCTTATATGCCATGAATGATTTTTTTATCCTAAATGTATATGTCTCTATGTCTCTATTTTCACCAAAAAAAAAAAAAAAATCAAAAATAAGGAATGCCAGATGAAGGTTGTCTAACAAACTCAATTATACCTGCCTCTTGACAACACAGAGAAAATATATGGTTACAGGCTCTTTGATTTCCAAAATACTTGAAGTTGTGGAGTCACCACAGTGTCTCAGCAGTTGTAGTTCCTCTTCTTTCATGTTCTTTTCCTGAGCTCTCACTTTCATGAGCCTGAATCCTGTGCAATGTGCTCACATCCCTTTGTCGCTGTGGATCAGAACTCCTGGAGCAAAACATTTCTGATCTTTCTTCTCCAACACCTGCCCCAGACCCCCCCTCCCCTTCCAATCCTTCCTCCTGATGAGATGGCCTATGCCATGGCTGCAGGAGTGCGCTGGATAAGTGCCAGTGGAAGGAAGACACCTAAGAGTTTGCACAATTGCTTTGCTAAACTCAGAACACTAACTATTTTCCTCAGTATTTTTAAATAAAGGTATCAGTATCTTAGAGACCAGGATGTCTCATTTCTGTTTTCCATTGAAGGGATTTGAGTGTGATATCTTCAAGGAGCTTTAAGAGGCCTTTTACCATTTCCAAGACAGAGCAAATGTCCATGGTTCTTCTACGACAATGGAAGCTCTCTGTGATAAGGAAAAGTTTATCCTTTTTTCATCTTGAAATCATTAATTGGCTGAATTTTGAATGCATGAGACTCATGAGAGCCTATACCTTCTGTCATGCCAATGAGCTTTTCATGTCGTCTACAGAAATGCTATTACTGTGGGGTCCTGGCAAACAGGAGAGTAAGGAATGGTCAAGGACAGTCCTCTGTGCACTACATCTCTCTTTCATTAGAAAGGAAGCATCACTGGGAACATTAAAAACTATATTTCTCTGGTGACACTCCAGATTAATTTATGCAAATTAAGGAAAGAACTCCGATATTTAAATTGCCCAAACTTAGTTTCTGTTACAAATATTGCCCAGATGAATCCTGAGCAACATACATTGTAAATAACACAGATTATTTGTTTTATTCAAAAATGGCAAGGCCTTCTTTCCTTAAAATTTTCATTGTGTGGTTTTATGCCCTTAAATACAGACTATTAAAGTATTTGGAGGATAAGATGTTTGTAAAGTAAGAGTTTCAACAACCTACATTTGCTCTTATCTTTTCTAATGGCTTTCCAGCAATGTGAGAAAGTGTGTGAGTGTGAAGGAACTGGAGGAGGAAAGAATAGTACCATATTTTCCTAGTCTCATTCTGGAAAGGGCATCTCAAAATGGGAAAATGTGTGAAATATTCTGATCTTCTAACTAGCTTCACTTTAAAAGAAGCCCAAAGAACCTTGAGGAAAGCAAAATAATTTCACAAAGGAAGTATTCTTTCTGGTTTTTTATGCAGAAGTTATGGACTCTTTTTATTAATCAAAGAACATAGAAAATTCAGTTTGAATGTTATTATGCCAAAGAAGGAGAGCAAATTCAATCTTTCAACTGTAAAAAAAGAGATTTTACTCTTATTTTAAATGCAAATCCCCAGACATCTTTGCACAGCATCTCTACTCACCCCTTATAATGAATGGATTCTTCGCTGCTGAAATCTTGAAATCTTTATCAAAACTAAGTGCCTTTCACCAGTGTGTGTTCTAGTTCAATGACAGGTTTTAGGATTAGGTGTAGGAACAATGAAAGCCTATGCTGTGACTCATGCAGGTCAGATTACTTATCCGCAAGGTCCTTTGTGGTTGTAAACCCAATGAATCTAATAATCATATAAAAAGGTGGAAAAGCCCATGGGTGAGAAGGCAGACAAAGCAGAAGAGTCATAATCAAATAGTTTTCTAAATTCCCAAAGGAGACATAAAATAATAAAAACAGCTTGAAAGGGAAAAATGAAAAAAAATATTCTGATTTGCTTATGTATATGCATACGCACATATCACACTGTGGAGATTATCTTTAATTTGGAAGCTCAGAGCTTTGTAGATTATTTTTGTAGGAACTTGCTGCATTGATGGAGTTTATATTTACCTGCTACGGAAACTGATGATCTGATTTAACCCTCCCAGAAACTTTTTTTCGCTATGCAGACTCATTGAAGAGGTAGCATAGCTGGGTGCCAGCAATGGCTGTTGGACACATGGCACCTAGGAAGCAATTAATGAACCATTGCGGGATAGAGATATAGAATTCAACTCACAGGACACCAATCCCCATCCTGATGTTGTCTGGTGCTTGTTAAGGCGAGATTTCCACCCCAGTGGGTTTTAAGGAGATCAACAATAATGAACAAACAATTTTCCAGATCTCAAAAGTCACACCACATCATACTGTTGATTATTACAGCTTGACCTATTTGTTTTAACCATGTTAATGATCATCTGACAATGCTGTCCGTGTCCCTACCACTGCATTTTGTTCAATTTATTGTATTTAAAAAAATTCATTCCGTTTTAAAACTATTTTCTATAGACAAGTACAGTGTTTGCGGAACAGAGGAACAAAACTCCAGCTGACATTTATCCTTGAAGAGAAAATAATTTCAAGATATAATCAAGTAATGAAGAGAAGTGGGGCTTCATCCACTTCCCTGTTTGGGTACGAAATTTTAGACATTACTCTCTAGTCATGCAGTGCAAGAGATAGGAAACACTTATTTCAGGTTTAATCATTTTTGTTTGTTTGTTTATTTCTAAGTATTTGGGGAAAGAGTAATATTAGAATTCTGCTTTCTGTTTCTCTCATTTACTATTATATGTGGGTGAGTAGGGGATAGTGAACAATAAATTACACTACTTAGAGATGTAGGCTAAGGCTTTTCTTGTCAGTTGTGTCAATAAAGCACACACATAACATCAGTTGCCCATTACACACATCATTCAGACTCATATATTACTCAGTATAATGGGAAAGGGGCCACTGAAATCTAAAATGAAAAGAGAAATTGAAGTACAACCAGCAGCAGCAGCTGAGCCAAAAAGCAGCTGTGGTAGTGAAACATTTAGTCGCTGCTGCTGGAAAAAGAAGAGCTATGTCTATAGAGGACATACAGTGCCACATGCTGGGAACTACTCAGCAAGTGGGTTTCTGTGGGACTGGAAGGTACCCATTTCTTAATATTTTTTCTTTATTTTTTTTTTTTCCTTAATACATTTGTGTTTGATTTAAAATAATTGAATGCAAGCTCAAACCCCAACCCAGGTCATGCTATTGGCAAAGTCTTGTCAGCTGCCTTGACTGGTTGTTCATACATGGCAGATGCCATGATTTGTTCTTAGGATAAATTCTTGTCTTTCCAGTTGTGCTACTGGGTGACTTTGTCACAGTGCTGTAAAGCCTCTCTTCTGGATCACTTCATGTTCAGAATTGGAGCTAGACCTTGGAGCAATATGGTTCACTCACATGACTGATAGGACAGATCTTTGTTTTTCAAGCAAATTTTGCTCTGCATATTGTAACAGTCAAACCTTTATTCAAGGTTCAATATCTTTACTGATGATCTGGATGAAGGGATCAAGTCCACCCTTGGTAAATTTGTGGATGGTGTCAAGTTGGGCAGGAAAATTGAGCTGGTTGAGAGCAGGAAGGCTCTGCAGAGGGATCTGGACAGGCTGGATTGACAGGCTGAGGCGAATAGGTTTAGGGTTAACAAGGCCAAGTGTTGGGTCCTGCGCTTTGGCCACAACAACTCCCTTTAGCTCCAGGCTGGGGTAGAATGGCTGGAGAGGAAAAAGACCTGGGGTCACTGGAGGACTGGAGTCACTGTCCCTGGAGGACTGGAGCCACTGTCCCTGGAGGACTGGAGTCACTGTCGCTGGAGGTGGTTTAGGGAAAGCCTGGATGTGGCACTTGGTGCTATGGTCTGGTTGACACGGTGATGTTCAATCATGAGTTGGACTCAATGACCTCAGAGGTCTTTCCCAACCTAATTGATTTTGTGATTCTGTAAAACTGAGAAATTCTCCCTTGTTTCAACTAAAGCTGTCAAACATTCACCAGGAGCTCCTGCAACACTCATTTTTTACTATTGCTTGCATTGTGCTGTTACTGTTGTAGAATCATAAAATCACAGAATAGTTTTGGTTAGAAGGGAATTTTAAGGACTACATAGATCAAATCTTTCCATTGGCAAGGTCACCTTCCACTTGACCAGGCTACTGCAA
The DNA here is from genome assembly GCA_013397775.1 of Eulacestoma nigropectus. Taxonomy (NCBI): domain Eukaryota; kingdom Metazoa; phylum Chordata; class Aves; order Passeriformes; genus Eulacestoma; species Eulacestoma nigropectus. The sequence goes on along the minus strand of VZTE01006049.1, from coordinate 163,744 downwards.
GTCTCATCCTACCTGACTAAAGAATTATAAGGATGGAGTATTCACAACTTCTCTGGGCAACCTGTGCCAGTGTCTCACCACTGCTTTTCATAGTAGGCCAAAAATAGATGAAACTCAGAGGATCAGTTTTTCTATGTGGATGACCAGTTGTTTCCTCTCCCTATTTAAGAAGCATCATAGGTTGTTCTGAAGGTTGCACATAATAGAAAGCCCCCGCAAAATAAGGAGAAAGGTGTTATCACCTTATTTCACAGAAATAGGAAGACTAAGGAACAAGGAAGTAGAGCCTGAACCCCAAGTAATTATTTTAAGACCTGAGTTGTCTTTCCATAAAATTTGTGAAGTGAACAGAAGATGGAAAAGCAGCCTTGGTTCTGACTCTAAAGCTGTGAAAAGCAAAACAACATTGAGGCTCATTATTAATTGTAACACACTAGAAAGGGAGGGAGAGAGGTGGAGGAATTATAGTCTATTTTCTGAACTAATACTTATGAAAACTGGATGGCATCGTCTGTGATTTCATAAATGTTCTGGAAGAAAGTGTAGTGATTGCATAATAACCCCATCAAAAGGGTGGTTGATTAGTTTAGTCGATTTGGCATACATTTCAGCTATTATTTTCATTTGAGAAGCGGAGGCTGAATGACACAGTTGCTTTTATCCTGGCACTTTGCAAATGAATATCCTAAGCTTAAAGTGGCTCTTTCTTAACTTCTCCACAACTTGGGACACAACTGTGAAAACAGTGTTTGAAGATTACAGAGTTAAAAAAAAAAAGTTCAGTACTTCAGGTTTGAAAGGAATTGTGGATTTCTTATTTTGCAACCACCCACTAAAAAGAGGGGCAAAATCCTACACAACTTATATTTGTAGAAGTGTTCAAAGTTATATCTTCTGTGATTAGATCACTGAAATATCGTTAATATCAGTATATACTTATTCTCTGTGCCTGAGGGTGCTCTGAAATATTTGTCCATATCCAAAAAAATGTCATTAGCTCCACAGGGGTGAAAATCATAGCTGACACTGTGCTGGAGAGCACGTAGGCTGGCTCAAATCATCCATTTATTAGGAAAGAACTGCTTCATACAGGTTTTATATGATCACAAAATCTGAATTTCAGAATTTCTACTTCTCTTCTGACAAATTTGTTTACGTCCACCATCAGTATCTTATCCAAATCTGATCTCATCAATGCATTCCTTTCTTTTCTCTTCTTTTTTTTTCTTCTTTTTTTTTTTTTTTTTTTCCCCTGGAGGTGGTGTCATGGTTTAGGAAGGATATTCCCCAGTTCAGTACTCCCACTGAAAAAACCATGAGATGCTCCACCCTCCAATAGGAGGCACAAAAAATAAAGATCACAGGTTAGGATAAAAACAATTTACTGGAAACTGCAATGAGATAAGAAAACAAACAGTAACTGCAAAAATATTAATAACAAAAGGTATAGGAAAAAGAAACTATTTACACCAAAAATCTGCAACAATAAACAATAAATAAATAAGATTGAGTTTTCCTCACCATGTTTCTCTCACTGGAAGGAACACCCTTCTCCTTGGAAGTGGGTGAGAATTCCTTTCCCCCACCCCTGTCAATGATATGAGGTGGTAACAAATAACATTAGGGCCCAGCCACACCCCCTAAGCCACACCTCTTCTTGGCTATGGCAAAATTTAACCCTGTCCTTGGCCAAAATCGGGACAAGTTTGTAGCTGTTGGTCCTTTTCATGTCTGTGAACAATAAGTCAATGCCATTTCCTTCCTTACTCATCACTTTAGCTAATATTCACTAGCTCAAATGTACTGCTGTGTTAGCATCGCTCTATGGAAACCACATATGTGTTCTGAACAGCTTAAATTGTGGGAAAAGGAACTTAATTCCATTTTCATACATCTAAATAGACCTGTCCTGGATAAGACACGGGAACTGAAATTACTCTGTCTGTACCTAAATTGGGGGACCTTGGCACCTTTTGAATTTTTGAGTCAGAGGTATAAAAACCAGGTTTGGTCTAAAGCTTCATCAGAAAAAACTAGGCCCTTATCCTTTGTAATTTTTTCTAAAGGGAAAAACAAACTGTATGAACAAATACAGCATAACTAGCACTCTTTACAACCAAATCTTGTGCCATTCTAAGGTGGTGTCATGGTTTAACCACAGCTGGCAACTAAGTACCAGGGAGCCACTCACTCACTCCCTGCTCCCACATTGGCATGTGGAGGATATTCAGAAAAAAAAAAGATAAAACTTGTGAGTTCAGATAAGAGCAGTTTAGTAATTTAATTATGAAATAACAATCATATAAACATAATAATAATAATATGTTTGTAAGGAAAGTGAGACTACAAAAAGACAGGAATAAAATCTAAGAGAAACAAGTGATGCACAACAAAAAAATTCTCACCACCCATTGACAGATGCCCAGTCCATCCACCAGTAGCAGTCGACCCTTCCTGACCAACTATCCTTAGTTTATATCTGGATGTGAGGCTCTATGAGACGGAATATCCCTTTGTCCATTTTGGGTCAGCTCTCCTGGCCATGCTGACCCTTTGGCTTCATCTGCATCTGCTTCCTGAAAGATCATGGGATTATGGGAAGCCCTTGATTAGAGTGAGCAGTGTTGAGCAACAACTGAAACATCACTGTGTTATCATCATTATTCTCAGAATAAAACCCAAACACAGGACTGTACCATTTACTAGGAAGAAAACTAGCTCTATCCCAGCCAAAACTGGGACAGTAGAGTGCAGGATCTTGGCATGTGCTCTGCTGCACTGCCCAGACCAGATATATCCACTGGTCTGGGTTGTTAATGACTTGTAACACTTATTATAAATTATTTTTTTTTATCTCTTTCACATATCTTCTCTCCCAATCGTCATTAGCACTCTGAAATACTCTTGATTCCAGGGTTATTTTGTAGTTTTTTCAGGACAGTGTCTGAAAAGTCTGTGACAGGTTCCAAATCTCTTTAAACATTGCTGCTCATAATTGTTCATATGCTTATGGATAGACCAGAGTCAATCAGATGTAGACTCAACTTATGCACAACATGGCTTTAGGAATCCCTATACTTCTTTCTGAAAATCTAATGTTTTCTACAAATGCAGATGGAGATTATCAGATGTAAAGCAGAAGCAGAAAAACTCTGCCATCACACCTTGTCAGAGGAGAAAAGCAATGTGAATTCTTACAGCCATTTTCTTCCATCCATTCTTATCTTGTTACGTCTTTCAGAGCTTTGCTTGAACTCCTCTTTTTTTTCATCCAATTTGTCTTTTTTCTAGTCTGTCATTCACTTTTTTCTTGTTGTGTTATTTTTCCTCTTCTGTCTTTCTTTCTTTCCTCCCCCTCATTGTCAGTTTGCATCCATCCCCAACTCTGTAAAACAGAGCTTTCAAAGTTTATGCAGTTAGTGCATGTTGCTTGCTCTGAGAGAATGAGGGACACAGAAAGCAGTGACTAATATCAGAATCATGAGTGAAGATATGTTTTATTCATAAACCCTGCATCTCCAGTGAAATTAAAAGCAAAGCAAAGGGTCGAAGCTCTGAACCCTCTTTCCTAGAGCCTGTAAACCAATAAAGGCTTTATATTAGCTATCGATATCTATCTCTGACTTGGCTTAATAACATCTTATTCCCTGTTTTCAGCAGCCATCAATAATATTTCTGCCTGCCCGCTCAGGTCCCCATCTCTGCGTGCAATTGCATTATAAGGGTCTATAAGCCCAATTTGCTTCACATTCTTATTTTTGGAAAAGGCTGGCTGGCTTTTGTAATGAGAGCAGCTGCCAAGAAGGCTTGACAGAATTTGTGGCCCATCTGGCTTATAATCTTCATTCAATATCGCAGGAGCCTAAACTCCCAGACCAACTGATAAGTCAGAGCATATAGGCAAGCAGTGGCAGTAATCTTCCTTGTGATTTCTCATTAAGGACAGGGACATGTCAATGAATCTTTCATATCCTGGCTATCATAGTTTTGTTTGGTTGGGGTTTTTTTTCTTTTTTTTTTCCCCTCCTAACAAGACCAATGTTGTTCCATTTTTAAAAATTATGTTTAAAAAAAATGGCAGTTTAAAAAGTACTTAGGTTCCCTTGTCTCATGTTTAAGAAACTAGGAAATCAATGGTTTGATTCTGCCTTTAAACATGACAGCAGTTTTCCACTGTTCATACTTCAAGTATGTGTGCTGACATATTCCTCTCAGAATCACAGAAAACAGGGCAACAAATGATCCTGAGAAATTATCGAGCATATTTCCCTAACATAATGTGGAATTAGTTGCATCTCCAGGATCCTCAGACCTCGGTCATCTTTTTATCAGACTCAGACCACCTTATTCATGCTTTAAATCCTCAGTTTTCGAAGTTTTCTGTTGTCTCAACTTCTTCACAACTTTCCGTTTCTACTCCAAGCACAGAAACAAGCTAGCTATCCTGCATGCAGCACTTCCCACAAATCCCTCACTTCTTGAACATGAATATCACCAAATCTTTTACTGTTTCCTCATAAGTTGTGTTTTCCAGAACACTGTTCATCTTCACACGCTGTTTCCTTTGTAGAATACTGAATGATTTGCAGAGATACTTGCACCACCCATGTTAGTGAGGCCACTGAGCTCCCTCAGCTGTCCCTTTACATTTCTTCCAGATTCAGCTGCCTGAAAGCTAAACCTTACTTTTAAACTTACCACTTTAGCTCTTTCTAGGAGCCTAAACTTCCTGCAGATGTCAGGGATGAATAGCTTCAGAGTGCTAATCATCTCACCTAGTTTAGAGATTTATCTTCAGAAGGTCTGAGATGCCTTTTGAGAAAGCAGACTTCCTCTGTTGATTACAGTGGGGACAAGCTATGACCAGAGGCCCAATTTTTACAGGACTATCAAGATCAATTCCTCTATTAGCAGAGGAAATGAATAATGTATTTTTTTTTTTTTCTTACAGCTCTGCAAGTCAAATCTAATTTTTTGATTTCTTGCAAGATGAGAAGTCCACATTTTTTGTTCCCCTCTGCTAAGGCATTCATCACCCTTGAGATAAAGGTTGAGCTCATACAGTGGTTATCTCTAATATGTTGGAGTTTTTTATTGCACATACTTTTCACAAAAGCCTCTGAGGTCTCCTAGAGCTTTGCCACACACACTTAATGGTAAATAGTCCAGGAGACATTAAGAGAAGGGACAACAGGCCAAATGGATAAACACAGGAATAAATATTTAGTCATACAGTGTTTTTCACGCATTCTTATGACACAATTTTTTAATGCTGAAAAGCTCTCTTAAATTAAAAAAAAAAAAAAAAAAAAGTAAAATAAAACACCAAAAAATAAAATATGAAGAATTGTACCTTACTTGAAGGAATAATTTCATAAACATGAGGATGAAGAACACTTGGAAGTCATATGACTTGACATTGGAAAAGAGAGCAGATAGTTTAAGAGATAGAGGAACCTATTTTTCCCTTTTTTTTGTCCTTTTTTTTTTCTCCCCTGAGGTCAGATCTAATTTCAAACATGTTAGGCAGCATTATAAAAGTAACCACAAGGACGCTGTGCTTTAAAACCCATTGAATTGTGTAGTCATCTTCTGTTTCATAGCAGAAGGTTTTATGGGGATAAGGAAAGTAAAAGTCCATTAGGAAACTCTGCCAGCATGGCAAGTAATTTACTTTACAGGTGGATCTGCTGATTCTTTTAGGGCTCATTGCAGTTTGGATAAGGGTGCTGTACGACTTCTACCACTACTTATTGTACTGCTAACGTGTCATGAGAATTACAGGACAAGAAAAAGAGTTCAGGTCAAAAAACTTTTATGGCATTTTTTGGTTAAATTTTTCTGTGCCCAAGTAGTTCCCCATGATCTCAGGTACAGTGGATGGATATGGAAAGGTTTCTTATACTAAATTTCACACGAGTGGCAAGTGTTTTTGAAGTAACACATTTTAGGAAAAGCATAGCTGAATTTGGAATTAGGTAGCTAAAGGTAAACCACAATCTGAATGCCAGAGATTATCTGCTTGCAGCAGAGAACCTCAGCTCATTAGATTGCTAACTCACAAATTCATTACCTCTCTGCTCATTAAATACTTAGCTTCATTTAGTTCACTGCTCATCTTTCTGTTCAACCTATTATTTGCTCCATGCACCACGTATGACTCGGAGTTGGGATAAAGGAGTCAATTCCAGTGAAATTCAGCAAGGTTTAGCTATAAAACTTGCCTCTGCTCCTGTGCCTTGTTTTTGTTTGTTTGGTTGTTGTTCAGGGAATTTTTGGCCTCTGTGTTGCATAGAATTTATGTGATGAAAACATTAAAATAAAAGCAAGTGAAAAACTCAGTCATCAACCTTTAGTGTGTTTGGAAAAAATAATATGGCAGAACAGATTTGTTTCCAAATTTAATCTTTGTGTTTTTCTTCATCAAACTTGAAACCGTATTTTCCTGAAATATCTAAAACTGCAAATTGGCTACTGTGTGAAGGACTGATGTCTGTTCAGTTCAGGAATGCATGTTGCTGATTGGCAAAAGAACTCCAGCTCTTGCTTATAACATTAAAAACCTGAGTACAGTTACTGCAGTTGAAGGGATTAGTCATGCGCCAAAAGTGAGGCAGAGTATGCTGCAGAAAACTTAAAATCAAAAGGAAAATCACGACTTGTCAAAAAAAAAAAAGTTTAAACTTAACTTTTCGAACTAACATCACAAGTACCAAAAATGTGGCAACCTGTGGCCTGGAAAGCTAATCTGTGCTTATGGTTCTTCCCCAAAATCAGATAAACTGAAATGTATTAATATTTATATAACATGAAATTCCAAGTAGAAGATGAAATCACTGTCCCACCATCTCAGATTTTTTAAAGAACTTACTGCTCTGAAGGGCTGAAATTATTGAAAGTCAGGTAGGCAAATTTCAGGAAGGCCAAATTTCCCTACCTTAGCAGACTCCGTTTCAGAGTTCTGGGGTGGAAACTTGCCTTTTACACAGAGCAACCACCCACCAATCTCCAAATCTTATTGTCACAAAAGCAACCTTTCCTGCACAGCCTTTTCCAAAAATAAACACAGTGGATAAAATTCTCTTTCGGTTTTGTGGTGTAAAAAGGTAAGGAAAAAAACTACTTACCTGAATTATGACAAAATAATAGAATGGTTTGGGTCAGAAGGGATCTTGAAGATCTTCTAGCTCTACCTGCCCCACCATGGGCAGGGATGCCACACACTGTACCTGGTAGCTCATGGTTACATGTTTGATAATTAATTTTGAGTACTACTGCTTCCCAAAATGGTTATAGATGCTTCTTCAAGAGAAAGCTGCCACAAAAATACTGATGTAACTCAAACCATCATTTTTATTTTCTTTTTTTCTTTCCTAGCCTCAAGGAAGGACATCATTATGATTTACAGAAGAATCATGTTTCCATGTTTTGGGGTGATGAGATTTCAGGTATTGCAGTGTTCAAGATAAGTTTCCTAGTGTTGCTCCTGCTGTTTAAACTCTGGATTGTTGTCAATCCAACAGAAAGGTAGAAAATGGTGACAAGAGCAAGGAAGTAATAAAAATAGCACCAAATTAAGAGTAAATAAAATTATTTCCAAATCCTCCCTCCAGGATCAGTAGTAGTCTACATCCCTAACAATGTAAGAAGCAGAATGAAATTGGACGGAAAAAGGGATGTGAGGGGGGAAAAAAAAAATAGAAGGTTCTATAAAAATTCAGCTTCATTAATGGGAGATACTGCAAGAGGGGAGTTCAGGGATTCATTATCTCAAAAATAGCAGTCCAAACTGACAGGAGTGGGTGAAAACTTCCTGACCCCATGGACTAGTGGATTTCACAGTTACTTGCATTTGTCTTTTTAAAAGTTAGGAGGTGTGGGGGGAAAAAAGAGGAAAGGAATAGCCTGCTCTCTGAAGCCTTGGGGCTTTTCTGATACCGTGGAAAGGAAGTAGAGGGAAAATGAAGCATAAACAAGCTAAAGCTCCTGCCCACAAATAACCAGTGGAGACCAAAAATACTATTACAACTGTACAATAATTTAAGGTCATGGTATTCCCTTTTCTAAGTCTGTGAACACCTGACCCACATAAGGCATTAAAATTCATAACACATGAAAATTAGGAACTCCTGGAAGCAGTTTCTCTTTCTATAACTACAAATTTTCACTGCCTACATCTAGCATTTAAAGGAAACCATCCAGATAATTAAAATGCCTATAAATGAAATGTCAAAGTTAAATGTTTTTCTTCTTTGCCTTTTTTTTTTTTTTAAGGGGAAAAAAAAAGGAAAAGTACTAATGCTTAGGGAAACTGAAACCTTTATTCTAAAACAACATAGCTTAAATACCACTATCTTTGTAAAATAACAGAATAATTACGGTTTGCAAAGTTAAATGGGTCCATAAGTCTAGCCATTTCACTGTTCAGTATATAAACTTTATGAAGGAGGAGAAGTTTATAGTAAGTGTATATATTGTTTTAAATATTGCCATCATCTCATTATTTTAAACATGAGTCAGAGTGCATGTAGCTGTCACTCCAGTGTTCTAGGAAGAAATTAATCATATACAGAGAAAAAATTAATAAGAAAGTCAGTATTTGGCAGCGTTCAGATTCCTTTTCATAAGTCTCATTTTTCTCTGATAGATGGAACTGATGAAACAGGGAAATAAATCATGCACAATTAAAATGAGTAAAAGCTGAAAAGACTCTATCAGTGATTATGTTAAAGAAAATGGGAGGTGGAGGGAATTCAAACATGGGTTGGATTCCCTCATTTATCATTCATTGACACTGATACCTGAATTTTAATTGAAACCTCCCATGTGGTTGGCATCTGTCAGGATGAAGCAGGTTTTCAGCAGGAAGAGGGGAAAACTTTGTTTTGAGCTGGATTTCAAAACTGAGAGGAAGCAGTAGGAGCCCTTCTTCTCTGTTGCCATCATGGTAGCCTGGGAGTGATGCTGGAGTCTTGGAGGATTCATCTTCCCTTTTCGTCATGAATGGGACTCAAGTAATATACAGCATTTTGTGTCTCCTCACTCTGCCAGGTAAATGGGTATTTTGCTCTTTACGTTGTGGGAGCTATAACACATTCCCAGAACCACAGCTGTGATGAAGAATGGCAACGTAATTCACCAGTCAAAATATCTCTGAGGTGTCACCATTTGAACCAATATATTTAAACTGTATTTTTTAATTGTTATTTAAAAATTAGGAGTTGAGGTGGGGAAATAATAATACTGATACAAATTTTTCACCAAAACCATTTTTTTTTGCATTATTTTTTTTTGCTTATTTATACAATTTTATTACACTCCATAAAGAATGTTGTGAAAAGTGAAAAAAAGGTCTGTTTTTAAAGGAGAATTCTTCTTGTTGCTGCTAAAGACAGCGACACTACAAGACTTGCCAATGATACGGTCTTTTGGGAAAAGACCATAGTCTTGTATGGTCATATGAGAAAAACAAAATAAAATAAAACAGTCTAAGTTCTGCTAAAGAACTAAACAACCAGGCTGACAGAGTTTAACAAATTCATTTCTTCTGTAGGTAAGGCATGGTCCTGATTGACCAGTTGGTTCCCTTTGTGTGAAGTCTCTTGGTTTTCAAGTTCAAAACACTTAAGCCATAAATGGCTAATTTATTTTTGCTTCCTCCTTGCTGCTCGATGATGTAATACTGTGAAGAAAGTAGGTAGGAACCTAATCCCAATTCTGTTGGGATAGCTGCACTAAATGCTTTTGGGTAACAAGGCCCTAGTAAGGAAATCACTCTTCAGAATATTGTAACATTTTCTCGTCTGGTAAGTGGTGGAGGAGTTTTCCCCCCTCTTAAAATCAGAAAGAAGGAGGGATAAATGTAACTGCTATGATTTCCACAGTTTCAAAAGAAAACTCCATCACCTGACTACAGTATTAAGCGAAAGAGCAATTTATGCTACAGGTGATACTGGAAGAAGTATCAAGTTACACTAAGGAATACAGAGGGAGAGATTACCAAGATTGACTACTGAGATGTGAAAACTTAGTTCTCACCAGAAGCTTAAGGGAATTAAGCTTCAAAGCCAAACACATTCAACAGCTTTACTAATCGTCCATCATCTATAAAAGGAAAACTGACCTGGCTGATGAGAAACTAAGCTAAAACTAAAAACAATCCAGTTCCCTTACTCAACCAATACCAATTCTTCACCATTTTCCAAGTATTCTAACTGAAAAAAGGGGGGTAGTCTTACTCATACCTCGAAATAGTGCTGGAAGTGTAAGTATTCTGTTTCTCCTTTTTTTTTTTTTTAATAAATTTAGATTCTTTGATTATGATAGTCAGACAAAAGAATAGATAAACAAAACAAGTTAATACAAAGGAACAAAAAACAGATTTTTCTTTCACCATCTCAACTGAATCTATGAAATAGATGGGACTTTCCCAGGGTTGTATGTGAGAAAGAGGGGCTAGCTTTCAATCCAAACTTATTTTTTTCCATTACTCTTACTCTTGGCTGAGGGAACATTTTAATCCTCACTATTTTTCCATAAGAAAAAATGATACAAAGGAGAAAGGACTTTCCTGGGGTGATGAGCAAGAAAGAGAGAATACAGCCTTTTGTCTGTGCTCTGAAACCTACAGAGGAAGCAGCACTGAAAAGCTACATGGCAATAACATGTGATAATATAAAAATATTGCAACTCTGGGTGGGAAAATGATTGGAATTTGATATTTGTGATCAGTATCTCAGTATTTCCTGATGTGTTTTTTTATCAGAAAAAGGGAATAGCAACCAGGAAAAACCAAAACCAAAACCAAAACCAAACCAAACCCAACCCAAAAAAAAAACCAAAAAAAAAACCAAAAAAACCAAAACTAACTTAATGAATAGAAAGTGAAAGAAAGTGAGAGGGTCTAACATCAACAGAAGAACTCTGCATAAAGCCTTAACTGATGTATCACGCAATGTGTAGAACTTGATCTTTGTAAAATAGGCCGGGTCTTGTACATTGCATCATGTACATTTGCGTGGTTAAAAACTCACTGCTTCTGGCTGTAGATCTCCATATTCACAGGCTGGGAATGCTTAGCAGCACCTGACAGCACAGTGTGCGTGAATCACAATGGATTCTGTTCTGTAGTACCCTACCACTGGAATTTGCACAATGGAAGTGTTTCACTAAGTTTGAGCATTGTAATTCATTTGAATTCAGATGCTTATGGGTAGATTCACACAGACTACGAAGTTGCTACCGGAGTTTAAATTAAAGGTGATGATAAATAGTGGTGTATTGAGTTTTGGGAAAGAGTCTAATGATGTGCCTTAAGGACTAAGGCTGGATCCAGCTTTATCTTCACTAATGATCTGTAAATGAGAGTCAATAGCACAGTTATTAAATTAATGGATGCAACTAAATTGGGAGGTGTTGCAAAGCCAAGTGAGGTGAGAAGAGCAATGTAAAAGGATATATGAGACATGGTGATAAAAGAACAATCCACAACTCAAAGCTGTAGCGTGGGATGAAAAGCAGATGGAGAATAGGTATGTACTTGAGGAGTAAGAGAGAAACACTTGGAAATTAGTTCTGCAAAAGGAAAAAAAAAAAACAGAGATCATATTGTTTAGCAGAATGGATGTTAGTTTGCAATGTTATATAACACTTAGAGCAGACAAAAATGATAGATTCACTTTTGTTTGCATACACAGAGATACTATTTCAGGGACAAGGTAGACAGGACAAGTAGGAACTTACATTTAGTCCTTCTTTACTTGATGAAAGACCAAGGATTAGATTCCTCAGAGTACTCAGGTATTTAGATAGATATGTGCCTAGTGAGATTTTCAAAACCATCTATGCATTGATTTTGATGGGAATTAGGCATATGTGAACAGTTGGAATACTCATTTGATGTCTATTTGCCTCTTTATGCATGTTAATAGCTATATAAGTGTTTAAGCTACTTCTGAAAATGGATCTTAGCTATTTAAATGAATTGCGTCTTACGATGCTTAGGCTGAAATTACTTTAAATATCTAGGCGTTAAAACCTGATTCCTGATATTTCACTTAGAGCTAAATGTAGGAGTCCTCTCCCATAATACTGGTTGCCTAAAAATTTTAGCCTCCTGTCTAAGCTGCATGTCAAGGTTTTCTGTAATCAATGAAGGGAGTTAGATACCTTCAGAGAGTGATTCATCCTAATATGGTGCCTAAGAGAGGTGACCCACTTCCACCTCTCCCCATTAACTGCAGAGACAAGCTAGATAATGATCCTTGCCCAGAACTCACTTTTAGCATAGATGAGGGAAAATCATCCCCACTGCTATGATTCTCAAAGGTAAACTCCAATCCGATTGATTTCAGGTTAACGTCACCTATAAAAATAGAATAAAGCTTTGATTTCATCAGAGAGATGTGGGACGTCTGTTACAAATATCCAGAATTATAAAAGAGAATATTCTATCATTGATACTGGTGTAATATTCAGTTGAGAAATATTAATAGAAAGATTAAGCAAAAAGTGCAGTATGTTTCAGGCAGTACAAAATAATGCTTATTTTAGCTATTTACCCTTAATACTTATTAAAGTATTTTTTAAGTGGCCAACCCCTTTTGTGACTTTCCTTTTTGGCAAGAACTATCTCTTACTTCAAGCTAATTTTTGATTGAGCTGAAAGTGCTGTTTCTGTTCATCGTCACTATAATGGATTTTAGAATAATTACAAGCAGTGTTTGTTAGGTGTGTCTCTCTTGATCATATGAAGTAAATAATACCCCTGTTGTCCCACGTATTTGTTATTCAGCTTTCAGCAGGTAATCCAGGCAAAACAGGATCTTTCTCACAGATAAAAATAAGTTCCACAGGCGGAGTTTGGAAAGGGGAGAGAAGCACACATAACTGAAGACAGTGCTGCCAGCAGGGTGTTCTGCGCTAGCAAACTGCCAAAAATAATAGCAACAGCTTTTCTTTTTTTCATTTTCTATTTTTTTAAGGAGCTGGTTATAGAGGACCTTTTATGTTTAGACAAGAAAAAATCTATACTAAATTCTTTTTAAACTTTGCTGCTTTGTTGTGTTTCTTTAAGTCTATGTCCGCAGGGAGATGTACTGCCTGTGGTTTATGGAAGATGGCAAAGATATGATTAAATTAGCCCTTCTATTTCAACAGCAACATCAACGGAAGGTTGTCACAGTGCAGTAAGTTCTTCCAATAGGACGTGGAGGGATTTTTGTTGCTGTTGGGTTTTGTTTTGCTTTTTTCAAATGATTGAGAATGATCATGAATCATTAATAATACTCAATGCTTCCATACTAAAGGAGCATTTGCGCAAAGGGCTAAACCGCTTTTATAGATAACGATAGCACAATTGTTTCATTTTGTGTGTATGACTACTTAGGCAAAAAAGGTTTTGAAGGTTGTCCAAGGTTGCACACAAATTCAGAGAACAGAGAAGGCTTGACGGTGACATGTATGCACATTGGCTTCACAGAAGAAGGAAAGGGAGCAAAATTTAGCTTTTGGGAAACCAAAGTACACACTAAAACTCAGGTTTCATAGCAGCACAATGAAGATCTTTGCATGCTCTTTTCTTCCTGCATCTATATTTTATTGCTGTTTTTTAAGAGAACTGTTTTCTTTCACATAGCCGTACACTTTCATTTTTCTTCACAAAAAAAATAAAAAAGAGAAATCTCATCACACCCTTCACGACTATTACTCTGAGATCTTACTTATATATGGCAAGTAAGTTACAGAGCACTTAAAAATATAGCTGCAAGACTGTGTGAGGACTGGGGAGTTGCAAAGATGAATCTGTGCATCATGAGTCCTCCTTTTAGAACCTTGAACACTGGACATACAGTTCTAATCTGCATTAATTTTATGAATTAAATTCTCAGCATAAATCTAAATGGGTTATAAACAAATAAATGACTGAACAGTGCTTGAATACTAATAGCTTTAACATGATATCTGACTGGGCTTTATCTGTGATTTAAATGTAGAAACTAGATATGTTCTGTAGCCCTTCTCTCATCCCTGGGGACAGTCTTCTAAAGCTACATATCTATTTAAATGTATATCAGGACCATTAACCTGAGGATTATACACTTATGCCACCTAAATTACTTGTTATCTTAAGAGATGATACTGTCAGATGCATGGAAAATTACTCATTCTTCATATGCAAATTCAGGCTCTAAATAATGATCTTGACATATTGAACCCTTATGGGTTAGTCCAATAGGATTTAACATACACAAATAATTTCTCTAGAGCTTTTTGAGCCTTCTCTAGAGTTTTATTTGTTCCACAGTTCAAGGCATCTTTGGGAAATTAATTTCCTCTAAATTTGGATCAATTTCTCAAGTGTCCATTACAGAAGAAGGAACACAATGATTCCATCACAACCCTTCTTTTATGTACTTCTATAAGGAAGCTTTGCTCTTAATTAGCTACTTATGATGGAAAGAATGCTGCATTTTGAGAAATGAAAGCCCAGGATACGTAAACACTTACTGAAATGAGCAATTCACTTCAGATATGAAAAATTATTGCCTTTCACTTAAGATCTTAAAGGGCAGTCTATTATTCTACGTGGGTTATATGTACTTATTGGCATAACAAAAAATACACTTGCTATTACTTAGATTAAAACATTTTTCCTCTTTTTGCATGTATATCTGTTTTTTCAGGATGTTATGCAGTCATTTGAATGTATAAGCTCCTTCCTCAATAGTTTATTTGAGTCTTTCAAGTCCTCATGACCGTAAAGAGAAGAGTGGAATTGAACAATGAGACCTAAGACTTAGAATGCGTAAGGTAAAAGCTGGAAATGAATCATTATGGTCTCTTCTGAAGTGGATGTAGGCTGTTTAATTATTATTATTATTGACTAGTTTCCAAGTACATGTCTTTAAATGACATATCTTTCCTTCATTATTGTACGGAAAGAAAAATTGTTGCCAAGGAAATGCACCCTTGGTTATTAGGCACTCTTACAGATTTTAACTGCAGTTTGGGGCAGTCTGTCCTCTGAAATTGGGACTGAAAATCTGGGCTGAAATGAGTACACTAAGAAGATGAAAAAGGATGAAGCAGATACTATTCTTAACAGAAAAGGCTTGAGATGACTCTTCAAATGAGAGCTTTCCTTGGGATCAGAAGATTTAATTCCTTTCACCGCGTTTCAGTCTTTGAATGTTGGAGATGAGTGTTGATGGAATAAGTGACTCTGAATTGTGTAGGTTACATCTTCATGTCAAATGGAAAAAGTAATTGAAGCAGGAAGGAGGTCATGGGGGGGGGCATATATTCGACCAGTGTTCACTGGGACTTTAACAGGCTATCACAGGAAAAAAACAGAAATTAAAAACTAGAGGTGAGTATCCACCAGCCTAAGAACAATTCAGGATCTCTGATAGTCTTGTACTTTTTTTCATTGTTCTGCATTGGACGACAGAACATTATATTCACAGTTGTTAGCATCTGAGACAGCTAGACAGAAGCTCATGCAGTTATTTGACTCTAGTTTTAAATTAACACTCTTTTTGACAAGCATCACCTAAATTGTTTTTGAAAAATCTCAATCTACAGTATGAAACAATATCTAAACCCAGTCTCCGCTTGAGTTAAGTTTGATAAATATTGGATTAAGCCCTTAAGATGCAGCACTGCAGCCTCTACTTAGTTCATTAAGGGCACGATCCAATGCCCAGTGACATCAATAAGAGTTTTTGTATTGATTTCACTAGTTTTTTGATTGCACTGTAAATCCCTGATCCAAGCAAAGCTCTTAAGCCTGTGCTTAAATTCATTGCTGGATCCAGTCACAGATAACGCCTGTTCTAGTTCTCTAGATTCTTTGTCCGGTTTGTCTTTTATTGCTGTGATTAAAATGGCGAATGAGGACAATACTTTTACAAACTCTCTGATGTGTATAGAGATGAAAGTTACTTCCCCAACTGTTTTTCTGCAGGAAAGAGCACAGGACGGATCGTGGCAGATCTATGGACTCTCTAAGCTCAGAAAAATATATCACAAAATATTTCATTAAGGCTGAATGTTATTTCATTTTGACTGTTTTCAGACCCCTAAATTGTTAAAAGAATTGAGGACTATATTGCACAAACTGAAAGGAAAAGAAAAAAAAATCACCACTTACCCACAAGTTGAAGAGAAGTTAGCTCAGGAAGGAAAAGCTTTAGATCTAGGTTACAATAGAGCTGCAAATGCTGACAGATGACAAAGCGTGAACTCTGAGCAGTGTTAGACTTGTCTAATTTTATAGATTTTAACATAATTATCAATGCTTTCCTTTCAGCTATTATGCCATTTTAATTGCATGCAGCTTATTTCTATGGTTTATAGAGCTATATTTGCAACAAGAAAATGAAAGAAGCAAAATGAAAATGGAAGAATTATGCTAAAGAATCTACTGAGTTCTGAATCAGTGCCTTTTACTTTATCTGTGATTCATTTTTTCTGTTTTTGCCTTTATACTGATGGCTATTATAGGTCAATGACTGTCTAGGTGGTTTTTCTGCTGAAGAAGTCACTTTGCAAAATTTCCAAGCTTCAAAACTTCTGAAATGTCACTTGTTAAAGTTACATTTTTCATTTCTTCATTTTTTAATTTCATCTAAATAACCAAGAAAACTTTTCCATTGTCTTCTATGTCCCTTTCATTCACGCCATGGTTTCTTTGCCACTCTCTACTCCACATAGATGTTCAGCACTCACCCAGGAAATTGAGAAATGTCTCAGACCCTGTAGAAACCACCTCATCCAGTGCAGTTGTCTCTACTTTTCCCCCACCCAGTAATATTAGTTCATTTTCTTGTGCTCCATGGGAATACATTTCAAAGCAGCTGCATCTCTGTGCATTTTAAACTTGAGCTGGTTGCCTCTTTGGTTTCACGGATGCTGGGGATTACTTCTTGGGTGGAGTTGTTCCTTTCCTCTTGCCTTAACACAAGCACTTCAGCAGCCTAGGACCTTCATCATAATTCATGCTATTACAAAAAACGCCAAAAGGAACTATTTGTTATTTCATGCTTATTACCAAGCTCTGTAGGGCAAAACCATGGCCCACAACATGTGTGCAAAGCATCTACTGCAAGAGGAGTTCACCTTTGTCTAGAGTCTTCCAGGCACTACAGGGGATGTATCGAATGTGATGTTATCTATCCACAGTACATACAAGAATTTGTTCTGCCCTTGCTCCAAGCCATGCAGTTGCTGTTGAGCTATGAGCCAAAAATAATAAGCTCTGGTGGGAGAGAGGCTGAATTATCTTGGGCTGAACAACACAGAAACTCTGCCACACAGCTTTTAAATTGGCGCCCGCTTGTGTCTCACACCGCGGTCAGAACTATCTCATACCTGCCCCAGATCAGCCAGGCAGATTGATCTTGGTACATACATAACTGTTAATAATAATGGTCTGTTTCAGTGCTTTTATTACAACAACATTATATTTACCCTCCAGGAACTGCTATCAGAATCTTGTCCCCTGTTTATATGTACATGTATAAATATAGCGACTGCCAGCAGGTGTACTGAAGAAAAATAGGAGGGTTAGAAAATGTCTTGCAGATAAGAATTTCTTTTTAAATGTTAATTTTTAAGACTTCTCCCCCTCTGCCCCCAGTATTTCTGACTGTAAACTTCATCTTAAAACTTTTTTTTTTTACTATTATTATCACCATCATAGCCAGAGCACATACAGGCAGAACATCAGTTTAGTGTGACCTTTCTGAAATCATAAGCAATTCTTTCTCTTTGTCATAGCGATAATAGAATGGATCAGATACTTCCTGAAGACATTATAATAGAGTTCAACTGTCTAAGCTGTACATTAATGAAAAATGTAAAATCCATCTCTTCTCTACAGTGGTCTCTAGTAGAACAGAGATGCTGTCTTGCAGAGAGCTTTCCATATGGTACATTGGGAACTCTGATATTTCTTGTACTCTATGGCAGATTTCACCATGGGCAGGATATTTTTTTCTTTCCATTCTGTATGCCACTTCTATAAAGAAATGAATGTATTAACTAATAAGCTTTTATCTACTTTACCCATTCTTTCCTAACTTCCTTTTCAATAGCAAACTACAGTGTGATACATGAGACAGTGGAGGAATGTGATAAATGTGTAATTCCTTTGACTTTTTATACTAATCTAATCCTTCAGCAGATGTAAATCAGTAAAGCTCCCCTTACTTCCTTACACTTTTACAGCCACAACAGTTGAACATCCACTGTTTACCGCTTAAGGAAATTATTGGTTTAGTTTTATATTTATGGGGAGAAAAAAAAAAAAAAAAA
>VZTE01006049.1:119325-135730 GCA_013397775.1 Eulacestoma nigropectus | reverse complement strand
ACCTGAACTTAGCATCTGCTAAAATTTGTTATTTTCAACCGTACATGTATTAGAGCCCTTTCGATGTTGGAAGGTGCCAATGTATATATCCCTGTTAGAAAGGATAAAAGTGTTTCTTAAACTGACATTTCTTTGAAGGTGGCTGGAGCAACACCTCTAAATTTGAAATCCAGAAAATTTGCATCTCTTCCTGACTCTGTGAGCTGAACACTTGAGAATTCTCAATTTCAAATTTAGCCACTCCTTCCCCTACACATTTGTGAGACTGGAAGGTTCTTTCTGGACCATTAAAATCAAGCTGTCTCCTCCTGTAGGCAACCATGGTGCATAATCTCATTTATAAATTTATCAAGCTCCATTTTCAAACCAGTTACGCTGTTTGATCTCTCTACTCCCATTGAAGGACTGTTCCAGAACTCCGCTCCTCTGATAGTAAAAAGCTCTTTCTAATTTCAAGGCTAAATTTATTCATGAGCTGTTTATACCCACTTGTTCTTGTGCCAGTATTGGCCTTTAGCTTAAAAAGCTCTTCTCTCTCCCTGATGTATATTGAACTGTTAAAATATCTGTTAAGCTGGAAATATATTAGACACTGGGTGAAAATCCACCCCTTCAAAGATTAATAAACGTCAAAGACAACGGAATGGCAATTCATAGTTGTATCTTTAGCCTATAAGCTCTTTTACTGTAGGGACCAATGAAGCTTGTTTATTTTTATCCTTTTCCTCTGGACCAAACCAATGCACTGTATAGTGCTGTGTCCTTGTAGAACCATATTAATAATAAATACCATTGGTATGCCAGTTTTTGTCATGAGAATCAAGAGATCCTGCTGGTAATTCCTTTCTTTAGCCCCATGAATCCAGATTTAAAAATTTGATCTTACAGTTGTACTTTAATAACGACATAATCATGCATGCTTCCCTGATGTGCAGATACCTATTGTCTTCAGTGGGAATTGGCTCAGGACCTTGTTCAGTTTTAATCAGAGTGATTTTCTTCTCCACACAGACTTTTGGAACTAAAACTCATTAACTGATATCGGAAATAAGTTCCCGTTTTCCTTCTCTTTTTTTTTTTTCCTTCCTTTTTTTTCTTCTTTTTTTCTTTTTTTTCTTAATAGGAGCTGTTGCATTGTGTTTCCTTAATTACACCATGTCATGTCACATTGCAACGCAAAATGACATGCTGTAACACTTTGTGACGTGTGATAACTATGATGAATTACATTCAGAACAAAAACCTGCTTTGAAAGGATATATCTGATCAGGGAGAGAGCAGGTATTTCAAGCACTCCATGCATATTTTGGATTAAGGGATAATTCCCCATCACATATCACAAATGTTTAATAATAAGATTATGAACATGCTGGCAGAAGATTTTTTCTAACTTTTATCCTAATATATCAATTTTTTATTTACTGTAGCAAATTCATAACTTCTATGCTTACAGTGTTTATATATGTATAAAATACATACATATATATATATATGCAAAGCTAACTACTTTCAAACAGATAAGCTTCCTATTCAATTTCTTGGCATAATCATATTAAGAGATGAAATTAATGTCAGAGAAGGGAGAGGTGTTCATCCTAGCAGGAATGTTCCCTTCAACAAAAAAATATTAGGATGATTTTAGTAATACGTCAATAAAAAATAGCTCAATGCAGACAAACAATTAAGAAACCAAATCATCACTGGTAATTTCATCAGATGCCATAGAAAGTTAAACATGAATTCTCTTCAACAGTAGTTTTAAACTAAAAAAAAAAAAGGTATCGGAAAAGTGTCTAGAAAGTGCCATTTTTAGAATCTCACAGTGACTTTCAGATCAAATGTGTCTGATTCATATCAAAACATAATTTTTATTTTTTTTTGCCCTTGACTGCCAGTAGTACAGCTGCAAGTTGGGGTATGAAAATCAAGCCATGTTCTTTTGTCATTGAGCCATTGCCAGCAATGAGGATCTTGCAAAGCAAGCTTAGCTGCTGACAATTTTGTTCATGATGCATGAGACAGAGAATCCAGCACTCTTGTCCAGGCTGGTATTGATTCTACAATGGGAATTTTATTAAAAAGCCTTTTTTTCTTTTTCTTTTTTTCTCTCTTTTTTTTTTTTTCTTCCCTTCTTCTTTTTATTTTCCCATTCTTTTTGGTCTTTGTTTGTTTTTCTGTTTGAGATTTTTTTTTTTTTTACTTTGCTCTTTTTTTTTTTTTTTTTCCCACAAGATGACAGCTCTAACTGGAAAACCAACAGAGAGCAGTGAGAGAATGAGCAGCTAAGTTTCCTGTACACATTTCTCTAGTTTCAGGGGTATTTTTATTTCTTTTTTGAAAAATCATTAAAGAGAGGGTTCTATTACTTTGTTTTGTTTATCGAACTTTCTATGGTTTAAGGGTACCCTGCTTTAATATCTCTCTTGATGTCATGAAATCTGGCCTATTCAAAATGAAATAAGGCTAGCAGCACTCTCCATCTAAACCTCTTCAAAAGTGTTCAAAAATATCCTTGTACAAACAAGCAAAACCAAAATGTGTAGGTGAATGACAAAACTGAATGCAAAATAAAATGACTGTGAGAAAATTATTCTCTTGTTACTTTGGAGGAAGCTTAGATGTCTTGTGTTTATGTCTGAGACCCACTTTCTTGTGAAAAGCATCACGGACCGTCAAGGAGAACATGTGGCTGAACATGTTCTTCTCAGATCCTAGTCCTTCCTGGAATCCTACCAGACTTTGTATCCATATCAAATCCATATGCTTTGTCAGGCTGAAATTTGCTGTGTCTCTGACGAAACGTTTCAATGCTCTGGCATTTGGTATTTTAGAGGTAGGATTGCACCCCTAGAATTTAGACCAGCTGCCTCTCAGAAGAGTCTTTTGGTTTGGATTGTTTTGAGTGTTTTTTTTCTTGGCATGTTTAAAACTCAAAATGATTACTCAATTTTTGACTACTTTCCCATTTACCTTGCCTGAATTACAACTTCTCTGACTTGTAGGAAGAAAAGAAATACTGGAGAAGTTATCAAAAGGTGTGTTCAGTTCTCTGTAAAAGCGTATGCAGAAATAGCAAGAAACTAAGTAGCAGGTTTGCTAACAGTTGTGGTAGCAATAATTAGGTGGCAACTAGAGGCAAGAATATGTCATAGAAATGAAATCATACTCACACTCTAGGCAAGGAAGCAGCAGGAAAATCATGGGGGTTTTTCCACTGTTCCTTGCAATTTCTTGTACAGAACAAGAATCTGCTTGGCTTAAGATATGAGATGACCTTAAACATTAAAATCTTGAACGTGTTCCTTGGTAAAGAACCACCCACAGGCATGAGTGAGCAATGTGGTATAGTGGAAGGTGTCCCTGCCCATGGCAGTATCTTGGAACTCGATGATCTTTCAGGTCCCTTCCAACCCAAACCATTCTGCAATTCTATCATTCTATGTTAAAATAATGAATTCATCCTCCCCATCATGGCAAAGCCACCTCTAACCAAACCATTCCTCACAGCCCTCTTAACTTCTCCTAAAATACTCTTAGAGACCTCTAGGGATCGACATCTAACCATTTAACACTTTATCCCCTTGATCTTGTCTGTCTCACAGGAGCTGGGTTCTTTTACCAAAAAAAAAAAAAAAACCAACCAAACAAAAAAAACCCAAAAAAAACCAAACAAAAATAAAAACCAAACCATACCAACTAAACCCCAACAAAAAACCAAAACCCACTAAACCAAACACCACACAAACTTTTAGAAAGGCGCCTTGCTAATTTTGCAGAACTAATTTAGAAGGGACTCTAACCATTTCTGAAAGATAATAAATTACACATTCTCAAGGCAGATGTACGAGAAAGGCTGCTGGACATGCCGCTCCTTTTCCTCATGGGGAATTATTATAACAGAGCGCCAGCTCTGATTAACTAGAGGGGAAGATGAAAGACAGTGAGGATAATGTAATCGTGTTTGCTGAACAGTGGACCCGAATGTGCTTAAGGTCAAGCATCGCTAATATGCAGTCCCTTAATAGGAAAAACTCACAACATTTTTGGATGGAGTAACATTGTCATTATACTGGTTATGAAGAAGAATATAATAGAATAAGGATGGTTGGATAAATTAAGGTTATGCAGAAGCACTGCTGTAAAATTAGAGGAGAGAGAGAGACTAGGAAAGGAGGGACAAAAAGAGGAGGGAGAAAAGAAGAGTTAGGCCAAAATCATGAAACACAACTGCAGTTCCTAGGTGCTGTTAACAGCCTCTGGGAATTATCTGTTTTCCTGCTGAATTCAGTAAAGCTGTATTAAGTGGAGGAGAGATTAGCTGGAGAAGCAAAGCTGATTTGCTTTTGTAATCTGGGGATCTGTGAATCCCAGCTTTTCCTACACCCCATGAGTATGTTAACCTGTACTTGAAAGGATGTGGTCTGCTGAGTCATGCCACAGCCAAAAAATCTAAGTCTTTCCTTCCTGCAGGGAAAGTCAACAGCGACAGGGGAAACAGGACTCATGCAGAGGTTTCATGAGGTCCATACAGACACCCCGTGCCAGACACGATAAGGGTTGTTGAAGTATCCTGGGGAGTTGTGCAGCTTTGGGGAGAGCAAGTGGAGAAAACCTGTTTTCAAACTGTACATAGGAGTGCCAGATTTTCCTAGCAAGAAGAAGGTTTCATATCCCATCCTCCCCTACGCATATCCTGTTCCCTCAAAGTTCTTCACTATCCAAAAAGGCAGAGAATAAGTCTGTGGGCTATGAGAGTATTGGGTCATTGCTCAAGGAGGGAAGAATTAAGGTCAGATTGACATGTACCTTAACGCTTCATTACTTGGTTTTCAGAAGATTAATTTTAGGCACTCTGTCCATTCTGGAAGGCCATTAGGTACTACTGGGCCACCTTAGCTCTATAATAATGAAGTCTGGGTCACATCCTTTATTTTTTTTCACCCAGAAACAGAATAAAAGTTGTGACTTCTCTGGCATCCCTTTGGATTTCAATGATGTAATGTGGGTCAGAATAGGATCCCCTACAAGGAATAGGTGAAAACACACCACCATTGAATACTCACAGCTTTAATTGAATCAGGATTTAATTCAATGAGCCTTATCCTGTGAGCTGTTAATTGCTGATGCCTGGTGAAGTACCTTTAAAGATATAGGTATGTGTTTTGTTGTCCTTAAAGAGACTTGTTGAATGGATCCAGTTTTAAACATTTCCACCTGCTATATGTATTATAAAAGACGACCGAGAGTCAAATTCCTTCTCAGTAGTATTTACAGTCTTAAGACAGATTCACAACATTCTTCATATCCACAGATTTACTTACAGTTGAAGAAGCAGGGCTGAAGTTTTCATAGGAATTCAAAGCCTGCAATGCATTCACACAGTAGTTCTGCCACTACAGGCACAAATGAGTTACCTCTCCAGAGGAAAATGTCCCACATCAGTTTCTTTAATGGCACAAATAGAAGGAATATGTACGGTTCACATTGAACACAACTGTCTACTTCATATCCCTAACCATTTATGAAATATATATATATATCCCAATATATAACTACGTAAAAATTGCAGAAGAAATTAAAATATCTAAAAGATGAGACATAGCAAAAATTAAAAAAAAAAAAAATCCTCTAAAAGCAGAGAAAAAATGGCCACTATAAAGTATAAAATTTTTGGGTTGGTATCTGGAATTTACCAATGATTTTGTACACTTTGAAGGTTGAGGGGTTTTTTTGCGTTTTAAGGGATTTTTTTGAACAAATCTCTTTACGTTAAAGAAAATGTGCAGCTGTACCTTTAACATTTTATAATTATAAGACAGACAGAAAGTGTTGGAACAGGGAAGTGTGTGTGAATGGGGGTTAGCATGCTGAGACATTGTATTTCAGCTGTGAAAATCAATACTTGCTCCAGAGATAGGGCACTTGATCAGAAAGGATATTGCGAGATACAAAAGAGCAGATATGAAATACCATTCCTGTGAAGTTCATTTCTTGTTCTTATTACATCAGTTCAGCAGAAAACATGGTGTGCATGAAACTATGGCAGTGCCAGCAATTTATTATTGCTCTTCCAAGATTTTTACAAGATTTGGATGAGATTTCAGCAGATTTTGTGCTTTGTGCTCCTACTTTACTGATAATTAAAAACCTGGAGATCTAGATGATGCATTTGGGAACGGTTCCTTGTGTACCCAGATCTCTTTCTCCTCTTCCCATTTAACACAGCAGTCTGGTATGATTCTGCCCAGAAAACTAGACCAGTATTTCATCAAAGAAGAAGAAATTCTCAGGATTTTTTTCTTGTATTTCTACTTTTGAGAAGACATTTTATTGGGTTTTGTAGGAGAAAAAAAAAAAAATAGAAAAAGATGCAGAGGATAAAATTGACCCTTGGTATCCATTAGATTGTGCGACTGTTCTCTTTTCACACTGGTAGTTGTAAATGGGTGTGTCCCCTTTATGTTTCTCAAGTTTTTGTTTCTGGACAGCAATTTTATCCTGAGTTTGACAAAATTTCACAAAATCACCACTAGATAGACAGACAGACAGACAGATAGATAGATAGATAGACAGAGATATAAAAAAAGCTGATTTTAGGTAGTTTCCAGCAAAAGAAGATGCTTGCTGTGGAAAAAGTATGACCTGTTCTCCCAGGAACAGAAAAGGAAATACATTTATATCAACATAAAGCATTTTGCCCCCAGGGTTTCATCCTCTTGGATTGCTGCAAGGACCAGTTTCATGAGTAGGGCTATGTCTGAACTTGGCCATTCAAACACTGTGCAACCTAGGAAGACTTCGTCTCTAGCTTTGTCTCTAGTAAATTCATTCAAATCATTTCACATTTCCATTGGGATTTTTTTTTTTTTTCATTTTCATGTTGGTAAAAAAGTTTCTATTATATGTGGAGTAACTTTAATTCTATGAAGAAAGCAGCTCTGTGTGTATCACATTCTACTATTTATTAGTTGTCTCTAAAAAAGTGTAGTAGTAGTCAAGCTTAACTTCGTTTTGATATTTGTGAACAAAAATTGCACCTTAAGTATTAAATAAGTAACAGAGAAACTTTAGACAGGATTTTTTTTGGGTTGGGTGGGGTTTTTTTGGTGGGGTAGGAGGTTTACTGGTTTTTACCATCTTGTTTAGAAACCTGAATTTAAACTGGAGCTCTTAAATAGAAATAAATTAAGATAAATGAAGAGCAGTGAGACACTGCAGTGGGTGCCCAGAGAAGCTGTGGATGCCCCATCCCTGGAATAGTTCAAGGCCTGGTTGGATGGAGCTCTGAGGAACCTGGTCTAGTGGAAGGTGTCCCTTTAGGAGGGAGAAGCTGGAACTGGATGATTTTTAAAGTCCTTTCCAATTTTTCATAAGATTCTATGAAAATTTGATAAAGGTTCAATGTATTCAGGGCCCTGCACATCAACCCACAGACACCCACACCACAACTGCGCTGTGCCGCCTTGTCCTTTCCTAGCCAGGAATTAGTCACTGTCAACTTCATCACAGGGGTGAAGCAAAACTGATAGGGGTCAAAACCCCCTGTCTCAGTTTTTGACTTTCTGGCTGTGCCTTAGCTGGGGTATTTTCCTTGCACAGTCTTTGACCAGCCAAGTTCAGATAGAGCGCTGTTCACAAAACTGGTCCTTGCAGCAATGTAAGCGGTGAAGCCCCAGGAGTGAAATGCTTTACACTGTTAAAAGTGTATTTCCCTTCTTTTCCCTTTTTGTCAGTAAAATAACATCTCTGACTCTCCTTCCCTGACAGAGCCGTGCTGGCAGAAGGCTGTGTCATCGGCAGTTTTCAAATTGCAGCTGGTTACTAGCCCACTCCCGCAGTAGAGTTGTGACACTGACACTTCCATGCAGCTCACAGCAAAAAGACATATTTAACTTAGAATAATATCCCAGAGAGAAGGTGGAAAAGACAAGTGAAATGGCCTGTTCTGGCAATCATTCCAAAGCTGGTGTTAATGTCTTTGGATTGCAAAGTGGAGAAAAATAAATAGCTGAAGTGCTTTACCGATTAATGCAAAGCAAATAACTCTCAACAGCCAGGGTCAATGACTGTCACTGTTGCAGCTGTGATCATCACGCAAACTGTCCTCACTTCATTCATGTAATGTCCTACACCTGCATGCTGGCTGTAAAGAGTCCCCAAAGTGCCTGCTGAGTCACAACAAATGGCCCTGGAATGGGAGGAGACGTATCAGTTTAACTGCCCAGACAGCAATGCTTGTTGGGGCACATTTGGTTGTCATCCAGAGGGCACTGACAGAAGTTTTTCACCACCAATGCCATCCTTACAGCTTCTCCCTTCTCACCCATCACAGTTCTCTCTAAGAGGGAAAATAAATAGCTGACTGATTTAAATCTAACAAATGGGACATTCGCCTTTTTAATTTTTTTTTTTAATGTTTGTCAATAACAATATACTATTCATGTTTCTGTTTGAACATAATCCTAGAGATTAGCAATTAGGAGGAAATAATAGGGCCTGATCTTATGCGATATGGAAAGTGTTATTGTTCGTGCTATATACACGGAGAGAAAATTGGAAGGGGTTCAGAAAAAGGGCTAAAAGGATAAGTCATGCCTTCTAAACATGGCTCATAGGCGGCTCTGACTACCTAGCTTATTAAAGAGAAGGCTAAGACATGATTTGATTGTAGTCAATACATGTGTAAATTTCTCACAGAAACTTTTGTTAGCTAGAAATCGTTGCATAAAGGCTTCAGGGGCTGGAAGACCTTCCTGGTATAAAGCACATTTGTAACAGCAAAGTTAAAATAACTTTGAGTCATGATGGACTCACAATTACCTAATGTCATTTCATCAAGATTTCATTTCCCCCCACCCTATGAAGGTCATGCTATAATTCATCCACGAGATAAGTATTTGCTGTACAAGCTAATGAGCAAAATTCATTGGTTAAACTTCATCCTGGTAATACTGTTTTCTGTTCTTATAAATCTATCCGTGTCTCACAAATGAGTTTTGCTTCCCTTTTTGTTTCTCCACCATTGATGCAGTGGTTCCTAAGCTCTTCCTTCAGAATATACTGAAATCTAAGAATTTTAAAATCCTAACTTTCATAGCAGTCACTTTAAAACTTTTACACAAGTGCCTGGTCACTGGAAGAAGAAAACTGGGGAGTGTTCTGTCACCTCCAGCCATAGTTATGACTTCTAACAGCAATTTTCTGAAGTGAGAAGTTCTGCAGTATTTTCTGCTGTAAAGTGTAATATGATTTTTAGATGATAAACAAGTTAAAATACTTGTGAAATGAAGATAAAACAGAGATAAACCTGAGCTTACTGCCATTTAATTTTGGAGGTATCTGCCACCCATCTGTGTGCTACAAGACACAATATAGGGGAAAAAATGGTTTTTTTTTTTTTGCTTAAGCTGCAACATCTTTTGCTTTTATTGGGAACTGGAAGTTCCTGGTTCAAACGTCAGTGTCTTGGCCAAGATAGCATCTATCACATTTAGATACAGAGGCTTAACTCAGTGCATGGTCAGTCAACCATGAAGTTCATATTTGGTTCTGGATATTAAGTTCCCAGGCATACAAGGAGGCTTGTGTCTGTGGAGTTGCTCTGGGCCTATGTCTAGCGCAACGTGAAAGGGAAGAAAGCACACTGGTGCACCTCAGGAGCCTTCAGTCTGTGAGCCCGGCCCTTGCTGTACACAGCTGGGTGCCACGTGCCAAAGAGGGTGCTAAACCATAAGTACCAAATGGGAATGACAGCAAGAAAAGTGGCTAGCACTCAAATACCGTGAATTCTCACAACAAACCAAGACCAGGTTATTTAGCACAGCTTTTCTGTAATTGTGACACGGTGAGAAAAATCACGGTGTTCAATGGCCCTTAAACTCTCCTTTCTATCTCTGTGATGGGGTCATCTTGCTGTTGATATGTGGGGTGCATGGGGCCATAATACAAAACATGCAGAAATAATGGATGACTCAGGATCTGTTAGAGAACCTTTCGTTTCCAGTGCTGTTACTGCTTCAGCTGTTTGCCTGCGTCTTTGCTGCAGTATTTAGAGGAAGGAGCACAGCTTCTTTGCCACTCCTGCTGTCTTACCAGCAACCAATAACTTCCTTTGAAATCTCTGAAACATGGGGGTGTGCCTGGTCCATTCAGCACTGCAGGATGTTGCAATGCACTGGGGCATTTTCATGCCAGTCTTAAGACTGGTTACCTAGGCAAATCACTAAACCTCTACGAAAAGTCTGAGAAACTTTGCATTAACTTCAGTTATGTCTGAAGAGATGAGAATAAGATTGATAGATGCTTGCTGGGAAAAGAAAAATACCCAAAGTTTTCTACTAGGCAATTTGCAGAAATCATGGGGAAAAAAGAAGTGGTTAAGAATGTGGAAATTTAGGTCAAAGTGAGCTATGAAAATGGAAAAAAGTTTTAGGCAGCCCGTTTTACTGCCAAGAGAAAATAGGATTATAAAATACAGAGGGAGAAGTGGACAATACCTGTAGAATGAACTCAATATCTGAAAAAAAGAGTCCAGAGACTAAGAAGTTATGAGTATTGTTCATAACAGGCAAAGCTGGGTAGCATTTTAGTGAAAATCATAGGGCAAAAAGCACAGTTGTAAAGGGCAGAGAGAAATTGAAAATATCAAACAGACGATGTCAATTTCTGCATAAAGAAAAGATAACAAGTTTTAGTCAAGAGAGATTCATGGGACGGGAGCTAGCTGGCACCTGAGCTGCTCCTGACACATCATTCCCTAAATATTGTGGCTCCAAACCCAGCAGAAATTCAAACTCACAGCAAACTCTTCAGCATTTTGTTTGTGTTGCCTGGAGCGCTGAAAAGATTTACACGAGGTGTAAATGCAGAGGTACTTCTAAAACCTCTGAGATACTCTTCTTGACCATTTACATGCAATACAATTTCTATAATCATGAAACATCACCCTCTGTCATTGCCACTCAGGTTTGAAACACCAGTGTCTGTCTTCATTCTTTGATGAGAGACGCCTTTTTCCCGCCTTGATCTTGCCCCTGACACATTGGATTTCTGCCCACTGTCCTGTTCCTCCCCAGACGTCCTCAAACCCATCTGAATTATTTCAGCCACTTTCTGAGTTCTTTTCCTTCTTTAGAGCACACCACAGGGTGTTCACAGAATGCTTCATGGGCACAGGACAAAATTTTGGATGTGTTTCTGCTCTCCAGTACTACTGAATTTAGAGAACTCAGCTCTCAGTTTGAAAACACAGTGCTCTGATGAACAGCTAGAAATTACAGATATGTATGCACTTGAGGACATTGTTATGGCCTAGTTAAACCGAAATAAATTGCACACTTCTAGACTTGCAAGTTTTCTACTGGGAATACTTCACTGTAGAAACATGTTCTAAATATTGGCCTAAATGGGAGAGTAGGACCCAAGTGAAAATCATTGATCAGCTTTGGAATGAAACATTGTTCTTTAAATATGAATGGGTTTGCAAATGAGAATTCTACAACGTGGAGCACCATTTTATTTTTTTTATTATTATTACAATAATAAGCAAACAAACAAACAAACCTACTGAGCACAGTAATTGAAGTATACTTCATCCTGATCTGCAAATTAATCAGAATAAGATGCAAGACACTGAATGGAGAAGTAAATTTATCATTTAAAGAGACATCTACAAATGCTTTAGCAATCTGAAACCGAAGTTCTACAGTCCAAAAAAGGTGAGACAGCATTCATGGATGTCAATATAGAGCTACAAAATATACTGATATAGCTATAAATGTTTTGGTAAATAATTTCTTTTCTGTGATAAAAACAAATCCATTTAACATGTGAGAGTTTATGTGGCATTTTTTTGTTTGATGGTTTTTTTCCTCGGAAATGTAATTTTGGAATTAAAAAAAAAAAACCATGCTTTAAGCTGCAGATCCCTTTCTCCTCTATCAGTTTTCAAATACGTTTTGCTTGTGATCGAGGAAGGGGAGGAGGAACAAATTGGACTTTTCTCTTTTAACTTTTTTTCTATCAAAAATATTGTTACAAATCTATTAAAAACTGTTTCGAACATGATCCCTGTTGTAACTTTATGCACACACACACACACACTGATATGAACCACAAAGAGTACACGAGTAAATTCTATATTAACTGTACTTTTATTTTGTTATTCAACCGGTCTAGAAGAAGTAGTCTAAAAAACAGAGTTTGGGTGGTAGTTGAGACCCTCTAGTTTAAAGGCTTTATTCAGGGTAGTGAATACTGATATTTCAATGTTGAATGGTGAAAAATATAAAGTCACAGGCACATATTAATTCAGTCTACCTATGAAAGGGGAAGCAACATCCCACTCATTATACTTGTGCACAGGAATAAACAGATAGGGCAACACATTAAGAAATAAAATAAAAGCAGCAGAAATGTCTAATAGTCACCTGAAGTTTGGAATAGCTCCCCTTAGCTGTATTCTCCGGCTGTGAAATTTTGCCGTTTATTTTCTTTCTTTTGGAGAAAGCCAGCTGCTAACAGGTTAATCCCCTAGCACAGTATCACACCTGCAATTGCTTCTCTCTCTCGAGCTCCCAGCAGACAGTCTGCAGCTCCGCTGATGTAATGCTGTTTGGCTGTGCTTTAACTTTCCTCTTTGTGCTCTGTGTAGGTACCCACTTTATTACAAGGGAGAAAGATAACCCATTTCCAATCCATCTATCCCAATACCATAAGAAGCTGAGGCAATAACAATTATCTCTATCCTTACATTTTCTCTCTTCTCTGAATAGTTCTTGTACAGTAATGAATTGTAACAGCTCCTTCACACAGATTTCTCTCCTATATAATTAATGTCCTAAGATATTCTATTTACTGGCGAAGCAGTTTGAATCAAGAAGTGATTACTTTTGAAGTAAACAGAGCTGCTAACCACATTTCACAAAGACGACGGCAGTTTCCCTTAAAAAAAAAAAAAGAAAACACACACAAAAACACCCAACCAACCAAAAAACTAACCAAAAAACACACAAAAAAACCAAAAACACAGACAAAAGATAAAAAATGGATGTTTAAAAAGCCAGACTGTGCACTGTGATATTTTGCCTTCATACAGACCCCTTCCATCAACCACCGCGTGTTGTTTTTCTGTCATGTTTTTTGTTCGACAGTTGGAACAGAGACTGTCCCAATCAGCAGGCTGGTTTTGAACTCTGGATATTCACAGGTTGAATTGGAATACATTACCTTCCTGCAAATCAAAAACATAGTCAGACCCATGAGACATCAGAAAGCACAGTTTTCTGAAAGATAGTTTCCCAAGGAAACATCTGAGTGAAATATTTTCTGTCCTGAATATATGTGATAATATACTTAATAGTCTTAGGGAATTGTAGATACAAAATGAGCATGTACACAAAATGAGATAGCTGGTGATAGCTGGCTCTGGATTGATAGCCCAGAAGACCCCTTATAGCTTAGCCTCCACAGCCTGAGCAAGGGCAGAGGAGACTCTCCATTTCGTAGAGGAATTGCCTCTGAAAGCATTGCTTATTTTCCTGTCCAACCTACTTCATATCTCCTGGATTTGGATTTTCTAGAAAGGGATATGAATGTGTGTGAATGGATGTATTAGGGGTGGGATGGCTGACACTTCCCATTGCAAGGAAGACATAAAAAGCTCCTGTTTCGTTCCGTGTATTTACAACACTACATGTTCTCATTCTGCATTGTGCCTCAGACATACAAAGCCCTATCCAGCTCTTTGAGAAGTTAAGGGAAGTGCTTCTTCCCAGCATTTGCTTATGGTAAAGGTATTTTCCTGAAAAATGGGAGTGGGTCATCCATGACTCTTTCTCCTCCCTGTCAGGAATTGAGATGTTTCATGTTTTAGGATAAGCCACAAGCACTAGGCTGTTGCAGTGTAAGTCACAACTGTTCTGTCGTTCACCCGAACAGTTGCAGCTGGTCTGAACCTTGAAAGGATTACAGTGGCTAAAACTCCCAATGCCTCTTACTGTCCCTGAGACTATGCTACTCCTAGCAATAATTATGGTAACTCAGCTTAGGAAAACTCAGTCAACAAACAGGAATGCTTTGGTTCCTACCTAGGTAATAAGAAAGGAGACATTTCACTAGTACACTATGAATTACTCTTCAGAGGCACCAAATACGCTCTGTTTCTGGTACAAAGATCCTGTGCGTCTAGTTTACATCCTCAGAAGCACCCCGTGGTTCCAGGGTTCTACATTTCAGATGCTGAGAAACCTAAATTAGACTTCTGAAATAAAGCATCAAGGTGTGGTCTGGGCGTGCTAACAGGAGCGGTGCTTGCTTTCTGAGACTTTACAAACACCAACGCAGGGTCCCCTATTAGCCCCTCCAAACATAGCCTGAGGCTGCAACAGGGAACCGAAGCTGAAACGCCCATATTGCCATTAATTGTATTTGTTCTCTGTTTTGAGCTCTTTACATTTTCTAGGTCATATTTAATCGTTTGCAATTCACTGATGGATCTCTTTGGTAAGGACATGTCTGTGCCTGTAGCAGAGGACATCATTTCACATTCATGAGAATCAAAGCACCTAGTAAGTCTTATAACATCAATAGACACTTGTGGCATTGCATCTTCCTAATCTCCTTCCCGCCCCATACCCTTCACTGTCTTTCTCTACTTTGTTTGCCTTTGAGGGGTTTGGAAATCCTTGGCACTCACATTTTAATATTCATCTCCACAGTTTAGTGGAGGATCTACTTATTCCAGCAGCTGATTTAAAAGGGAGAGACAGCTAAAAGGAGTAACTAATTAATGGGGTATTCCTACAGAGTAAAAGGAATTGTCTTCCAGCAATAACTGTGGTAAAGGTTTGCTAACAGCAAACAGATTACTCTTGGAAGGTTCTATGTATTACTCAGGGTTGTGCACAGGGGTCTGGAAATTTGCTCTGGATTCTCAGCTGAGAAGGCTCAACAACTGCAAAGTAGAACAAGCCTTAATAAGTGTCCAGGTTTGGACTAATGAAGGATATGACCTCACAGCTTCATTAGAATATTTCTCCTTTCCAAGCACTTGGGCTGGACGTCACCCAGTCTACAGAATTATAGTTTTATTTAAATACAGTGAAAGTCCCACAGGTGGTAGTGGTAGGAGACCCATATGTTTCCTTGCTCACACACAGATGGAATGTGTAATAGACACTGAACAGATGAAAATGTGAAATACAGACTCCTTTCCTCCTCAATCTTTTGCAAATGCTTGCAGAGCTTCACTGGCAAAAACCACAGTGGCATCTTGGATCTAGCCTTCATCAAAATATAAATACTAATTATGTCCTATCTCTAACAGGAAATTCAGGTCATTATTATAGCACCAATTATCTGCCCATCCAGTATCTGTGCAGTTTCAAAAATATTTATCTTATTTGAAAAGAATTATGTTTTTCTCTTTCTGATGTCTATTTAAAGGTTCAGTACATGACTGAGTTTCTCCTACATTAAGTTCAGCATAGCATTCTTGCTCATAAGTTTCATCACTATGGTAAAAAAAATCCTCTTATTATTTTGCAACAATATCAGCTATTTATATATTTTCAAAAGGATGATGCACAACACCACGATTTTTAAATTATTTATAATTGCCATTATTTTGTAAACAGTAATTTCCCCCCACAAGAATAGAAGCGTAAGAATACAAAATTATTGTTGACTACCTTTCCAGCACACTTGTCTATCCGGAACCTTTTCAAATTATTTATTGTACAAGGTGCTTATAAAGCCATTTTGGTTCTGCAATTATCCCTTTGTACAGACCCTGTTTGAGCACTGCTCTTTCTATTTCTGATAATCATGAAGCATTGGATAAAACGGCTCACTCTTTGTTCCAATTTCCTTTAAATAGTTAGGTACACCAGATATGATCTTAAGGTTTCAAAAAATCCTTTTAAAAAGTTCTTCAAAATTTAGATGGCATGCTTTATTGCTAATTTTAAAGTGTATGGAGCTTATTTTTCCCCCCCTTTAATAGCATGGAAATTAGATTGTCTTAGTACATGGGATACTCTATTTTCTCTTATAAATGGGGGAGAACTGCATTCTTCGGAGGTAAAATATATGAAAAAATTATATACATAACATCGCAAGCTATTTGAATCCAAGAATAAGGTAAGATTTTTGTTCAAAAGCTGTCTGAATATAGAATTCTTTTTTTCCTTTTTGAATGATAGCGTAATCCACTTCTGTAGTGGGATTTGATTGTTAATAAATGTATGAGGCTTGTATGGAATTAGTCTGTGCTCTTATTTGCTTATTTTCTTTTGAAGAACACCATAGTACAAAGTTCAGTTAAGAGATGAGAAAGCAGGAGCACATGTGTGTACTTTTCTTTAATTTGTAATTGAATTCTTCTTCTTCTTCTTTTTTTTTTTTT
>VZTE01006049.1:96325-111781 GCA_013397775.1 Eulacestoma nigropectus | reverse complement strand
CTTTTTCCTTTTTTCTTTTTCCTTTTTCCTTTTCTTTCTTTCTTTCTTTTTTCTTTTTTCTTTTTTCCTTTTCTTTCTTTCTTTGTTTTTCTTTCTTTCTTTTTCTTTCTTTTCTTTCCTTTCTTCTTTTTTGTTATCTTTTTTTCTCTTTGCTTTTTTCTTTTTCTTTTTCTTTTTCTTTTTCTTTTTCTTTTTCTTTTTCTTTTTCTTTTTCTTTTTCTTTTTCTTTTTCTTTTTTTTTCTTTTTATTTTTCTTTTTCTTTTTCTTCCTTTTCCTTTTCCTTTTCCTTTTCCTTTTCCTTTTCCTTTTCCTTTTCCTTTTCCTTTTCCTTCTCCTTTTCTTTTCCGTTCATTCATTAATAAGCTTGGCCAAAAACTCACTCTGGATGTGATAATTTCTATATTGGCTAACAGATGGATAGAAGGAAGGATTTCAGTACCAAACTTTCCTTTTGACAATGAATACTCACCAGTGTACTGTTCTCACAATTTTTAAACAGGTAAAGATTCCATCTTTGCCCTTGAACAAGGCCGAACATATTCCCATGATAAAGGGTTCTCTGCTGTTCAGACAAATTTTTGAATTTTATTTCATTACTTGAACTGAACTCTAGTAATATTCTTTTAACCCTAATGTTTTTCACATTAAAATATCCATGGTCTGGCATGTCCTTATATCAGAGACAATTAGCTCAAATTTACTTCAAGCCTCTCCCCTCAAATCACTTCCTTTAGACCAGAGATAGGCTGAAGAACAGGTTTCCAAAGCCAGTGAAATGAACAAGATCCTTTCCAATATCATCTGAATTTTGAATGTGGTGGATGTTAAGAAAGAAAAGAACAGTGCCAATAACAAGAGGAATAAGGAGTGAACAAGGAAAGAAGAAAAGTAGAGATACATTAGTGAAGGAAGGACAAGAAAAGAGAGCAAGTAAGAAATCCTTTATTCCAACC
This sequence comes from Eulacestoma nigropectus, assembly GCA_013397775.1. NCBI lineage: Eukaryota > Metazoa > Chordata > Aves > Passeriformes > Eulacestoma > Eulacestoma nigropectus. Next base: position 110,827 of record VZTE01006049.1, on the reverse strand, counting down.
CTGTAACACCTTTCAGAGACACACTGGGCTGGTTTCACGTCTACTGGCCAATCCTTAATGCTTTGTTGAACCTTATTCAAAATTTCTCAAGCAACAGGGCTTTCACTTTTCCCTTGTTAAATTTCTTCCTGTTTTTCATGTTCTCCCTTGCATCACCATAAAGTATTTCTGTCTCTTTTTGCACCACTTTTCAAATGCCCTTGGAAATGTATCTTGCTCTCCCATTCCTAGGTCCTTGTTTACTCAGGCTAAACAAATCCCAGTCTTTACATCTGATAATGTCTGAATGTGAAAGAGGGGGGATGGTGATTCCAGAGTTGTGTAATTCACAGAGCAAGGTTAAAAATATATTTCTGGCGGAGTATCTCGTTTTATTAATAGTGTTTAATTGATCATGGTGGAAAGGCTGTTATAGTCAAGTGGAGGAGGGTGCTACCTTCCAAAACATTTTCCAGCAAATTTACTTAATTGTTTCTGTTTACTGAATACCCATTAGTGCTCTATCACACATTAACAGCAATGGGCAGGATTAATAACAGCCTGCTCACCCCCAAAATGTCAGAGCCATTTTATGTATTGATGGCAAGTGACTCATTAAGTTTAAATGGATATAAGCTATAATTTTCATCACATTCTTGTAATTTTTTTTTTTTTTAATTTTGTGAAACTAAACATAACTCTAATGGTTTAATACTTTACAGAAACAGAGAAGGTCAGAAAATTTGCCAACTCCATTCATGAGGAAGGATGAATGCTTGGTGATATTAACGCATAACACAACAACAGTTAATTAACATCTTTAACATGTTTGCTGAGTTTCTTATTTACAGATTACACAGCACTTTCTGAAAGAGAATAAACAGTGTCTAATAGAGGGAGTAAGAAGAACGACGTTCTCTGTTGTTTTGAAGGCCTCGCAGAGCACAGAAAATTGCTTCTGCACCGGAAAATCTACCTGCTGCTTTAGACTTGAAGCAAATGAGTTCCTACAAAACTCTGGTGAAAATAAAGGACTCAGATAGGTCTGTAACAATCTGTACTTTGAATAGCTTGCATATTTTATAATAGTAAGCAAATTCCCTATGTCTGGCCAACAGTTCCTTTTTTTAATGGAGAAGTCAAGTACAGCAGAGCCAATTTATGCACCCATTTCCCTAGTTTTCACTGGTCATACAACAAAAACAAATAGAACTACATTGCTACAAAACAGCATTCTAATTTTTTTTTTTTTTTTTTAAGTTTTTTTCTTACACACGGAGAAATTTCGATAACTGTGTCTCCTCCTAGCTGGAACTGGTCTCAGGCCAGTTCTGCTTTGAGTGTGCCTTGGAATGTAAAATTCCAAGACACTTCTCAGGATGTGAAACCGTGGTTTTGACTGTTTACAAATCTCAAAATCAGATTCAGGCTAATACTCAGTTACTTTGAAAATAATGACTTGGTGAAAGATGATTCCAGTACTGCAGGATCTTCTGAAATCTGTATGGAAAACTTCCAAAATAAGATCTTAGAAAATGAGACTCTTTCCACACAAGCTAGTGACTAGTTCAGCACCGTTTCTGTAACCAACACAGGTATTGCTCATTTTAAAATGTTGGTGTGGCATGCAGAAAAAAAATAAACAAAAATCCCAGTGATCCCACTGCACTGTGATATGTGCAGTGATCAAGTGAGTCCTGTGTTCCTCTTGTGTTTCTGTTTAAGGGCGAAAGAAGCCACAAGACTTAATCCACTATCTGTGCTCCATTCACCAGTAGCCCTGAATATCTCTCTTTCTGCTTATAAGCCTGATTTTCTTACATATGGCACTTAAATTGCTGTGCCTGGTGTCTAACTCAGAGTGGCTCTTCTTAAATGTGGTTAATCCTATCGTAATTTGATGCCACAAAAGCGAATGCAGTATATATTAATGTAGCTGTGCGCAGAATTATGGTCAGCAACATGTTTCAACTGCTTTAGTGTAAAAACACGACTGAAAATCCTGTTTCATTCTGATTTTTCCTGCTGTTCTAGCTGCTCCCTTATTCGCACTGTGTATTTGCCCCTAATGCAAGACTGCAAAATGTATCTGCACACAGTGAAGCAACAGATTTCTATTTATCGTCTGCTTGAGTCTGATAAGATCCTCGTTGTGTATGTAATTTCTCTTTATCTGAAGACTCCTCGTGCCTCTCATTTTTCCTTTCATTTTAATGACTTTATTTTCAACTTTGTTTTCATTCTCAGTATCTTTCTTAGTTACTGGATCTTTGGGACTCTTTACCCCTTAGAAAGCTAGATGATTAATTCTAAGACTCACAGAGACATATTCTGAAATTCATTTTGTTCTGGTCACCATTTTTCAAGTTTTATGTTTTCAGCAAAACTGATAACAGAAGAAGTAGCAATGGTTTCAAAACAATGAAATCTTTTAAAACGCAATGCAATAACGACTGAAGCTCCTGAAACTCTTCCCAATAATTTGATTAAACGTCATTTTGCAGACTCAAACATGAAAAAGACAAACACCTGTTCTTTTTCTTTTCTTTATGCTACTGATTGTGTGCTAAAGGTCTAATTGCAGGACTTTATCTTGCAAATGTTTGATACAAAATATTTGTTAAAGAGTTTAAGGTAATAATAGGAGTGTTAACCTTCAGGACTACTAACAAACATCCATACAAGGGAACAGTATTCCTTGAATTGTTTTTTATAAGTTAATGTCAATTTACAGGAGAGGCTGCCTTTCAAAACACGTCCTTTATGTGTGTCCCTTTCCGTTCATAACCACATGTATGCATTTACATACTCAGTAGTTGTGCTACTTCATAGCGTAAAAAATGCCCTTTGGATGAAATAGGTGCATGTGTGAACACAGCTGATGGAAACATTGATCCAGAATTTTGTTCAGTTTCAAATCTCTCTCTTGGTTGAAAGAATATCTAATAAAATATGCATAACAATGTGAATAAGAAGAAATGCAACCACAATGTCGGTGCAACTCCAGTAAATGTTGAAAGGTAGAATTCTGAGCAACTTATCTAACAAAACCAACAACACACCAAATTTCCTTGTAATTAGTATGTCTTGTACTTTGAGTGGTGTGAGTGAGTGTGTTAAGTTAAAATAAAAAACCCACCCAAAACAAAAAAAAGCAGGTGCTGGAAAGTTTATCTCACAGCAGATAACTCTCTTAGATAACTAATAAACGTTTATGTACTTTCTGGATTCTTTCTGGACCAGTGGCGACTGCTGTGGAGTTTTTCAAATGGTCACTGCTACAGCTTCTCTTCTAGGGGTTACCAAAATTGTTCTGTATCCACATAACAGTTCTTAGCTTTGTGAATGTTCTGCAACACCCATTCAGCACCATGCAAGCTCTGACTTACATCCCTTATCTGTTCTTTTCAGTCTGCCTTTCTGACACAATGAATTACACTGGTATATCCTCCATCTGAAACACGTGGTTGGCAGCACCTGGATGCGAGTTACACCGGTTTTGGAGTTAAACTGGCTTTTCACTTCCTAAAGAAATCTTTCATTTATCTTATTCGAGCCACCAGTAGTCAGTAGCCCATGTTAGTACACTGACACCTTCCTGGAATTTGCATAATGGGGTCTCATTGGAATCCTTTCAAATAGTTATGAACAATGGCACCCAGAGTGTTATAGCATAACACATTTGCTATACAAACTATGGCTTAAGAATTAAGGATGCAAGTAAAAATAGAGAATAGAAGAACTTTTTGTGGTGTCACCCTTAAACACAATGATGTGGTTTGTCTTTGGTCTATTCACTACTCATTACAGCCTATTGTGGTTTTTTTTCTTTTTCTGATCGCATTCTGAAATGGGCTTTCAAAATACTTCTACAACCAATATTAAAAATCACTTTTGACCACAAAAAAGGAATACTCTAAGATCTTCTTAGAATGAAAGAAATTGACTTTCATTCGTATAAATTAAACTTCCTTACTATAGTAATTTATGAATCATGGAATTAGATTTATCTAACCGATGTTAATCTTGCTCCAGATAACTGTGAAGCTTCTCTTCTGACCCAATACATAATTAAAAATCAAAATAATAAGATTTATGTTCATTTGTTTATTCATGTTGTAAATCTATAGGCCATTTTGCTGGCAATGTTTCGAGTAGAAAGATCCAAGAAATATTGATTTTCCTCTTCTTCATGACTATTTAATTGGTTAAAGTGTGCCCCATTCACACGAGCCAGCAAGTTGATGCTGGTTACATTTTAATAAATGTACTCCTCACCCGATCAATACATTCCTGGGAAAAAAAGTGCTGGTCTATCATATGTTAATGGGAAGAAAATCTTTTTACTATAGTCAGTCATCATGGCAAACAAGAATATGAAAAGCGTTAATGAAATGACCAGCTGTCTATAAAATAAAAGACTCGCAAGACAGTTTCTTTTGTTCCTTTAACTCAATGAAACAAAATGGAAAATCACACTGGAGCTTGTTGAACAGGAGGTAATGTTCACACTTGGAAATCAAATGCCATAAAGAAAGTCAGAATTGGACTTAATATGCTTATGATCCAGAGAATGGAATTCACTATAGCCATGTTGACATAGAACATATTCAAATGTTCATAATGGAGCAATTCAGGCCCAGTTCCAAAGATGGATTTTAGAGTTCTGACTCTTATTTCGGTTTCAAGTTGCCCATTGATTTAATTGATTTCAGGAAATCAATCTGAGGTTAGGGGAGTTCTAAGCAGAATCCAAGGGTCTAAACATGTTGATAGATGTTACACTTAGAATCATATTTTTTTCCCTTTATTATTTTTACCTCATTAATATTTTCAATGGAGGCAGTGGGACAAGCTGTGTAACTCATTATAAGTCTAACCTATATATATCAGATGTCATCTAGATTTCACAGATTTAAGGATTTTTTACACCACTAGAACCATTAAATAATCTCCTCCGATATCACAGGTTTCTGGTATTTATCAGTTGATCTTGTTGAGTTACATTTGCCTAATCAAATGTTCAGTAGCTTCAAGAACAAAGATTTACTTGTTTTTCATTATTTTTAGTTACATATTTGCCATGTAAATTTTATAACCCTGTTTGATTACCAAATCAAGTGTACTTGTAAGGCACCAAAACTTTACTATCTGATTTGATGTTGAAGATTAGATACCAAAAAAAGTATCTCATAACTTGAAATGAGTTGGCCAGTTCCTGGAAATTATTTCAACTGTTAGCTAACTGGCCTATACCCTCTACGTAATAACCAAGAAAAAAGTGTAAGTAAATGAGGTGAAGAATCTACAGCAGCAGCTGAGCATAGAAAAATCTCTATGAGGCAATAATGATCAGTAAAGAGAGAGGGCTTGAAGCTTTATTTCTTTTTGAGATTCAGCCACTTGTATGTGGTTAGGTCACCATTTTAAAAGGGAGTTTCAGAAACAAAGAAGTCCTTAAACATCAGACACCTGAGTCAATCATTTAAAAACAGAGCCTGGTGCTTAATTTGTTTGTTGTGAGACATTATTAAAGAGGTGAAAAAGATGTTTTTAATACCCTCTGTAATTTGATTTCTGAAATAGGTGTTCAAGAAACTCTTTATTTTGTCTGTGGATTCTAGATCATGACACTGAAGCCTACCTAACTGAGGTCTCAGGTAGGAACAGGAAGAAAGCAATTCTGCAGCTTGTTGACAGTTGAAACTGAGATTTATGGGATTTTTTTTTTTGATAGATACTCTCTGTACTGCTGAAATAATGTTTTTTACCTTTCAGTGCAATGGAGAAACCCCAGTGTTGTTCTTCCCTTTGGCTGTTGTTCTTCTGATCTTGTGATTTTTTCATGTCTCATTTAACAGCAGCCTATAATGTGTGATACAGACTATGCAGAGATACACCAGCATGGACTCGACTAAATTCTAAATAAATGTTGGAGTATCTCTGCAGAGTCTGAGTAATACAGATTTCTTTCTCCCAAACCACAAGATGTATGACTATTTTCTTCCTTTAGAGTCACTTTCATTTGAATATTATTCTGTCAGTAGTTAAAACAATTCATCACGCAATGGCCCCAAAAAACAGACACATTGGGAGAATGGGACAGAGTGGGGAAAACAGGAGAAAGGCTTTGCTTTTAAGATCTTCAAGAACCTTCTTTCAAGCCTCTGTTTTAAATCACAGGAAATTTCCCACTTAAAATAGTTCTGAGGCCCTGGATTCCAGGGTAATTGCGAAGGCACCAGCTACTCTTGTTTTCTTTTGCTACCCCATCCAAAAAATTATCTTCAAGCATATGTTCTCAGAAAATATTGTTCTTTTTTTTTTTAAGCTTTGTCAGAATTGTCATTCCATCTCCAGTAAAAACTCTTTATTCAAATACTATTATTCTGGACTCAAACTGGACTGTATTTCAGAATCACTTACATTTCACCAATATGAACATCTTCACATTTTTTCACAAAACAATGTTTTTGCTTCATAGCACTGATTTGAAGTTTCCTGTTTTATTTTTCAAAACCACTGAGGGAAGAACTGTCTTCTTGCTTGTTTATTTTAAATTTCTTTCTGCTCTTCTTACAATGATTTTCTTTTAGCCCTTCCATTTTTCATCTTTCCCACCAGTAAGAGAAGTTTCTTCCTCCTAGACACTACTTCTATATCATCATTTCTGGCTCATATCAATTGTTATGAAAATTCAGCAAAAAACACATCTCATTTTAGTTCCTGTCTATCTCCTCCAGTAATGTATTTACTTCTTCTATTTAAGTGAGGGACAAATATTGAAATGTATTTTACCAGTAACCTGGATGAGCAAATATCTAGTAAAGAAAATTATTGACCAGGTAATTTTGGCTATCTGAAAGGTTAGCATCGATCTACCCTAGATAGAGAGATACCTGTAGGGGACAATGAATTAGGGATATCTGGAAGTGCCTACTCCTAGCTATAGGCTACAGGAAACAACCAGTTTTGACAAAAAACATTACTTTTTGAAAATAACATTAAGTGCAGTGAAGTCTACCCTAAGTGTAGTAAGAATATTGACTTTTTTTTTTTAGTAAATATTGCCTTTATAAGAATGCGTCCTTGTGTTTCTGTTAAAATGTTTTGCTTTGTTTGATTTTAAGCATAAAACTGCCACAAATCTGAAAAATCTTCACACAAAAAACCCACCCTGAAAAAACAAACCAAAACCCCATGCAGTCAGTTTTGACTGGCCGATATAAGAAACTGCATACAATGGCTGAGTCTTTCTCTGTGCTACTTACTTTGTTCCATTCTTTTATTACTTCTATGATCTTAACAGATGAATGCACCGATAGCTCATTTTGGTCCTAACTCAGCTCTGCCTGTCTGGTTTACTGCCATCAATATTGCAGATACAATATTGCATCTGGAACTTAAACCCAGAGAAAGATTTAAACATTGCTAAGGTCTTGATCCGATTCTCTCTGAAGAGACTCACTGAACGCGAATCTTCCCTTTGGTTTCAATAGGCTCATCAGGGCCTGACTGATAACGTACATCAGAGATTATCCAGTAAATCCTGGTCTAAACTCATACCGTCCGTTAGTTTACAATTCATAGCAAAAGGACGTGGATAAGGAGTGCTTGTACTCATGAAAGTGCAAAAGAAAGACAAAAAGCTTTCTAAACAAGGGGCCATTTGCAAAATATAATGAGCCAGAATGTTTAAATGTTCACCTGACTGAGGACTTTAGGAAGCTGATTTGGAGGAGACAAATCTGTGGGGGTCCGCAAGGAACATAGTTTACTGTGAGATGTTTCTGAAAATATAATAACTTCTCTAAGTCAGGAGCCTTATACACTGTATTACGTATTCTGAGAAGATAGCTGTGTAAAATAAGTTCTTCCTTAATTATCTTATAATTGCTTTTTTTTTTTTCTCTGTCTCCTTGCCTTTTTCTTTTTTTTTTTCTTTTTTTTTTTTTATTTCATTTATTTTTTCCCCCTAACTGCTGCACCTTTTCGAGGAGCTCCATGGTGACAGACTACAGAATGTAAAACCACCTGAAAACCTCAAGAGTATCTGAAGCCTTAGTCCTTAAGTGAGGCTTTAATCACAAGAGACATATGGGTGATTTTTTTCCACCTCTGGCAAGTGAACACAATAGAAGAAGAAACCTAAAGATTCCAGCCTAAAGAGGTGGTAATTAATGAAAACAGAAAAAAAAGTGTCTGGGTATGTTGTGGTAAATGTGGATCTTTTGGGAATTTGTCCTGCTACGTGAAAGAATTGATTCCTCATTTTATTTTTAGGAGCACCATGACTGTTTTGCAAGGTGCTGCACAAGGGTCGGGGCAACCCCAAGCACAAATACAGGCTGAGTGGAGAAGGGATTGACAGCATCTCTGACTAGAAGGACTTGAGGATGCTGGTGGAAAAAAATCTGGGCATGTGCCAGCACTGTTCGTGTTCAGCCCAGAAACCGAGTCCTGGGCTGCATCCAGAGAAGAGTGGGCTGCAGGCGTAGAGAGGGGATTCTGCTCCTTTTCTCTGCTCTTGTGAGACCCACTTGGAGTTCCATGAACAGTTCTGGGGACCACGACACGAGAAGGACCTGGACATTCTGCAGTGAGCCCGGAGGAGGAACACGAAGATGATCCACGGGCTGGAGCTCCTCTGCTACAGAGACAGGTTGAGACCAGGAGTTGTTCAGCCTGGAGAAGAGAAGGGTCTGGGGAGATCTTGGGGCACCTTTCAGCGCCTAAACAGGGTACAAGAGAGAGACTTTTGACAGGGTCATGGAGTGATAAAATGACGGGTAATGGCTTCAAAGAGGAAGAAGTTAGGTTTAGATGAAGCATTACGAAGAATTTCTTGTCTGTGAGGGTGATGAGGCACTGGAACAGGTTGTTAAATTATGATAGGCTATGAAATCAGAGAAAGTTTTGAATGAACACATTAAAAACATAATGAAGATATAAAAGGTAAAATTAGAAACTGACACTATGCATTACAAAATCAAATGCCTACATTTTTCCCATGATATTTTATTTTTTTGCAGAGATAAGCCATCAAATTGCATATTATTTTCTGCAAGGAAAATGAGGAATGCTAAAGTGTCAACACATATCCTGTTTGAATTTATTTTATACAAGTATTTAAAGTTACTTTTTAGGGAAAAAATATAGGTAGACTTTTTTTAATACTAACTGATTTTTGAAAAACTTGCAGCATGAACCTCAGAGTGAGGTTTCTCTATTAAGCAATCTCCACCATAGAAAAGAAGAGCTTGAGGTTCTACATCAAGAAAAAAACACTGAATAAGTACAGAGCGTACTGAAGAAGCTGCAATAGAAGACAGATCTAATTGTAAGAGAAAAGGAAAATGATCTCTTATGTGTTTAAGATAAAGATCACCTGGGATTTAATGTGGGGAATTCAGCACCAATGTCCTTTTCTTCTGATCTAAGAAACACTGCTTTAAAGAAAACCGCAGCACCTATTCTTTTTCTTTTTCTTCTTTTCTCTTTTGTTTTTTGTCTTCCTAGAAGAAGACATTGTCCAGAACATCAAAATTCGGTATATTAGAGGCAAAATATGGGAAATGCAGCTTCTTGATCTTACAGTCTTTTGTATTTTCTGAGTTAGTTAGTCTGAGAATTCTTTTTCCACGAGTCAGTAGTGAAATTAATCCATTCTAACATCAGCAGCTGGATAGTAGACTCCCAAAACTTAGTTAGGCTCCATGTAAAGGGTGAATTTTCTGATCAATTCAAGACATCCATCACAGAATCCATGACTTGCCCTCTAGATGGGTCTTTTCCTGCTCGCCGAGGTAGGAGGGCCATGGCTAAGTCACACCGACAGGGTGATGCAGAGCTTATTGAAATGATGAGTGGCACCGCGACACAAATATGAGGTGCACCGGATGAGTCAGCTGGACCTGAAGGTCAAGTCAGCACTCTCCTTCCATGGACACTTCAGAGAGATTCTCTGTAAACTTGTCAAAATATTACATTGCAACTTAAAAGAAAAAAAGTATCAAACAGACATTTCTCTCCAGAAAATGCTCATATCCAGAAAGTCAAGCAAATTGAAAGAGATCAAGTTTATTCTTTCTCAAAAAGAAAAGAAAAAAAAAAATAATTAGTAAAAAGAAGTCTGAGTTTTGAGGGTTTGCGGGCTTTGGTTTTTCTTTGTTTTTTTCTGTCTGTCTGTGGTTTTTTGCTTGGTTGGGGTTTTTGGTTTTATGTCTTTTTTTATTGGTTGGTTGGTTGGCTGGTTGGTGGGTTGGTGGGTTGGCTGGTTTGGGGGTTTTGGTGGTTTTTGCAAGTGTGGGTTTTGAGATTGCTTCTTTGGGCTTTCATTTTTTGGTTCATCCTCTTTTGTCTTCTTAATCGAGTGACAAAATATCCATGCAAATACATGATTTTTCAGTAGCAACCAAGAAAAATGCTAGTCCACTTTTTTTTCTTCCCTTAGTAGAAGAAAAATTAAATGACAGAAACTGAGTTTCAATAAATACTAGAAATTCTATAAGTTAATGACAGAAGTGATGATTTTGTTTCCATTTTATTTTCTTTGAAAGTACATCATCATAACTAAAAGATTCTAATCTAAATAGACTGAGTTGATAGCATGCTGCAGGTGGATTGCTCAGAGATGTAGAGAATATTATTAGCTTAATAAACAGACAAGATTATGGAAGAAATTATCTATTCTGTAGTTGGAGTATTACACCCATGTGTCCCGTTGTTTACTTGTGAGCTGATAATGTATCAAACCTGTCCTTCAGCCTTTGTGCATGTTGTAATAAGTATTTTATCTGAATGAATCTTTATCCTGTAGTATAAATAAATTCAACTGTATAAATAAGTTAAATCCTATTTTTGAAAGATGCATTTATTTACATCTATTCTTTTACAGCAGATCACTTGGAAGTATTTCATTTGATTTGAGAAGGAGAGAGCAGAGTGCAAAAAACAGAAGTAACACACAGTAGCATTCTCATAAAAAGCTATCTTTTTTGCAAATACTTGTGCATTTGTGGGAGTGCTCTGTGCAGCCAGGAAATTTCATTGCAGATGAATTTTAAATAAAGTGTTCATATTTCTTTGGGGACTCTCAGATCAGAAAAGGAAATGGAATATTTACAATTTGGTGCATAATTCATTTTCTGTGGGTAACTACCAGTTTTATTTCCACCCCTAGCCTGAATGCATTGAAACTTTGTTAAAAAATAAAAATCATAAATATTCAGCTATATACATGAAGGCTAGGAGGGAGTCGTAGTAATAATAGTAACAATTATAATTACCTCAATTATTTTTTCTACTTAGACATACATATAAAAGGAAGGAATAGAAATCCCTGACAGATGTCTTGTATTATCCTTTGAGGAAGGAGTAAGCTTAAGCAAAACGCTACCACTTTGACATTGCTCAAGCGCACATTTTGTATAATTCTAGATTGCACACCTCTTATCCTAGCACCAATTTTACCTTGTCCTGGTACCACTGACTTCAGCAGAGCTGTCTCAAGTTTACATCTGTGTAACTGAGCCATCATTTGGCCCAGCAACCGCCATTCCACCACGGCATCCTTTGCACTGGATAGAAACAGCTCTTTTTGTGAGTTATAGGTACAAAACTCAGCAAGCAGAGTTTTCTGGACTCTACATCACCTCAGAAATGATAATGCACTAGTAATTAAGTACTCTGATGTTTATACAGTTCTTTAAGAAGAAAGATGAAGGGTGTGGTGGATGTGCGAAATACTCGAGTATATTGTTTCCTGTTTTGGGGGGAAAAAGGTCTGGCAGAGGTCGTCTCATCTCACTGCTAACCTGATATGCAGCAGATAAAAAGTTTCAGTCTGATTTCATACCTATCTTAGCCCCTGTATCACTCTGCATTTATGGAATATTTCAAAATTGCATTCATTTCTATCCCAGTCAGATCTCAGAGAGGGCTTTGCACTTGATAACGGAATGAGACTGCCAAGTTCCTTATAAAAGAGGAAATGGCAGGAGTGAATTTAACCTATTTTGTACAAATTGCATTGGCTGACAGTCAAATATCATATTGATTTTAGCATTGCTCACTTTATAATTTGCTACATGGTCCTAAGCCCAGCATATCTTATTGACCTCCTCATACCCCTGCATTACAGGCAGCTTCAGGTTTGCTGAGGTACATTTCTAACTTGTTTAAATGATGGAATAGACACTGCCCCCTGCTGAAAGGCCACCAAGAAAACCTTTCTGCTCTTTTATTTCACACTGAACTTTCTTTCTTCAGAAAAGAAAGAAACTGCTGTCGCACGTATTGGACATATGAATGGTTTTGGCCTAGGCTTTAGTGATGTAGATGGCTCATTACACATTTTAGGACGTGAAATGTTATATCAACTAAGGTTTTGGCCTTTTAAAAAGCCTCATCACGTACTTCAGACTTTGTCTCCAATGGCAAACAAATCTTGCACCTAGAGTTTAGGTTCACTGAGCGATCATGCTGTTAGCAGAATGAAAAAGATTCTTTCAGGTAACGGCTGTCTTTTGGAACAGTCTATCAAAGTACCTTTGGAGACATTCACCTTGCCGAATTTCAGAAGTCTAAATTAGCTGTGCAGTCTAACCTACCAAAATAGGCTCCCACTTTAGCCTGTGGAGGTAAATCCAGGCTCCAGAAGGCAATTTGTCCCTTCTCACAAGCTTGTCTTAGAATGAGACAATTTGTGCTCTCTGCCTGTATCTCCCTCATTTACTAGATTTGTTCAAGTTACAGGGATAAACTTAAAAGAAATTATTCTTACCTTTAAAGCTCTCAAATACTCAAATGGAAATCATTCTGTCTTTAAAATTAGGCTGTAGAGCTGCTTGTGGTTCTTTGTTAGTATTTTTCTAGATCTGATATTCTGGGGAGTTGTATCTCTCCAAAAGCTACTCTCGTTTATTGAATTTGTAAAATTGAATGTGGATATGTAAAAAGTCAGCATGCCTTTTTGATTTTATTTACAAACAAAAAAAAAAAGAAAATCCATCTCCCAAACCAGAAACCACAGCCTTTTCTGGAAAATTCACCTGTTCCAACTGCAGCTCCTTTCCTCCTTTCCTTCTCCCAGGCGACAGGGTACAAGTTTAACACAGAGAGCTTTACTCTTCCATCGTGTGATCAGAAACTCCATTCCTTTGGACTGCTTCCTTGTCCTTTTTTTAACACACTGTACAGAACATCCCTTTGCATCACTAGGAGAACTGTCAAGTTAACCTCTCGGGCCTTTGTTAGAGCTAATTTCTTGTCTTCCACTTCGTTAAGTCACCTGGAGGCTGATGGAAACTGCTAACCTGGAGCACTAACTAATATTAATCAATGAATGTGTCTGAAGTAGAGAAAATGCTGAGGTTTCTCCATATAATCTGTTGCATGCCTTCACTAATCAGATGTCTGTGTCATTTGGCACATTTCTCTTGGGCAGAGATTTTTTGGGTGACATATTATCATATTAATGGTTAATCACGGAACAACATCCCACCCATTTAGCTAAATTTGCTTACCTTATACAAGGAAAAGAGCTGTTGATAACTCCAGATATTAATTATAGAGCCCATCTTCTGTTGGGGCACATAGCTCTGAAAAGGATCCTGCTACTTCCTGCTAGTCATCTCTTTATCTCTAAGCACTTGTCATCGGTTTAGCTGTAATAACCATTTCTATTCACAGAAATCAGTACAGTTATTTCTGATATGTACAAAGGTCTTGTTTCATAGGCTCACCTGTGTTTTGACTTGGATATCTTTATGGTACCAGTTTTGTCAGAATTTAACTCTTTTCTTTTTCTTTCCCTTGCTTTATGTTTACGTGGTGCTTGCTTTAGGTGGGAGCTTGCCTTTTGATCTCTGTTCAAACAGCACAAGGAAATTCTGGTACATAGGAGTTGTTCTTAAGTATTGCCACAACTGCATCTGAGAAGGCAACTTGGCCATATTAACTGAAACCAGAGAAATCATTATCTTAGGCTCTCCCTCCAGCTGTGCCAAGAAATGTATCTCAGAATCCCAGAATCACAAATGGTTTGGGTTGGAAGGGATCTTCTGGACCATCTCTTTCCAACCCCCTTCCACCAGAGCAGTTTGCTCAGGATCCCTTCCAACATGTACTGAACTTGTTTAATAAGCACAAAATAAGGGGGAGGACAGTGAAGAATATTTTATCTTAAAGTTGCAATGGACAGAAATTTAATCCTGAACAGTAACAGTAATAAGAAAAGTTATGATCCTCCTTATGTGGAAGTGCTTGGATGGTTCTGGAAGATGAATTGTCTTAATAGTAGACAGATTGGAAAAATTAGACTTATTCTTGACAAAAGTAAAATAAGGTTAAATCAATAAAAGTCAAACTTTTTTTCAGTATTTGCACTGGGGAAAATACTTAGTTTCATGACTTCTTCAGTAGAATTTAAAGTCTCATATCTAAATGTTAAATTTCTAGAGTGACTTTAGCACTTAATTGGAATTTCGGTAATGAGACAAAGATGATCTCTGGGGTTTTTTT
>VZTE01006049.1:53662-84030 GCA_013397775.1 Eulacestoma nigropectus | reverse complement strand
AAAGCTTGGGGCGGGGGGAGAGTCTCCCTCACTCTAGCTCTTAACTGGCCAATGCCCTTTTCAGTTAAGGGAAAATTTTTGCATGAGGACCAGTCTAAAAATCTACTCCAGTTACCCTAGACCAGACCTAAAGTTTCTTCCACCACATTTCCATATCATGCAGCTCAGCATCATGCAGATATCTGTAATGCACTGTTCAGAATCCTCCATTTGGTGAAGAAAACAAAAATGGGGTTTACAGAAGTGCATTTGTCATTCCAAAAGGAATTGCTCTTTCCAAATGAGGACAGAAATTTGTTGTTGGAGAAAAGCCACAGGTCCCTTTCTCCAGCTGTACAGATCAACATGAACCTTGCTACTGAAGGAACAGGCATTCATCATCTGTTTAAAAAAATAAACAAGGGGAAAAATCAAACAGATATCTGAAAAGCAAAACAAATCAGTCTAGACAATGTTGGTAGTGTCACCAATTTGATCGATATTAAAAGAAAATGCAACAGCTCATGCAATTACTGTAATTCCTTTCATTAATTCCTTTCATACATGCAAGGAAAACAGAAGTTTTTCCTCTGAGATATGCATGCACACTAGTGCACACAGAAACAAGTTAACAAGACCTTAACCTGACCACAGGTTTTCTGACTGATTAGGAAGAAGCTGAAGGATCAGTCTCATGTTTTCACTTAAAGTAATGAGGTAGAAAAATAATAATAAAAAAACCCCAAAACCAAAACCAAAAACAAATAACAAAACAAAAAACCCCAGGGGAAGAAGAATGAAAAAGCTTCATTTAGCCTGGTTTTAGCTGAATAAATAGCTGCTGTACAAAACCATGGGATCCACGCTGTAGTCCTACAAGATGCTAGAGGTTGTTTCTTGAACATTTCCATCCATCTTCAGGTGACTGGAGAATGCCTGCCCATCTTACACTGGTTTTCCAGTTCCCATTTCCCTAAATGCTCAAGTCAGACTCTACCAGCGGATGAAATCTATGAAATCGTCTATGCTTTTTATGGAATTGTAAGAGATCTTAGTTCAGTTGCTGCAAACTCTGCAAGCATCCCAGCACCAAAGCAGTGCAAACTCTTAAGTCCATTTGGTGTCTGAATGTGTAAAACAGCCCAGCGCACACTCAAGTTTCAGTCTGTTGATTTAAAGCTAATTTATGCTTTAAACAGCTATATGACTGCAGGGTCATTCCTAAACTGTTTTGTCCAAGTACAGCTGAACAAAGAGTGGAAAGGTGACTCTGGGATCGTGCAAAATCGAGTGCACTTCCAGGCCTTCACAGTGAGCTATAAGGAAACTGCAAGCTGCCTGACAGGGTCCAGAGCACAGCCTGACATCACCCACCTCACTGCACACAGTCACCCTCAGCCACATCTTGAGGCAGGCAGAGGTCATAAACTTCTCTAGTGTAGTTTCATTCTGCTTCTGTTGGCCAGTAAATTAATCTAGCCAGGCTGCTGGACATCTCTGAAATCTAAAATCCTACTTGGCGTCCCACAAGTGCATTCAAATTAGATGTATTTTAAAGTCAAAAAGTATGGTTTGTCCACATACTTGCCAAATATATATATGACATGTATATGCATACTGACACAAAGACAAATAAACAATCATATGCACCAATTTCTAAATGTGAAGAATAAATGAAGGGGAAGGATCCAGCCTCAGCATCTCAAAGAGAAACTCTCGCTAAAGGTATGATGGCGTGAAATGTTTGTGTGATTCCTGAGCATGCAGTCAGGAGTGTGCTGTAAGCGCCAGGTGTGAGAACTGGGATGGAATGCTCCACCCCACTGTGATACCAAATTTCTAACAAAGATGCTTAAATCAACAAAGATAGACAAATCAAATGTAAGAAATGTGAAATGGAGGAAATTATAACTATATTTGTTACTCCAAGGAGTAACAGACTGTTAAAAGTAAAACTACTTATACAGAGATCAAGAATACTCAGAGTATAACAATAATGTCACAAGAACATACGTGAAGAACCGAAGTGCCCTCAAAGAACAGAAACTGGACTGGCTCAGGGTGAATGGACCTCAACAGTCCAGCTAATGTATTTTCCTAAAACCTAAAGAAAAGTGGAATAATATTAAATTCAACCGTTTCTAGCAAGCCAGTCAGTTCTGCGGAAGGTGATGAAGACGTGACACGGCGCATGGCAAGACCATGGCTAGCAGGGTGGCCAGGCCACCGTGTCCTTCCCACCTGCGAGCTCGAGGATGGCTGGTGCAGTCTGCAATGGCGGGAGGGTGCACGGAGGCACACGAAAGGGTCCGTGTCACCCACCGATGAACAAGGCGGAGGAGGAGATAAAGGAGGCAGGAAGGGCTCTTTGTAGGGTCAGGAAGGGTTTCTGGCTCGTCTCCACCGGCCGCTGGGTTTAAAGAGAAAATGAAACTAAAACCTGGGCTCAAACCGAAATGACCAGCGGGTCCTCCTCCAAAGTATGGCCAATCTGCGGATTGCAGGTCACTGCCCAGTCCACAGGTTGCCGGCCGTCTGCCGGGGAGCAGCATGCGGTGCTCAACCTCGGGAGGGGAGACTGTCACCAAGGCGTAACTCCAGATAAGATCAGGGACACTCTCCAATCCTCAAAACGCCGCAAGGCGCCAGAGGAGATAAAGGAGGCAGGAAGGGCTCTTTATAAGGTAAAACAGGAAGGGTTTATACAGCGATAGAGGTATCAGGAGGCATAAAGAACCCCTGAACAGGGGCTGACATGAGGTTTTATAGGGCTATAAAAGAGGAGGAGTAAACTCTAAGAATGAATCACAGCAAGGCAAGTGGGTGGTACAGGGGCGGAGGAACTCTCAACAAACCAACGAGGTATAAGGGAGGCGGGGAGGAAGAACAGAGAGCCAATGGGGTGTTAAAAGGAGTAGAACATTTGGGAACATAACCGTAACTACGGGAGTAGGGAGGGGAGAAGAGGGACCCATCAAGGAGAAAGTTTGCATGTTCTCACAGGGCCTTGTGGTATCTCGCCCTAACCTTGAGGGCTCGAGCCTGAGGTGAGGGTGCAAGTTTGTCTGTTTAGGGTGCAAGTCCTTTGTGGCTCAGACAGTTCCACCCGGGACTAAACACGTGACAGACACGCATCCTCCACTTTCTAGACAAATGCAGATTACAGCCCATTTTTGCTACCCCTTCGCTTGTTTTCCTCAGTAGCACTGCTTCGAGGAAAATGAGCCTAGCTTCTGAGCTTAACTTTGTATTTTCATTTTGCCAAAGACCTAGCTGGCTGTCAGTATGAGACCATGGGACGCCTATTTTCTTTAAAACGTTCATTTTCTTTACTTAAGGAAATACACGCACACCTGCCCCTTCACTCTTCCTCCTCTGCGTCTCTTTCTCACATAGATAGAAACCTAAAATCCTGTGTTAAGATAACATCATTAAGGTTGCAAAGTCAAGCCTGCAGAAATTAGAGAATGTGAAAATTAAGTTTTCCTCTGAACCTTAATTAGCTGAAGGTGGCAGGCACCCTGTGGAAAAAATAGCATGTGATCATGTAATTAAAGACTGTGCCATAATGCCCCCACACAGGGGTGCCGAATTAATGTTGCGCGGGCAAACTTAATTCAAGCATTCCCTAACTTGTTTTGAGTGCTTGACTTTGCAACCTTAGTAATGTCCCTTTAATGCAGTTTCACATCTGTAATTTTAGACAGAACTATCTTAAAGAAGCTTTTGGTCTGAAATATTACTGTCACTGAATCTTATTTAGACTCTTATTATATTATCATGATTTCATGGCATTTTAATTTATATTGCATTATTGCGCTGTTAACTTACTTCGACTACTCAATTAGGCTGACAATATTGTTTCACTTCTAATATGCTTCTCTTGCTATTCAACATATTATAATTATTAGAAGGCTATTTATATTTACCTACTGCCAGTTAAACGAGATTCTCTTGAGTGTCACCATGTTAGCTGCAGATCTTGATAGGAAAGAAATTATTTTAATACAGTCATATAAACATGTTTATAAACTTTTCAAGCTCATGTTCAGAACATAATAATATAAAATTATAATAATAAGTGCAGAGTAAGACTACATTTAACATAAATAGAGTCTGGCATTGATTGGATCTTTGATTATTTAATGGCATACAGTTGAGAATATTGTATGCATGTTTTTATTGGCATTCCTTATAACATAACACCGTGACCATTTAATAGATCTTTGTGTATTGAATACTTTTTATAATAAATATTCTTATAATTATACATTTCACTAACGTCTCGTTGTTTGAAGCAACACTTCTAAATTCAGAAAACTGCACACATCAGAAGTCAGTGATACATAAACTCAGAAAGCTACACTTGCATTAATGGATGTGCTTTTTTTGAGATGCTGTGAGCTGGAGATATTTAAAATAACCTTCACTAGCATATGCTTTTAAAAATGCCTGCTTCCATGTATTGATTATATAGGATACCAATACAATATGTTAGGTAGTAATTACTGCTGGGATTCAATCTGATCAGTCTTCTTCTGAAGATCGATTTCTAATGGACCTTATTCTTTTAAAAAAAGATAGTTGGGACAGCCCTTTCCCATTTGATCTTTATTTAATGGTTTAGACAGTGAGCAGGTCTGTTGCTAACTTTTTTTTGTTCATTCATGGTGAAGAATTCAAGCAATAACCTGTTCAAAAAAAAAAAAAAAAAAAGGCAAAAGATGCTTCTTTAATCTTGAGTGGCTCTCTTATGACCTCAGCAGATGTGGGCAGCCTGGAATATAACTGAGCTCTCGACAGGAGAAAAGTGAAGACCTTTCTGGAATAACCCATCCTGGCCCTCCATGTTTGAAAAGAAGTAGCAGGAAACATAAATTTCAGCTAGGCCCAATTTAAATGTTATTATGGTTACGTAAGAACAACATTTCAACATTTTAGAGGATTTAGTCCAGAAGTTTTGTGCCATGCTGTTGCAGCATCCAACTGTCTCCTTTTTAATATTAATTTCAGTAGTGCCTCAGGAACAAAAAAGTTATTCAATCCCTCCCTGGAGTTTAAAACACAGACTGCATATATAGGTAATAATATCAGGTGCCTTCCTCAGTAATCAATTAGCAAAGCTCTACCTATGTGTGGAGGTGTGTGAGAGGGAGCTTAACGCACCTAATTTTGCAGAGCAAGTTAATAGCTTTCTTCCTCTAATTAATTTTGCTGCTTGTCTGAGCTCACTGTAATTGGTATATCCAAAAGCAAGGATTACCAGAGTGGACCAGACCAGTGGCCTGTTTGCCTCAGCTGCTTGCAACCGACAGAGGACATTAACAGGAATTCAGAGAGATGGTGCACACGAAACCCTGCAACAGACAGCTGCCATGTAATTTCCTTTAAAGCTCATATCTTCCTCAGCTTCTTGTGTTTGCTTGCATAACATTTTGCAAGCGAGAGAGAGCTTGGATTTCCAGTAGTCCAAACATAACCAGCTCTTCACTGGAATCCAAATAAGCACCTTTCTGCAGATTTTACAGCTTGAACGTACACCTGTGCTGCACATGGCTACACAGCTGATCTTTCAAACCTGGGTAATTTAAACTGAATGATTTGAGACAGTGTTTTCTTGGTTCTCCTTGGGAAATCCTATGGATATGCACTCTGCTATCACTCAGTTATTT
The DNA here is from genome assembly GCA_013397775.1 of Eulacestoma nigropectus. Lineage (NCBI taxonomy): Eukaryota > Metazoa > Chordata > Aves > Passeriformes > Eulacestoma > Eulacestoma nigropectus. The sequence continues at coordinate 78,379 of VZTE01006049.1, read as the reverse complement.
TCTTAGATACACGAGCTTCCCTGTATCTCCTCAATAGTGAGGTGGAAGATGGAAGCACGTTGAACACTAATTCCAAATACTGGAGGGGATAAAAGGTCATTTGCGGAGCAGGTTGTCCACTTGCATGACAAGAGGCAGTCCATGAGTGCTGTGTACCAAAATCACAGAAAGATCAGAAAATATATGGCTAAGGCATGTTTTATCATCTCCTTTCCACTGATAGCCATTCTTTTCTGGGCTCCACCACCTGAGAACACCGCTTGTGATTCTTCTCATCCCATTTCAGACTTTGCCTTCTGACACCTATGTTTGATCCGAGTGTGACAAGAGCTCCCAAACCTATATTTTCAGAGGTCTTCAGCAGCCTAAAGAGCAGGTCTGAACACACAGGAAAGAGGTGAGCTGAAGGAAGATCCATAGCCCCTAACTCAAAGAGTAGAGTTTTTCTTTCAGTCTTACTGCACTCCTCCTCCCAGCCCCATCCCATGGTGTCAATAAAGGAAGTTTTTCATTCCTTCCCACTAATCATCTCTGACATGAACTTGGAAATCTTGTCTACGAGAATCAGCCTGTTGTATTCTAGGACAGTCTCAAGGAGAAAAATGCAGCTATAACACCTTTGAATAGTAAGAACTAAAAAGCTTTTTTTTTTTTTTAGTGTTGTTCTTCTTTGCTATTTTATAAACAGAGACAGAATCAAGGCCAAAATCAGTGGATAAGAAAGATTTGGTATAAGACAGGGCATAGTGATCCTTAATAAGAAAAAAAAAAAAAAAATCCTCTGTTATTTCCTAGCAGTAGGAGGGAGTCTCAGCTTAAAGTTATGTGCTTCCTTACAAGACAGGGCTCTCATCAGCACTCTGTAAACTGCTGGACCAAATTCTCCACTGTGATTTCATTGGGGTTGTAAGAAAGGAGAATTTAGCTCCCTGTTGATAGATGGCTGGCTGTGTACGTGGGAGGGGGCTGAGGGGAAGGCTGTTAATTAAATTTGAAGGCGAGATTCTGCTCTTTGCAGCTGAATTAAAAATAAAATACCAATTGAAGTTTAATTACTGTCTTTGCTTACTTGTGCATTCAAACTTGAAAGATGACTTCACACTCTGTTTTTAAGCTCCTGTGGCTCAGAGATGATTATGGAGTTTGAGTGCTATGTGACATACAGTCTTATCAAATACCCCATGCTACCACAGAGGCATTTATGCTGCTGATAAGGTAGTCAGCAAGTGAAGCCTCTGGGCCAAATTGAGAGGGATGTTGCCCTGCAGCATGCAAATAGGAAGGGGGCCTGCTTTAGGAAACCCCAGGCTTCCCTTGGCCTCAGTTGAGGTAATGATTACTCATTAACCAGTAGCAGTTATTCATTACTGGTTAACTATGAGATAACTATTGCTGTCCTGCAGTGGGAGAAAAGATTTAATTAAGACTAAATAACAGGGAGAAAACCTGAAAAGACTTCTGAAACAGTGCCTTCTGCCCTTTCTGTCTGTGAAACAGGGATATTTTTCATGGTGAGGACTGAAAGAGTGTAGAATGGATCAGAGCTGTTTCTATTAGGGAGAGGAGGATGTGAAAGATGCTTTTATGTTAACATTTAATTAAATGCTTTTATGTTAACATTTTCCAGGTAGTTGTATTTCTGGTAGTGCACTTTTGTATTCCTTCTCCTTCCTCTCAAAACACAAGACTTGTGTTACTTTTAATATCACTGAGCATTATTCCAGAAGTATTCTATATAGATTATAACTGGAATAAAGCAGGTTTTTTGATCAGTGTGATGACTTGATCTTGCCTTAATTCCAAGTACCCACCAAAGCCACTCTGTCACTCCCCTCCTCAGCTGGACAGGGGAGAGGAAATAAAACAAAACTCTCATGGGTCAAGATAAGGACAGGGAGAAATCACTTACCAGTTACTGTCTCATGCAAAACAAACACAACTGTGGGAAATTAGTTTAATTTATTACCAATCAAATTAGAGTAGGGTAATGAGACGGAAAACCAAATCTTAAAGCACCTCCACCTCTCCCTTCTTCCTGATTTTCTCTCCTGATTTTCTTAACCTCCTCCCCCACAGTGGCACAGGGGGATGAGGAATGGACTGTGGTCAGTTCATCACACGCTGTCTCTGCTTCTTCCTCCTCCTCAGGGCTTGGGCTCCTCACCCCCTTCCCCTACTCCAGTGTGGGGTTTCTTCCATGGGAGACAGACCTCCATGAACTGCTCCAGTGTGGGTCCCTTCAGGATTCAGTCAGGGTCAGTCCTTCAGACACAGACTGCTGCAGTGTGGGTCCCACATGAGGTCATAAATCCTGCCAGCAACCCTGCTCCAGCCTGGGCTCCTCTCTCAATCAGTCCACAGGTCCTGCCAGGGGCCTGCTCCACCACAGGATCCTATGGGATCACAGCCTCCTTTGGGCATCCCCCTGCTCCAGCCTGGGCTCCTCCAGGGGCTGCAGGTGGATCTCTGCTCCCCCGTGCCCTCCCTGGGCTGCAGGGGCACAGCTGCCTCACCATGGGCTGCTCCAGGGGCTGCAGGGGAATCTGAGCTCCAGAGCCTGGAGCAGCTCCTGCCCCTCCTCCTGCACTGCCCTGGGTGTCTGCAGGGCTGTTCCTCTCACACATTTTCACTACTCTACTCCAGCTTCTCCAGTTGCATTTTCCCCTCCCTTCTTAACTATTTTACGCCAGTGGCACCAGCACCATCAATGCTGGCCTCAGTCTTGGCCGGTGGTAGGGTCCATCCCGTATCCAGCTGGCACCAGCTCTTTCGGACATCGGAAGTTTCCAGCAGCTTCTCAGAGAAGCCACCCCTATAGTCCCTCTGCTACCAACACCTTGCCATGCCAGACAATATAGATATATACAATCTAATGGAGTTTTAAGCACTCACATAAGGAGAGGAAAAAAAAAAAAAAAAAAAAGGCACTATACCCCTCTGAGTCCTTTTTATGAAAATCCTACCCGAGGGTGCTGCAATGTTTGAGTAAGGGTGTCAGAGCTGGTACCACACACTTTTTCACTCCCCTGACTGCCTCTGGCTCTCTGCCTCTCCTTTTTAGCAATTCATTGGAAGCTGAGGTGGAGTTGGTGGCCCATAGCTATAGTAAATCAAGCTAATTACATTTGCACTAAAGCTGAAAATGTCTGCAATGGATGTTTTTTCCTTTTTTTTTTTTTTTAATTTAAGTACAGACTATTAATATGTCTTTACTTAGTCTAAATTATACCTTCAATGTAAAGCTAAACTGAAGCAACCACAGTTGTTCAACTGCAGCAACTGCAAAGTCCAAACCCCATTTGCAATGCTGAATTGTTAGGATACTTGTTCATCCAAGACCATAAAAATGGGGGCTGATGTCAAGGAAGACAAGCAAATGATCCCGAAAAACCTGATGCAGGAAATCTGTAACCTTCTAGAAAGCCTACTAGAAGCAAGGCAAGATCCACTGGGGTGTCTAAACTCATAAATCATGCCCGTGAGGACTATTCAGTTTATCTTAAAGTTCACATACCTCCAGCAAGCAGAACAGCTTTCCTACTGTCATTAACTCTGCCAGGACTGATGCAGCTGTGCACAGGCAGATGTTTTGCACCACTTCAGATGTGATGGGGTGTTCTGCCTGTCCTCGGCTGGCAGTCCAGGAAATCACAGTCCTGGTATTGCAGATGTCCCAGCGTTTACAGATCATCTGTCAGCTGCTTGGTCCGCCTGGGGTATCTAGGATGCTCCTTGCAAGGCCAGAACAGACCTGTGGGCAGCTGAGCCGAGCTCACCCGTGACAACTGCAGCATCGTGGAAAACACTGAGGTAGGTGTAAAAACCTAGATCTGGAATATTTTGACTTGTGAGTTCAATCTCACCCCTCATCCCCACAGGGTTTCCTTGGCCATCTTTTGGCCAGTGGACAGTCTGCTAAAAAAACTCCAAAACATATTCACAGAACCTGGGCCAGTGTCCAGCATTTGAGATATTGGTAGATATTTATAACTTGTTGCCTCTACAGTAACAACCTATTCTTGCAGTTGACATTCTCATGTTTGAGAGATGTGGGGGCCCCCTTTTTAGGGTAAAAATACACCGTGTATATTTGATATTCATTTCCAGGATGAGAGATGTATTCTTCTTACAGTCATCTCATGGGTGTGCACAAGTAGTGGCAATATCAATTGGAAAAAGGAAAAGATGAAACACAGTTTTTCAATACTTTCATTATTATTCAGTGGGGTTGTTTAATTGTCAAAATTAATGGGTAATTAATTTGAGGGTAAACACAGTCCTTTCAGTGTATCAGACTAATCAAATCCAAACGTTTCTGTCCTGTGAAATAGTTAACGTTTGGAGTAGAGAAGATAATGCAAATGAAAACTATTATGTGGAGTTAGTTTAACGATACGCAATTTAAAACTGTAGCAATTGTTTTTGGTCAGTTTCTTGCAATCTGCAAGGTAATTTTTTTCAATTTATTTGGAATTAGTCAAGTGCAGTGTTGAAAAGGCAGAGTGAATTGATGTTAAATAGTTTTTGGAAGATGTAATTGTCTGATGATTTGTAAATAGCCAAGCTTATCAAAAAAGTAATTTAAATGTTATGCTGACAATTTTGTTCGGTTTGGTGTACTCTGTAAACTTGTGAATCCAATTTTTAGCCCTCATTAGCATCAGAATTCTCTTTGCAATACTAAATGATTGCAGGTATTTCTTATGTGTGCCCAAAGCATCTGTTGCTGAACTTTTACGGATCCTCAGCCTGCACAGAGAGCACACAGTCGAGTTGTAATTAAAAGTACTTCTGTTTCCTGGTTGCCATAATCTGGATACTCTGTTAACAAAGAGAACTTAACTAGTCCTAGTAGTTTATAGTCATGCACCATAAGGCACAGTGATGAGTTCAATTCAGAAATCAATGCAATTTTTAAATGATTCCTTTTATCCACATTTTAATTGCTTGGCATAATTTTTTTCAATTTTTCATTCTTTTCTCTGAACCATAAAATATGAAAAATTCTTGCCTTGCCCTTCCCTCCAACAGGTAAAGAAAAGGAAAGAGAGGAAAGAAAAGGGAAAAAAAAAAAAAAGCCATGGCTGACACAGCACTCCTAACCAAAAAGAACCTGACTCTCTATATTTTTCAGGACTAGTAATAGCTTTTTCTGTGATCTCATGAAATTATAGTTAATGTTGGTTTCAGTTTTTCCCGGTGTTTCTGCATTCACACATTCCTGCATGCATTCCAGTATTTTATTATATCCAGTAGTACTGCATTAAAAGAATACCAAAATATAAACATAAACACTCCAAATTAGGAAACGTTATGAAACTCAGCATTGTTACTTTAACATTAATTCAACTTCCTTGCATATATGCATTCTGAAAATGCACTTTATGATAGAATCATATTCCATTTCTGCTGCTGGACTCTTCCTGGGTCATCAAACAGCTAAAAGTCATTATGCTAAAATGGTTAGAAATAAGGCAACTGATGAAAGTTGTAAAACATAATGTGAAATGGGCTAAAATTAAGAAGCAAACATCTAGGGTGACTATGGATGAGGAAGGATGCTGGATGACCCTTTGATCTGGACTCACAAAAAAAACTTGAGAAAGGTGTATAAAAAGAAAAGCCACATAATCTTCTAACTGTCTCTCCTAAAAGGTAGCTTTCCCCTTTCTGAAACATAAAAATGAAGTTTAAAAAAATCAAAAATCTTATGAAAATTTTTTTAAAAAATCAAAATACAAAGCATTCTAGAGGAAGAAATCATGTCCTGTAAATAAATGGAGTGGATATTTTTGTCAAAAATCTCTTTAAAAATGCTAATATTTTGACAATGAAGTTTGCGTTTTTGGAGTTCCCTGTTCTTGACAAAAATATTTTGACAAAAAAAATAAGAAAAAAACCTATTTTTGTCTTTGCAGAAAAAAAAAATGCATAAAGAAAGGAGAGTCGTGTTGACCATTTCTCTCAGCAGCTGGTGGCATGTGCTGTAACCCATCTGTACTGGTCTGGACTTTTCTTCAGCCTATATGTGTCTATCTGACCTTGGGCCTCCTTTTAGTTCATGGAGAGAAATAGACTTTTTGAGGAGAATTCAGCTTCTTTTGGTTTATGGAACAACATAAAGAGATTAAGCGTACCTTGTATTGCTTGTTTTAACACATCTCTTTATTGCTGTGACGATATCTAATGACTCATACTCTGAAGAGTTCTCTTGGTGGAGATGTCTGTATGTTAAAGGTCTGGAGTTAAAGGGCATGTCTGTGCCCTGACCAGATTAAAGAATAGTTCTACATTTATAAACTATTTAAGTTTAATAAAGTAAGTTTTATAAACTATTCAGATAAGTTTAGCCTGTGAAACAGAAAAAATAGAAAGAAAGTACAAAAAGAGAGTAGTGATTTGGATAATTTCATTGCAAGTTACACATACCCTGTCAGGGAAGACTTTAGCTAGTAAGGTACACTTTCATCCAGCAGAGAAAGCCCTGAAAAAGTCTAGGAGTCATACAAACTCCAAAAGTAAATCTGAGATTTTCAGCAGCTGAGAAAGACTAAACAAGTTTCATAAAGAGTTCTAGGTTCTCTGTCACAGCTATCTCAAATCAGGAGTGCAAACTTCCCTGGAAAAGATGCTAAACATATACAGAAGGGTTAAAAACACAACTGGTTATGTCGTGCAGGTGGCTAGAGAGTCTGACTGGGCAAGGTCTCAAAAATTTAGAAAATAAACCCAACAATCTCTTTCTTGTCCTTTTTCTTCCATACATTTTTTCCTTAAATACTGTATCACGTTTGTCTGGAACTGTTTGTTGCACTACACACACAGCAGGTTGGGTAATCTCTATTGAGGAGTCTTACCCTATTCATTTAAGGAATAGGCTTACAGTAGGAAAAACAAAACAAAACAAAACAAAAGTCTTTCCCTCACCATTTAAATTTTAGGTAAATTATTCACTATCTTGACTTCAGAGCACTGGGTCTAAGCCTGGCACACCATCTTTTAAGGTCACAGCCTGAGGACAGGACTAGGAGCACAGAGAGGCTTGGTTTGTTTTACTTTGCAGTAATGTATTTTAATCAGAGTTGTCTAAATCATCCTTTGTACCCCTTATTTCTTATTCTCCTTATTACTCTGCTCCTTATACATAGGAGAGAAGATGAACTACAGATATGTATACACATGTGTGTATATATATATATATACACACACATATATATATACACACGAACCATATATTTATGTGTATATATATATATATATACACACACATATATATATATACATATTTTTATATGTACCTGCTGCAGGCATCACTGCTCTGCTGTTATATTCTACTGCATTGAAGAAAATGAATCTCTTCAAACAGGTGAATTTTCCAACAGAAATGGACCAGACTCAGTTCATTGAATAGAAAATGTAATGGTGATCTAAACCTATTACCTTCAATGGAGTCTGTGACATTTTCTTCAAGCATATTGATCTGCTGGAGAGGGGTGGGGGACCGAGAGAGAATGGGAACTTTATTTTTTTGCTCACCGTGTTGCGTCAGTCATTGTAATGCTAGTCACAATGTATAAAAGACTCATAGACTCCACAGGGCTGGTCCTTTCACAGAGGCTGCAAAAAACACTTCTCTGAGGCTGAATTAAAAAGCTGGTTTAAAATCATCTCTATGTGTACTTTAAAACCAACACAGATAAGCCTCATTCTCCTCTTCTCCCCTCCAAAATTTTCCCTTGCACAATAGTCAAACTGATTTCAGTCGAACACACCCAGCTCTTGTCCAATGGTCCATTCTTCTTTTGTAATTTGTAATACCTTTCAGCTAGTTAATCACATTTCTCTCCATGCATATCTCTTTCTACTAGGCTGTTAATGGAGACTGAACTAAATTCAAATCTTATTTAACCTAATTTGGATTGGCAACATGTCCTTTAGGAAGGGAAAAAAAAAAAAAGAATTCCACCACCAGCCTGTTTCTTGTATATTTTCAGGGTTTACTTTTTGTATTTTATTTTATTTTGTTTTGTTGTAGAATCATGTCTCTAGAGATTAGAAAAGCAGCAGAGAATTCTGCCTCATTATAGAAGTGACATTTGTGCTGTTATAGTTAGGGTTATGTCAGTGTTTCTATTATAATGTAATTCCTCGGCTTTACTGAACAAAATAGTCTCTTATTTGCAAAATTTTTACATGAACAATGTGGATTCAGGTTTTTTTTTGCTCTACTTGTGACAACAGATATTCCATCTTTCCATTGTATAGAGGTTTTTTTTTTTTAATATTCTGCAAATATTTTTTGTATTTAAAGAACCCTGGTAAGACCTTAAAACTATTACTTTGCTGGTAACATCCCCAGTAGAGATAGAAGACACATTAAAATTCTTTGGCAGGATCACAGTGCTAGTAAAGTTCTTTAATATTAACATAATATTGAGTCCATTTATTTTGGCATTATCTTAATTTGATCCATTTTGCTCCTTGTCCATGGTATATATATTTTTTAATTTGTGCTAGCGCATGAAGCTATTGCATTTTGTTGTAATCTGAATTTTATAATCTTGCCTATTACTTACAAGCAATCTGCTGCTACAGTTGTTTCTAGGTGTTTTTATAAACTAATTTAACATCTGTTTGTACTATGTAACAGTATCAACTTACGAATGGGCAATAGAACTTAGCATTGTTGAGAATTACTATGTAGATAGATGAAGTTGCATTAGTAAAAGTAAAAACCACTCAGTATTTTATTGCAACTTCGTAAATAAGCTTTGTTATCAAGATTATTTTATTTTCAGCAGGGTTTCTGAATTGAATGGCTAGGTTATTTACAATAAAGTATCAGCCAATATGTTTTATTTGGAAATAAATAAATAAATACTTAGAATCGTAGTTAAATTGAGTTTTAAAGTTCCAAATCATTCTTTACCCATAATGTGATTCTGGGATCTGAAGGCATATATACAGCACGTGTTAGCAAGCGAACAAATGTAAAGTGGGAGTTAAAAAATTGCTCTGAATCATTAGAAAGATTTAATTAAGATACAAAGCCTGTAAAGTTGTCTGGCCTGCACCGAGAGTGGAATTTAGCCCATGAAAACTATCAGCCTAGAGCACTGAGTGTACGTGCTACAAACACCTCCATTCAAATCTGTTTACTTACCTCGGCATATTTAATAGAAAAAAATATTGTCTAGCACTGCTTATTTCCTTTGAGCCCCTACCCTACAGTGTTCTCTTCAAATATTTTCCGAAGTGGTCCAGTTACACGTGTTAAGAATGGTATCATTAGCAGAGGCAAAATGGGGGTTCCTAGGCGTCCACTCAGGTTGAGGTCTTGTTTACCAAGGTTTCACATGTAAAAGGAAAAAGGCACTGTCCCAAAGAGGTGGAAGGAGACAGGAATTGGTCCCTTCTTTTTGGAGATAAGGTTTAACAGACAGAGAAAAATAATTTGTCAAGGGTCACACCTGTCTGTAGGGAAAAGAGGAGCTGTAATCCTTAAATTCATAGGAACTCAAACTCCAAAAGACAGCAGAGAACCTTCAGAAGGATCAGCTCCACCTGCCACATTCCAGTGATCCTACGTCTTGGCTAGTGAGAATTCCAAGCCTTCAGGACTTAACAGTGTGAGACACCACCACCAGAGTACTTGTGGCAGGCAGCTGGATTAGCTCGCACTTCTAGTGCAGAAAAAACCCCTGTATGTTCTGCTCAGCTTTGTCTCTAACAGTCACTATAAAAACCTACAGCAAGATTTTATCCAGCTGAAAATGCCTATTCTGTGGTATTTCCTCAGATAAAAGCCTGTTCTGTGTTCATTATCATTATTGACCAGGTAGAACAAAAGTAATTCAAGAACATTTTGGGGGGCATATAAAAAGAACACATTCTCTTCTCCTGAATTTTGCCTTTCACCTGTGACTGTGGTCAGAAGGATAACAAAATGGTAGTTTGGCACTTGCTTTAAGGGTGATGTTCAAGTTTAAGAAATAGAAGGGAAGGTGGTTGTTTTGTTTAGTGTTGTTTTTCTTTCCTTGCAACTAAAGAGAGATAACATGGAGGAACGGGAAGGGAAGGATGTGACAGGTGTGACATATACATACACACACGAAAAGGAGGACTAAAGAGGGGTAATTATTTTTTTTCCCCCTGTCAATCCTTTGATTTTTAAGGATGGGTACAAATGTCTTTTTATGTTACAGAAAGGTACATGTGTTCAAGTCATCCATATGATAAAATTAAAAATGGCTGTGGAAGAATGGGAGACATTTCTAGTGTTACTGCTAGTGTAACATGCATGATCTTCTTTCAAGTATTCCTAGATAAAAATGCAATTAAACGCCTTGAGACAACAGGAAATGTGCCGAATATCTCCAGCAGAGAACTAAACATAGAATAAAGACCACCAAGACCACTTTAGAAAGCATGAAAAAAAAAAAATTATATTCAGTAAGTTGGGAAAGCAAGAGCAATAGATAAAATCTGTAGAGATATCCAACCATTCCACTTAATGGTGTTTATTTTCCCCCACTTTGGTCAGACATATTCTCAAGATATAAGTATAATGTCAGACTATGACAGAAGCCCTTCTTCAAAGGAGTGCAGGGAAATGCGTGATTAAAAGGAACAACAAAACAAATGATTGCTAGTGACTGTATCAGTTTTAATACATAATTACTCTGCTTTGTTTCTGTATCTGGAGATGCGACTGTGAAGTACGAGTCCCCTGCAACCTCATCTAACATCAGGATTAGCCCTGCTATTGACAGGCTGACCTCACGAGGTTTATTCCAGCCATGAGACTAGAAACTCCTGATACCTTCAATGTTCCTAGGATGGGTAGGAATGTCAATGAAGATTTTGCAACAGACTTTAGCAGGAACTATCAATCTAAATACTGATATCAGGGCCAAGGGGACTTGGCTGGCATGTACAGTCTTGTCTGAAACTTGTGCTGCTGCAAAGCCACTAATTAAAATAAAGGCACCATGCATTTGCTGCTTATTTTAATACAGGCACATTCTTTGCGTTTTATCTCTAGACTTCTTCCTGTTCAGAGACTAATGGTGGTGACTTTCAACTGGTCTAGGAAACCAAGGAACTTCTTAGAGAAGCATGTGGTGTGATCATTTACTGTAACGGCCCAGATTGACACGCAGCTGTAAAACACACTGTGAGAGACCTCAGTCCACAGTTCTGGACCGTGGAGGGGCATTTGTCACTTTGCTCTCTATTACTCACATTGCAATACTCTGTAGGGCTCCTAGCCATGGATTAGAGCCCATTTATGTTATATGTCTGATATTTTTTCTGGACATTACTTTACTGGTTTTACATCCAAACTCACAAAGAAAGTATTTGTCATTGTAAAAAAACCACAAAAATATGACTGATATATGCATAATGCTAAGAAAAATATTCTCCAAATAATGTCATCTTACGGAACATATTCACAACTACAGAAAGCTTTCAACCCTGTACTAAATAATTTTTGCATTAAAATTTCCATTTTTTTATTTTGCAACTTCTCTTTGTAATTGATTGTATAGAGATGAAGTTTTTACTCAGAGACAATTGAGGTTTGTTAAAGCGCGTAGTTTTGACTTTTCTATTTTATTCCAATAATGTTAAAACATTATCTTTTTCTAAAGGAAAAATATTTTAATAGAGAGAAACAAATGAAGATGTATTCCTAGTGTTGATCTTTTGTTTCGTTTAAAACATTAATGGTAAACCCGCACGATACAGATTTTATTTTGTAACATTAAGTGTGTAAATATAATTGCTGTGTAGATATACATATAAAGATAATCTCAGCAGGGAAAACTAAATACACTGGAAAGTAGAAATAAAATTATTTATCCAGCTGAAGCAAAAGTATTTGACTCCATGGAAATTAAATGTTTCCACATTACAAAACAAATACAACAGAGACAACAACCGCATCTCCCATCCTGCACAAACTCACCTTTATTCTAGATTGCTTTACACATTTTTTCCTACAGTTTTCACTTTAGGGGAACATGTCCTCATTCATCCCAGTAAAGTCCCAAAAGGATCTTGGGATATACCACAGATGTCTCCTTGAGTAAGTAACTGCTCATCAGATTATGTGAGAAGGAGATAGACAATCGAATTTTGATACCCTGGTTAATTTGTTGTGTGAGAGAGCTGATCGTGGCACAGCCCTCACCTGCCAGCAGCTTTTACTACACTGCCAGGATGATGCTGTGTCCAACGACTTTTGAGAACAGTCATATTCAGATGTCCATGTTATGAAATCTGTGAAAACCTCTAAATACTCTAAGATGGAAAAGGCGAGACACTTCTGCCTGTTTTTGTCAGGAATTATGCCCAATTCTCCATAACACTAGATCTTAATTTAGTGAGGACCCATTCTGGTAAATTTTGACTCCTTTGGCCCTACTTCCACATTTAGGAAAGCCTGCCTATTTTCCCATTGGACTATTGAGTTGGATCTGCACTGGATCTTGTCCAGTCTCTCTTATGTATTTTCCTTAACTTGATGGAATTACAAAAGGAGCAGAAAGACCAAAGCTAGAGTCACAGGCACTGTTCATGCAAGTGAAACAGTGTTTAACTTCTTAGACAATGGCAATTACAATTCACTGAATTAACATCCATTTTCAAAATATCTGGATGGATGTGGTGCTGGATTTTGATTTGTCTGGATTATAAATAAGAACAATATATATAAATAAGAGTTCTGAAACAAGGCCAGAAACCTTCATCCATATGATAGCAGGCAAGTTTCAAATGAAAAACTGTGGTAGAAAGCTACATTGACTCAGATTTGTGCAGTTTTATTTGAAAGAAAAAAGAAATGCATCTGAAAGCTTGTGGGGATTAACAGGAAGGAACCCATACTGACTGCATACAGCATGTTCCAAGTAATAAACAACAGTGTTATTAGGGAACATAAAGCCTGTGATAAACAATGCCATGATGTTTCATTCACTCTAATAGGCAGGAACAGAAAATTGGGACAAATAAAGTACTGAAAACTGTCTCTAACCACCTTTCTGAGCTGCTCTTGGAACAAATGAATCAGGTCCTGGCATGCTGCAAAACTCAGCAGTAGCTCTGGAAACCACGTTTTGTGTTTCACTAAAAGAGTACGTTCCCGTTGCTAATGGAAAACAACAGAAGCTAAAGACGATCGCTTGAATTGTCAGATCTTCTTTTTTTTTTTTTTTCCTTTTTTTTTTTTTTTTTTTTTAAGTGGTAATGAGGAGACAAGGAGACAATTCCACACATTCATCAAAGAGCTTGCAGAACTCTCTGGAATATATTTCCCACTGAAGTCACAAACATTTCTAACTGTGGGCACTTTTAAACTAAACTAAACTTATTTGTTTTATCTTTCAACACTCCTCTCCCTCTGCCTCCACACAGCAGTTTGTGCGTGGAATAGGCGATTCTATTTTATTTTCATCCCAGCTGTCCTTATTTTCTTTCTTTTTTTTTTTTTTTTCTTTTTCCTCCAGTGCTTTTTTCATAATTATTTGAGAACCAGCTAGAGATTTGCCCAGCACTAAGAGTGCTAAGGGAAAAGCTGGAGTTGTTCTAATGCATTTGTGTCTGGGCTATCCTCAGACAGCAGGGGGGGCTTTGTCATGTCAGCCATATTTTAAAATTTTGACAACATTAATCTCGACGTTGAATCATAATTACTCCTCACCTGGGGTTTGATGTACCCAGAACTGCCACTTGCTGCTGTGAGCAAGTGTTTCACATTAGCAGTGATATAAGCCCAGGTAGCTCTTTAAGTGGGAGGGTAGGGGAAATGGGTCTTAGCAATTTGCTAAAGCTTTCTATGTAGTCTTAACAATGTAAAATGCCAGCCTAGATTTCAGTAAACTGAATGCTCTGAGATGCTGCTGCTACAAATGCAGTGGTCTGGCAGCAATGGCTGACTTTCAGATCAAATAGATAGCAACACTTTGTAACTTTTAAATGAAAGAAAACCTTTTTCTGCTGCACTGACAACTCAGATCAAGTGACAAAAACTGTACTCTGAGCAACAATTTTGCATGCATGTGGAATATGTTTTGTCACTCTTCATTCATGTGCTGTCCTAACTTTCATCCAAGAGTTGTGCCAGTTTTGCTTTAACAAGGACTCCAAATATTCCTGCTGGATCAGCACAGTCATGGAGGCACACGAACTGAGGCAGGAAGGTACTAATAAAGTGAGTGTGTGTGCACAGGGGCAGGTTAAAGCACTGGGTTTTTAAGTCCGTGAGCTGACTGTGAATTCCTGCTCATCGCAAAGTTCCTCTGTGACTTTCAGCGCTAAGTGGTGATGCTTTGGCACGTTTAACCCAACTTTAAGTATTAAAGTCATACCTGAAGAACACACACATCTGAAAACTTGTTTTCCCTGTGTTTCTCCTGCAGTCAGTTGACAAAGATGGAGAACTCAAAAGAGTGATTCAGATTACAGGTGGCCTTACTCTCCCTCTATCAGGAGCTTAAGTGACTAAGCATGTCAGCTAAATGCCTCAGCTTAGAGCAATGCATCAAAGTCTTAGGACCCAATGGGATATAGGGACTTGAGTATCTAATCTGGGACTTACACAAAATGTACAGTAAGCACTTAAACTGTCATCCTTAGCTGACCCCTAATGTCCGAGGAGCTTAAAATCCTTTGCCACCTGACTTCTCTAGTTTAAAGTTCCCCAGGTACCTATAACTGTATTAAGGCTTGGCAGGGATGAGCAGCCTAACTCACACCTAATATTGATTACAATGCAGCAACTAGGCTTTCTTCTGCTCAGGTCTCATGAGGGATCTAATTCTAGAAGACAATCTTAAAAAGGCCTAATAAGCATTTATAGTAATAGGGATATCTATGTGCTGCAGTGGTTTCCACCTCTCTTTTCAAGCAGATTAATGGTTGTCATCTTTTCTATAAATTAATATCTTAGCAGTTTGAGCACTTTGCAAAGACGTGGGAGATATGTTCCACACTGCAACAGGGCTCAAATATCTCTCCATCGAGCATGTGCCAAACAACATGATGTATGCCATCCAAGCTGGAGGCAAAAGGTGGAGAACAATGATTTTCATCCTGCTATATTATTTAATAATCTGAATTTTGGTGGTGGAGTACAAACATAGAGTCATAGAGCAAAGAGACAAAAGGAGCACTGAGTAACCTATCTGATAGTTCGATCACTCAGTGGAGACAGAGATAAACCGCCTTTCACATACTGTGAAGGCACAGTGTATATTCCAACAATGTCTATAAATTAACATATGTGCTCTTTGTCCACAATCTAGCTTACTCTGTGGTACCTTTTTGCATGCTGTGATCCAAAGGATCCCAGAAATTAATTCCAGACCCAATAAGAGAAATGTCTAAATGTTGTGTGTTCTGTTCAGAAGCTTGAGTTACACAATCAGGCTTTTTATTTGATACATAAGATGGCTGAAAACAGTTTTGCATCCCGTGATAAGTCAGCACTATGTCCAAACCCTGAATCTCCAGCATGAAATGTCATTTTCATACCCAACAGAAAAGGAAAGTTGTCTGAAAATATATACTTTGTTTAGATACCAACAAATAAGTATTAGAAACCCTAAAAGATAGAGACCTATTTTCAGCCACACATCATGATCACATCTATAACCCTTAAAGACATCTAAATCTTCAGAGATGTTTTCCTGACTTTACAGCTCTTTGTGTCTGTCCACACATTTAAAAGGAAAGTTCCTTTTTTTAA
Organism: Eulacestoma nigropectus; assembly: GCA_013397775.1. Classification (NCBI taxonomy): domain Eukaryota; kingdom Metazoa; phylum Chordata; class Aves; order Passeriformes; genus Eulacestoma; species Eulacestoma nigropectus. The sequence continues at coordinate 62,628 of VZTE01006049.1, read as the reverse complement.
CCTGAGTGAATCAATAGCCTGGGTCCGCCTTCTCCTGGTGCTCACACCAGAGCTGGCAGTGTCAGCTCAGGAAGGAATGAGTATAAACTGATTAGTTACTTCCACGATTAGAAACAGACTTCCTGTATTACCCTTAAGGAACATTGCTGAGATGTGGAGAAAAGTCCTATTGGTATTGACATAAACCCAATGATAGCACAGACATGCAGTAAAACCATAGCTGTGCACATTAGGGTTTCACACACGTGTGTGTGTGTGTAGACACACAGACACACTACTACAAAGTCAAAACTCTGTTCATCTGCCCCTTGCATCGCTTTTTGTGCCAGTAAAATGCAGATCTAAATATCACACCACCAAGGAAAGGCAGTAAGTCAGAGCACAAACAGAGACGAAAGCTGTTGATAACTGCAACCTTAAATATTCAGTGGTAAAACTCAATTATAATCTACATTAATACCTTGAGATATTAGTACTTGTCTTACACCTCACAGAGAAGGATAAATTCAGTAAGAGCGTGTGAGGTAGCGTGTCTAGTGGATATCATAATAAATACAAGTCATAAGAACAGAAATCCTTGAAAAAATAGATATTATTTTTCAAGATTTCTCTGATTACTTTATTGATCAATCTTACCCAGTTTATTTTGATTATTCTGTATGTATTTAATTTTGCCAAATTTTTAATGAAAGACACATTTCACACTGCTCATATAGCAATATTTGAGTAAAATGAGCACAATATACATGAAAATCATGCATTAGACAAGTGACTTCCTGAGAAGAGATAAATTGCAAACCATAAAAGTCAGAGAACAATTGGAATCATGGATTTTTCCGTGCCTGTGTGAGGCATGTCAGTTTAGAAAAAGTGAGGTGAGATGTTTTGCTAGGGAGTAATTTGATTCTTCTCAGATTAACACTGGTGCCTATTAGATTTTTGGCTGCAGAATTTTGCTTGGTTTTTTTTGTTTTGTTTAAACGGAGTAGGAACCTCTCGGAACACATTCATGCAGTATGTCTGTGTTTTAGAGAAACACCACAAAGTTTTCAAAGCTCTAAAGTCAACTAAAGGAGAAAACTTGCAGGAGCGCTGTGATCCGTAGACAAGATCCCCATCTTTCTAATCATTATCTCAGATCTGCACCATTACTCTGCGTCACAGCAACCATCACATCACCTTCCCCGAATTTGCCATGAATTCCCTGAAGCAATGGGAAGGATGGATAGCAGCAAGCCTTTGCGTTGCGACGCGTGCCCCACTGTATTGCCTTAACCAGATCTTTCAGCTGGTCCTTCCATTCTGTTTCCATTATATCAAAATTCAAAAGCACAGAGTTACATCTCTTCACAAATTGGACGAGATGTAGAATTACTGTGATGGCAGCTGGGCCGCTGGAGGTTGTTATACTTGTCTCAGTCAATATAAAATGCCACTCTCTCACACACATGCACTCAGCTTAAACTCACAGGAGAATGAAAGAACTAAAAGCGGTCGCTGCGTGCATATCTTATAACTGCTTACTAAAAATCTCCAAGGTTATTCAGCAGAAACACAAATATTGGACATTCGTTATATATAGTTAACAGCAAGATATAAAAATATGCTGAAGCAAACAAAGGAAATTTATCACCCAGTTTAAGGCTTCACACCTAAAAAAAAATGTTCCTGCTTGCCATCTCCCTTTTTTCCATGTAAAGCTCAAGATGTGCATAATAACAACAGATTAATACAGTTCTTGTTTGCAAAGCCACTGAAACAATTTTTAATTATTTAAAAATATTTAATTTAAAATATTCTAATTTAAAAAATAAATAATTTTTTGTCATTTGAGAGAAAGTAAGGTCCCATATAAACATTTGATCTGGATTTTACTGGTACATGCTTCATACCAAAAATGTCCTCATTGCATTTGCTGAAGCCTGATCCTATTTTACACCTTTTAACATTAAAGCAGCATCAGACCTTTCCGTAACCAAAGTGACAGTTGCTCAAATCATGGTCCAAACCTTCTACTTTCTTTCTTTTCTGGGCCTTGATTTAACACTTAAGTGCTAAATTTAGCACTTGATTACTAGTTCTATTAGTTTTAAGTAAATGAGAAAGGACTTTTCTCATAAGGACAGTTTCTCTAGTAATGAAATCACTTACGACACTAAATCCCATTGACTTTAAATTAAACAGTAATTGGATAAAATATATTAAACACCTATGAAGAAATATTGAAAAACTGACCTTACTCAGGTAAGAGCTTTAACCACTACTCTAGGGAATCATATTCCTAATCTCAGTGGCCAAGGAAAATTAACTTAATAGAAAGGAGACTTGCCAGAGAGATACACTGGGAGTGAATGGCAACTAGGAGTGTTACATTTTCACCTACCTTTGAATAACCAGAGTGACAAGGTTAATATTTCCTGAGCAATTTTTTTCTGCATCTCATGGAAATGCTGAGAGGAGAAGTTAGTTTGGTCATCTCTGATCTTCCTTAATCACTCAGGTTAAACTCTTGTATTCAGAACTTTTAAATCACTCTTTTTCACTTACATTAAAAGAATATAGATAGAATATCATGTATATGATGATGATTTTTCCTTAATGATTAAAACATTAAAGAAAAAAAAAAATCTCAAGATTATTGAGCAAAATGAGTTCTTAAAACAAAGAAGCAAAAATTTCCTTCTCTTGAATTTTGAGAAGAAATTGAGATGTTGTCAAAAGTTTCCGTTTCATTCTGATGACTTTGTGTTTTGGGTGCTTAACATGAGGCAAAATGGAAACTACAATCTCCTTTAAAAAATATATTGTGGAACCTAGCTCAGAAGTATAGTCACATGGATTTGAACAGATAACTGCAAGAACTTCCATTTGTGCAAGAAATCTTGCACAAGCCACCTACGGCCTGACATCTGCCTGTGGCCAGGCAAGTGGCTCTCCAGTTTCCATTAGCTGTTTGCCAGACTGTGAAAGACTGTAAGAGAAGCTGAGGCCCACAGTTCACACAAGCACCAAGATTCAGGAGTTCTCCAGAGGCATTTGCGTTCAGCGTCAGGCTTCGATTGCCTGTCGAGGGGGTTGGGTAATCCTCGCCCAACTGCCCTCGGTGTCGCTCCAGCCGAGCTTCGTGGGCTCGGCGAGCTATCTGAGGGTCCTGGTTTACCCTGGAACCTACGGCTCATGCGAGCTCCGGTGTCCTCGCAGGGTCACCTCCGGGAGCGTCAATCCCACCTCGGTAAGGGCCAGTGAGACGCCGGTCTATGGTGCGTTGAGAGGGGCCAAGAGTCTCAGGCTTGCTCCGAGCGCCGTAGAGAGATACGAAGCAGGAGACAGTGGGTGTGGGAGGGGGTCTCCCAAGCTCTCTTTATTTGGGGAAAACAGGAACGGGAACGAGCAGGTCCGGGGTCAAAGAGGCTCAGGGGAGAGAGCCCCCGAGGACCGGTGTGCTCGGGGTTAGAAGGGGATACAAACTGGGAGGGGCTCAGGGGAAACAGCCAATGGGGCACATAGCACAGGGACGTCAATCAGGGAACAATCCAATGGGAGAAAACAGCGGGAGGGGTAACAACACAACAGCCAATCAACAACCGAGAACGATAGAACTTTCTCGAACGGGGGGAGGGAGTAACTGGGTAGAACTGCCCTTTCCCCGCCCAGAGGGCGGGGCCTAAACCATATCTTCATATACTGGCTCCTCCTCCCAGGAGGAGTCAGAGGAGGGGGCGGAGCATTGAGGGGAGGGCGCCCTCCTTGAAATAGGGGACCGCCCCTCCACAATTGCCCGAGAATCACAGACCAGCTGAGGCTGGGTGAGGCCTCTGGAGATCGCTTGGTCTGCACCCTGCTCAAAGAACAGGTTAAAACCATATTTCAAACCAGGTTCAAAGATAAAATAAGCATGAAAATGGATGTTTTCTTTGGAGCTGAGTATTCTTCCAGTGCCTAATGGGGGAGACTGGAGAACTGTTTTTAATTTGATACCAAAGTTTTAGAAAATTAAAATGAGGGTAGATTGATCTGGCCACTTGTGTTACCTATTACTAATTTATGATGTATGATAGGAAAATAAATCACAAGTTATTGATTCCGGATTATGAGTGTGTTGTGTTTAATTACTTCTACAGCATCCTTTATCTCTTTTCCAACCCTGGAGAACAAGAATTGTTATTACACATTATTGTCTCATCTTCAGGAATCCAGTGATCCTTAGATTTCAAGTATAAGAATTCTCCTGACCAGAGTAAAACAGGTACTGGAAGGTCTCTTAAAAGTTAAAAAAACCCAGGTTTATCTCTGATACATCTTTTCTCCTTCATGATTGTGCTAATGATAATTCAGTCTTGGTTCAAAAGAAAAATCTACCTTTTAGATCAACATCTCAGCGGGTTTTTTTCTATATGAATGAGGATATCCCCTTCTGACAAACTTATTTTTGTTATCGTCATCACTAAACTTATTTTATTTCACAGTAACACACAGTGAAATGGTAAAACATCCATCACAATTCCTACTGAGTTGCAGCAAAATTCATAATAAGTGAAGTCTAGTCTGCAACATAGCTAGACTTTGTTGCCCTGTAAAACTTGTTTCATATTATGGTTTGAAAAGTAAACATGGGAAAAAATAGAGTGATTATAAATGAGGTTTCCAAAGAAAAAAAGTAGAAATAGTTAATATAGATTATTATGCAAACAAGGTTTTCATATCCTAAATTTTAATAAAATTAGATTTAACAAAGTTCTCCGAGGAGTTGGCCCTTAAGAGTTTATCAAGATGAGCATTAACTGAAAGGCAAAAAAAAGTTGAGCTTAAGCCTAAATTGAATTATAGGTGAAGACCTAAAAAACATCACTGATGTACTAGATAAGAACAGCATACAAGTGTTTTGTTTTGTTTTGTTTTGTTATTTTTAAGGATCATGTTTAAAAACTATAAAATATTGACAAATAATCGGAGAAAAAGAGGCACAAAAAAAATTGTTCTTTTGGTCCTCTTCAAAATTTTTTTTTTTTAATAGTAAGTGCAATTAGTGGGACTGAGATAACTTCAAGGTGAAATTAGATACACTGAGTTAGAGAAAGTTAAAATAAGGCTCATTTTTTAAAAGTGAAATCCTAAGGGACTTAGGCTCTCAGATACTTATATTGCATTTCAATCTGAGATTTTTTTTTTTCTCTCTTAAGCTGACTAGATGCTTCTGAAAACATTGCTCTGGGTCAGTCTAATTCCTAATAAGATTTTAAACTACTGGGTGTACTGGGAGGATCAGACAAAATTCAAATTTTCTCTAGCTCTGGTAGAATCCCTCCAGGAGCACTATTCAAAAAAAGGAACAGATATAGTACAGGGTACAGCGAGCTGCAGGGGAGTTCAGCTCTCCTCTTTAGTGTCAAATGAAATCAAGGGTCATGCACCATTTGACTCCTGACCTGTCTTCCCGTTCCTCCTGAGGAGAAACCACATTCACCTCACACAGACAGAGCCTGAACTTCCTCCTTGCTAAGCTGTGCTAGCTTTTAAGTGATGACAAAACTGGGAGGGGTCTCTTGTATTTCTGCCTTGTGTGTCTTTCATAGTTAAACCGCACAAATAACGACATTATTAACAATTACACGAACACGCGTGACCAAGTAATGCAGCATTTAACCTGCTTATCAAAACACATCCTTGCTCCCCTATTACCCTCTTATTATTTTGTCTTTTTGCTAGATGCTGTGTGCAGGTATGTTCTAGACTGGCCACTAGAGAAAGCCACAGTTCTTTTATATTCACCATCATCATCACCATTAACTATCATCATCCTTGTCAGTGACAACCTCTGCTAAACTGGGATTGAGGGGGTATAGAGGGGTATTTTCAGAATATCTACGGAAAGGCCTCTCTGGTGGTGCAAGCCCCTGATACATCACAGCACCTAAATTTTAAGCATACATTTTTTAAAAAGCCGTTGAGTGATTTTTAAGGATACAAATGGAACATACATGCTTGTCTCTCGTTAAAAGCTGATGGGAAGTTAGTACTTGTCTCCTACATGCAGTGGCCACCCAATTTCTTTGTCAGAGGTTTGCAAAGGCCCTTACTGACCACTCCCACTCTGTACACAATAGTTGCCCATTAGAGGGCTGAGATTGCCCCATGCCTGCAAACTGTCATGGAAAAGTTGGACTGCACTCTGACTAACCTGCTCTAGTGGAAGATGTTCCTGCTTGTTGCAGGAGATTTGGACTGGATGGTCTTTGAATGTCCCTCAAACTGTTCCGTGATTCCATGATTCCATGATTCCATGACCCTATATTCCTCTTTCTGCCACATGACACTTTTTCCTAAGTTTCTTTTTCTAGTGCCCAGGTTTGTAAAGCAGTGGCATCCAGATCCACCTGTGTGTTCCTGTGGTCTAGCTGGCAACAGTGGCGCAGCTCTGCCGCTAAACCCAGTGCATAACCCACTTTAACTGAAGTGATGGCTGACAGATATCACTGCACAAAAGCTATACCTGGTGATATGCACAGATTACAGTTCTCTGCTCTTCTTCCTGAAGGGATCACAGAAGTGCTCTTCTAGCCTTAACAACTGGGAACTGAAGATGAGTGAAAATATTTTATATTTGACACATCTTTCCTTTCTGGCATTGATGTTACTACAGTATGTGTTTTTATGTGCTCATATTTCTATAGATATCGCGTATAAAATGCAATTTTCTGTATATTTTTCCATTGTATTATATGTCCTCACATTTTATAATCTTACAGCCTGAACTTCATGGTTTCTTTGTGTCTACTCTCTTTGATGCAAATATCAATACTCAGTTGCTGTTAAAATGCCATTTCTTTCCTGTTTAAACATAATCAATACACAGAAAAAAGAAAGAAAGGAAGAAATTATATTTTTCCCCACATAGAGTATTACCATTTTTGTCCAGAGAAACAACTTTGATCATGTTAATTTAATTTCTGGGTGACAACTGGAACAGAATTTCAACCAGCCTTTTCTATCTAGGGCATAAGTGTTCTACTTGTTCCAAAATACACAAGTGCATATCAGTAAGGGCAAATAGAGACTTGATCTGAATGATGGAGAAATCCTAGAGAAAAATATGAAAGAACGTACAATAAATCAGGCACATTCTGAATACATCAAACGCACTGCACATGCACGCGTTGGCTCAGTGGCGCATGGATGTGGCACAGGGATCATAAGTCTTTTCTGATGAGGCTTCTGTATGTTCATAAATCCTTGACAAACTACACTGCAGTGAGTGGAGCTAATGGAGTAGGGAGGTAAATTCCCTTAAGCCAACCTAGTCAATCTGTGCTTTCACTCAGATATAACTCTTCCACCTTCGTATTGCAGTTTTGCAATGTAACCTGCGACAGAAATGTTGTAGAGGCCCTTATCCCCCGTCATGACTGGATAGGAGATCCAAGATATCTTTTCTTTACAAATTCCAGCAAATGTTCTCTCCACAAGATTTGGTGCAAATCACTGGATGCAGAAAGGTGACGGAAAAAGTCTTCCACCCAAGTCTTGAATGTTCTGTTGAACTCCCCTTAACTGATGAAAGATCTGCAGAAGTTGAGTCCAGATGTAACTTAACAGTTTAACAGTTTAACCGTTTAGGAACTGTAATTCCAGTATTGAATCCTACCAAAACATTTACCACTGGCCACAAGAACACATGATTCAGGACAAGGAACACCCTTCTGTTGTCTCAGTAAAAGCTCTCTTCTTACACTACCTTGCTTTTTCTTCATCTAGTCACCTGCACATGCCCATATGCATTTCCCATTCTGACTACAGAAAATTACAGCTTTGGCCCACTGCATCAAGGCCTCCATCTTGTGAAGTACTTAGAAAAAGTTTTATTATATGGGAATGCTGAATTTTATTGATGAGAAGTCATCACGGGTAGCTTTAGTGTGGAAATCATCTAACTGCACTAGAGAGAGAAGCAAGGTACCAATCTTAACAGACCTATCTTTATATTGATGTTATAGACAGCCTTGAGATTTAGGCATTAATAATTTCTGTGGATTCCAGGGAAGTTCAATTTTAAATCCCTTGCACCCACTTTCTCCCTGGAATGCTGGATTCATGTCAGATCAATTCTTAAAAGAAACATTGCTTTCTATATTATTTAATGTTTCAAGAATCCGTGAGAGAAATAAGTGATCAGTTAATACCTGAAACTCACAAGGCACGAATTAACCACAGCAGAGATCCTAACCCTTATTTCACCTTGATTCCGCTGAAGAATGGAAGCTGGCAGGACCAAGGAGCTGGATTTAACGCTGCATTTGCTAGAGATGCCTTACTGTCCTCATGTTTGTACACTGGGCACAGTTCAGGTGGTTAACTTGATCCTGACTACTTGACTTTATTGGTAATGCAGGAAGCCAGGGTCTTGCATACATGGAAAATACACACTTTGAGCCACGGAGTTGGCTTGAACTCGGACTTCAGAGGAGTCCCAGTGCCTAACTTAGGCATCTCTACCTAGCCAGTCTGAATACATTTCCTCATCTTTTCAAATCTCTGCGTCCCAAATGCAAGGTGGAATGACAACATTTTCTCTGACAGGCTTAGCACAACCCCAACTATATTAAACTTGCTGAGTGGTTGACAACTACAATAATCATTAGGATTTCTAAACTTCTAAAATACCTAACCAGAAGCCTATGGCTAAACCAGTCTCATCAAAACAGTTTCTTGTTTGACTAACACACATGATAATTTAATATTACATTCCAGGTATTTTCTTGGTATGAGACATTCCCAGACCAGCTACATGTGAGATGAGGTGAGGTGAGACAGTTAGGAGGGAAAGGGATAAGGGGAAAAGGGAGAAAAAGTGTAAAAAAGGGGAAAAGGAGGAAAGGGAAAGGGAAAGGGAAAGGGATAGGGAAAGGGAAAGGGAAAGGGAGAGGGAGAGAAGAGGGTCGGAGAGGAGAGGGTCGGAGAGGAGAGAAGAG
>VZTE01006049.1:20740-47103 GCA_013397775.1 Eulacestoma nigropectus | reverse complement strand
TTTTTTTTTTTTTTAATATATACATGAAACTGGACTTTAATACCATGGCAAGACCACAAACTTTTTTTTTCCCCTCAGATGGAATTATGATTTATATCCTTTTTATGAATACGTTTCTACGAAGGAGATTTTTATTTCTATTGAGGCCAGATAAGGAATTAAATCTCTTAGAATAAAGCCTGCATTTTTCAAGACACCAAATCACAAGTTATTTGAAAGCAGTCCTCTCTGTCATTTACTTTCACTTCAGTTAATTGCAATGGCAAATAAAGCTTTACATTGCTCCGTGTCACCACTATAACACTTGTGACTTCTCGGGGAATGCAGATGCTGTCTTTCCTCATTACCTACCTATTTTCATCAACTACTTCATGGCAGAAAAATCACTGGTGAATCCTTATAGGACACTTAGATTTTGAAGTGAGAAGACATCACCAAGTTTGTTTAGTTCAGCCTTCTTCATAGCACAGAACCCAGGAGTTTTAATTCCTCTTTCAAGTCAATACAAGTGCTTTGAAGAGAATAATGTTTTACAGAAAAAAAAATCCAATCTTGTTAAAAAAATTCCAGCAATGGAGAATCCAATATAAATCTTGTCATTCTAACAGTTAATTACTCTCACCATAAAAATGTAATGTGCCTTCTCAAAATTTATACTCCCCCTTTTTTTTTTTTTTTTTAATCTTGTCCACTAGATGAGCTCTGTCTGTATTTATTGTCTTTATTTTTTATATTTTTACAGTGGTATTTCCCCACTTTGTAAATGTGACAAACATGCTTTTACTCCTAAAAGTGTTACTTGTTATTAACCACACTGAAAATACGCACTGGGCTTAGACACAAAACCTATTATTGCATGTCAGCTGATCTCTACTGTCTGTTCCATTGTGTACGATAAATCTGGGTTAAACATAAGATAAGCTGAGTTTGCTTAGCCCGCTTTTCACTGAGCTAAACTAATTTGAACAGCCTTGATTTTCTGCAAGGTAGACTACTCCCATGGATAGTTCTCATGAATCAGCTGACTTGTTATGTGTGATGCCAGAATAACTTGTTCATATATCTGAGTCTAATAGTATCCTTGTCCCTAGTTTATTGGAGGCAGAGAGCACTGTGTACCACTGGCTTGTATTCTTCATTATTTATCATTCCTTTAGCTTTTGTATCAACTCCAAGCTTTACTGGTAATGATTTTACGTTTTCTTCCACCTTGTTGATAAAATGTTTACTAGCATAGAGTCAAAAATCAATCCCAGGGAGACCCCAGTCAAAAACCACCTTATTAGTATTAATTCCCAATTTGCTGTTATGTTGTGGGGCATTGTTATCAACCATTTCTTTAATAATTCAATGTGATTGGCAAAACAATGGGGCTTTTTTTTTGTTGTTTGTTTTTTTTTTTAGTGTCTTGTATACAAGTCAACTTCTTTAAAGGAGTTACATTATTATTCTACATTATTACTTTATCGAATTGAATCAGTCCTCTCATCAAAGCATTGACATGAGCTGGTTTGAAAAGATTTATTTCCAACCTGTGCAAATTCACTGCCATTAATACATTACTTTCCTCTAATTCATTGTTAATTCAGGCTTGTCTCAAATGGTCCATCATTTTGCTTCAAATATAAATGAAACTCGTAATTGCTTGGATTATCCTATTTATTCTTCCTTTAAAAAGTTTGTTACTATGCATTTTTTCCATTACACGCCAACCATGTCCTAAAGTTTTAAACACTGGATTAAATCTACTTTAATGGTTTGGGTAGCACCTGAGACAGCTCTTTGAAATTCTTAAATAGAAAATTACTGACTCCTAATGATTTAAAACAGGATTCTTATGTGAACACAATAGAATTTAAATGGGAAATATTTCATCATGATGTGACAAACAAATGCTGGTCAGAACCCCTCACTGATCATTTTTAGGGTTTCTATACACTACTATCCCAGTCCCATCCTGTTGTCACATGCAATATATGCTATTTGGAATGGCAAATTGTTACACACTTTGAAATGGTAGTTGTTCAGATGACTTTGTGTTAACAGTTGCAAACCAAGGTGTCTTCACTGGAAGAATTTACCTTTCATGTGAGCTACATGAGTGAGTTGCAGTATTCCCTGGAGAAGAGGGAAGTAGTAAGGGCTCCTAGCTCTTTGATAATTAACAAAAAAATCAGATCAAGAGGTTATCCCCGCAGAATCTAAACTGCTTCCAGTGCTGGGCTACCAGCTGTTTTCTTTAACATTGTAGAAAAGGAAAGGAAAGGCAAAAATGGAGTGATAAGACACCTGTCTCGATGTGTCTTTGTACCATCCATGGTAACAAAGAGATCATGTCATTACATCTTCAGTCACATCTGATCAAGCCACTGTAATGATATCCCCTACTGTCACTCCCATCCCTTGCTCATCATTGTTACAACTGTGGTATTTATGCTACCTCTGGTGCTGCTTGCCATCTAGAATTACTGTTGGGGCTGCTTCAATCTCTGTTGTGCTGTTAATAGCAAATTTAGCCATCTGAGTAGATCCTCATATTGATACTTAATGGCTTCTGAACTAGTTCCCACTGCAATAGAATTGCTTTGTTGCTGTCTAAGGACGTGGAGAACAAACACACACGCACACAACTTCCAGGGAGAGCAGCCAGGGACCATTTGCAAGATCACCCTTTGTTAACCAGCCAAGGAACAATAACTCTAATCAGCATGAATCTGGAAACCAGCTGATATTTAGAGGCCTAAGTGGTTAGAACACTTGGTGGGCAAGGATAAGCCTCAACTTCTTGCCTTTCACTGGAAGTCCAGGCTGGTTTTGATGGCAATTTGCAAATTTGAAGGCTTCTCCTTTAGGTAAGACAACAGATGATAGCCATTCAGAATTCTGAGTTCAATATAGACTAGCATCTGCAAGCTTGCTGCTTACTAATCTATGTTCATCAATAAAATCGAGAAAATGATGTTTTCTCTACATTCATTATCTCCATTCAGTTTGCGAATTCTTTAGAGAGGGTTTGGGTGCGGAAAATTTTTTCCATTTGTTGCTTTTTTGGTTTGTTTTTTTACTCTGGATATATGCAGCATCATATAACTGATCATATAACATAACAGTTGAGTAGGAAACCATACTCTGCTAAGAGTATTAACATAATTACAAGGCATCATCATTTCTTTGTCTTTCTCTGGAGTCTGCAATACTGCATACGTGTGGAATACCTAATGAATCCCTCTCCTCTTACTTTCCCTGGGAAAGAAAATTTTAAAAGTATTTTTATTTCATTGACTTTATGAGAAGAGTTCTATTGGGCAATATCTGAAACCATAAACCTCAAAGTGGCTGAGGAGATGGCAGCTGGCATGTGTGGGCATGTACTCATTATTTGTTCCCCAGGGACTGCACACATGTTGAAAACCAGAAACATACCTCAGTTTTAGACAGTTAATATTATTTAAAACAGTATATAAGTTTAATCAGTAATTAGCCAGTAATCAAATCAAGCCAGTCATTAAAGATTCTCATTTGTGTTGTATATATTTTGTCCTGTGCTTCTTGACTGATGCTATATGAAAACATGTAAATTAAAACAATCAACTAAGTTGTATGTGAAGTACAGGACAGAAAAATGAACTCTTATTTCATACTGTGTTTACCTATAATTTCTAAAGAATTGCCTATGTTGAGGAAATGCCTTGATTTTTTTTTTTTTTTCCAATTAATACAGAGTAATCTGCCTTAATGGTAAACAGTGAAAAGGATTCCAGCTTTTTCAGCATTTACCACTATGTGTTTTATTTTTATTTTTTCTTGCAGTCTTCATCTCTGCGAAAACTTCATTTGCCTTGAACGGCATCACATAAAACATTTCACATTGCATAAACTGTGCTTCCCTCAACCATTTTCCTATATCCAAATGTAATGTGGTAAATATGGCTTTCTAATGGGTATAGATCTGCCTGATTTTTTGTTAGGGAAGAAATTAATTTACTTAAGAAGAAAAAAAGAGAAAGGAAATAATTAAAGTAACATGTCACTAAAGAAACATTTTGAGTACTGCTGTACACTGTTAACGTTGGTTTTCTGTCATTTTCATTGTTGCTAATCTATTTTTCTATAGAGGTCTGTCTTTAATTCTCCTAGAAACGCATGAACTAATTGGTCAGGCTTGATTTAGGCTGACAGGGAGGTAATGGCTGACAGCCCATAAAAACCTGTTTCTTATAAGTCTCATGAGTGAAGAAAAAAAAAAAAAACAAAAAAGACTGGTCAAGAAAAGTATCATACACTACTGGCAGCTATGAGGAGAATAGTAGCAGGTATATGGTCCCTATTTACACGTCAATAAATCCATGTGGAAACATACTAATAGCAAGAAGGAAATTTAGTTGAATCATGCTTCTTGGATTATATGTTTTGTTATATACGTTTTGTTGATTGTGCCTTGGGACAAGGATTTTCTACATGGTCTGTTGTGGTTCCTTCATCCAGATGTTTCTGGGATGGCAGAAAGTGGGAATACAGAGAAGGGATGAGCAGGACTGTGCTTTTGTCTGCAGTGGCTGAGAAAGGAGGATCTGGGGATGAAATACCTTGATGGAAACTGTTTGAGCCTGAATCAACAAGGGAAATAAACTGTTTCTCAAGAACATAAAAGATTAATTTTTTAATGGTTTCCATATGTGTATGGTCGTAACTGTTATTGTAAGCAAGCTTTGTGTTTATGTATGTGTGTTTATAAAAAAATTGGACATTTAAAGAGAAAAAATAATTACATCCTCAAAAAGGATAAAGAAATAAGTGCAGAAAAGAAAGAACATGTTTAGGTACATACAACAGCAACAACAAGTTTGAAATATTGAATGTCAACGTTTTCTTAAGAGTCATACCAATTCTTTAGTACAAAAAAGTACTGTTTAAGAAAACGCTTATTCAAATTGCTAAATGAATAATTTCTGTACAAGAAAGAGAAACATTTTGCAGTTTATTGAGACGGTTACATTGCATTAAATTCCTACTTCCTCTGAAGAGAAAGAAAAAAAATCAATTCTCTCAGCTGTATGAGTAGCCCAGATAAAAACTGAACCCCTCTCCAGATATACCTGTTCTTCTTCACTAGCTACTCTCTAGGAAAAGTAGACTTTTAACTTCAACTTGTTGCTGATCTGATGCCAAGGAGAGATGAATAAAAAACAAACTACAACACTTGGTTTGATTCCTTCATTAAGACCAGTAGAAATAGAGGAATAATAATGTTACAAAAACAAATTATCCAGAGTAAATCTGTACTCTTTCAAGTCTTCAGAGAAAAGGATCTTGGTTTCAAAAAGACCTACAAATTTTGGTTTTGTCATGGTCCTGAAACTTTGACTTCAAAACAGGACCCCTTTTCAGCCAAATAACTTAGAAATAGTCTTTGATTTTTTCCTCCCAAAAATAGTAGTTCATACTAGTTCAGAAATGGATTTTTTTTCATAAAGTGATCACAAGAACATTTTTTTTAATTTTCTAATGGATTCAAGTTAAAGTTTGAAACAATATAAAATTCAATTTTTTTCTCCTTCTTTTTCATATAGTTTTGTCATAAATTCATCATCCTTCCAAGAATAACTGTGAATTCTAACACCTCTTATTTATGAGTTTAAAAATAGATCAATATGGTGCTTAACTGAGTATGAGCCATGTGGTAGCCTGTTGCCAAGTGCAAGGATGGTCTTGTTTTATCATCAAGCTCCCCAAAGATAAAAGCTAGTTGGATTCTGGTTTGGGACCCAGTCAAATCCATCATTTCATTACGAATGTGTCGTACATCTTTGAGTAACCTTGACAAAGGGCATCGATGCCTGAAGAAGTTACCTATAGCTAAGTCCTGGTGCTTCAGTTTTGCATTGTAAGTGCTGCTGGTGCATGCACAGGGAGGCAACTGCAGAGAAGTAGCTGAGCTTTGTTGACCCAGATTTCATTTTTTCACCTACAAAATAAAGATAACCATGATTTTCTACGAGATATTTTGAGCGTACTCACATAGAGTGAATAATTAGGTACCATTATTATTGCTATTAATAATAATACATTTGCTGATCCACTGAGCAAAATCTTTGTGAGGAGCTCCAAGAAAAGTAAATCTCCTACTCCCACTATTAGCCAACCCTTTCCTTCACTTCTTCCCTTCATTAAAGTGAAAGCAGTATAAAAGGTCTGATCAGGATTGTAGCTGCAAAGTCAATAGGAGCCAGTCATTTAACTTCTTTAGGCACCTTTGAAAATCCCAGCCTGACATCACTACAAATTAGCTGCACCAGAGCAGGGTTTTTCTTGGCAAGTAATATGTGAGTTACAAAGCATTTCTGCTTAACAAATGTTTCCTTTTCATTAAAGAACTCTCCGAGATTTTTTTGAGCTGGATTCTCAACATGGATTTTTCATATGGAACAATAGTTAGCACCCTGACAGTTAACACAGTAATGAACGATTAGGCAGTAATTTATCTGCTACAGTGTATAGCTCCAAAGAGATGAGACAACTTGTCTTAAGATTTCTGGCAGGGGTTTTGGGGGGTCTTTGTCAGTTCATTTTTATTCATATCTGACTATAGTTACACTGGACCATTGTGTTATGCAGATTGAACAGAATTTCGCTCACTTTTCTTGTTTTTAAAGAAAAAGTTTTGAGTTTTTTTCTCCACACCCTATTTATCTGAACCCCACTACCAGAGTATGGATTAGCTCCACAAAAGTGTTAGAGCTTGTCACTTATTACCGTGAAGAATTAGGTGTTTGGTAATGTATCTAGTGCATGGGAAAAACCAGGCACTGAGAAAACAGTGCATAAAGCTGAGAAGCTACAGTAGGATATGCACAGGTGAAATGAGACACAGATTTTGGAGCTGTGGGGAACATATTTTGATCTGGTTTGAGAGAAATCTCTATTATAACTGCAGCTAATTCTTGAGGTTTCTGTTAAAAAAGAATCTAATTATAGATATTAGAGGATGATCAAATCTGAGAAGGACACCTATCTTTTTACACTTAAAAGCAATTTGGGAGTACATTTCATCAGACCTGTCTTTTTTGCTTAGCATGAGTTGAAAAAGTGTCTTGAGTGCCTTTACAGGACGACTAAGCTATTTTTAAATTCACAAACCTGGGCACATGAATGACTATGAATGACCCCTCAGTTGACCAAGACTGTGCTGGTTCCCCAAACCTCTCCATGGCAGTTCCACCAGGTTACCTAGAGAAACCTAAGAAAGCTTCCAAAGCTGGATGATATCAGTTTCCCCACTGCTGTATCTGTCAAAAACTGTGGAGAAAACTACAGGACTCCTCCATTTAAAAAAAAAACCAAACCAAAACAAAACAGAACAAAACAAACAAAAACAAACAAACAAAGAAACAAACAAAAAAACCTGAACTTTCCCCACTTTGTGAATTCCATTGGAGCTTAGTGGATCTCATTAACCAAGTCACTAAACTGGTTGGTTGGTTGGTTACACGTCTTGGTACCACAGTGTGCAGGTCTAAATAAAGTGCTCTGAAGACTGAAATTTTGGGCTTGGGGTATTCCAAACATCAATTTTATTGCTCTGCACTACTTACTCAAAGGATCAAACAACTCTTTCGTCTTACATCCAACTGGTGTCAACAACCCCATAGTACTTACATACGATTGCAAATCTAATCCCCCCTGATTTGCCTCAAGGTCTAGTTTATAGCGATTACCACTGCCAACAAAAAACAATAAAAAATTAGGTTTTTATTAATGAGTCAATATACTGACATTATTTCAAGATCTACTTCTATTAAAGAAGCATTAACCCTTCTGTGATCATGGTCCCAAAAGTCACTTTTTTAAGCAAAAAATAAATAAATCTTCTGCAAGCACTCTTTAGTGATATGGCCCTAAGTCACTCACTCAGCTGTTTTATTACTTGTCTCTAAGTCTGATGAGTTCA
The DNA here is from genome assembly GCA_013397775.1 of Eulacestoma nigropectus. Taxonomy (NCBI): domain Eukaryota; kingdom Metazoa; phylum Chordata; class Aves; order Passeriformes; genus Eulacestoma; species Eulacestoma nigropectus. Next base: position 39,155 of record VZTE01006049.1, on the reverse strand, counting down.
AAGCAGATGTGCATCACTGAATTCTCAATAAAAGGCCACTGCTTGTCCTGCTGAATAATAAGAACTGCTAATGACACCAATTAAAAGCTGTAAATGTCATTTACACTTGTTTGTTATTTTTCAACTCAATAAGAGTATAGAAGGCAGAGGAGCCTGAGATCACTTGGACTGAAGCAGTCTGAGGGGACATTTTAATTGTTATATAATGTGCAGCAATAATTAAAATATATATATAGATATATATATATAATGGAATGATTGTGGTTGGGTCAGTTGCAGAAGTTGGTTCAGTCTTGTTTTTTTCAAGAACTATGAGCTATCAAAAGTAAATGTCCAAAACCCCAAACTACAAATCCATATAAAATAAACCAACATCACACATTCACACACACTGGTTGCAAAGGATTAAAAGTAAATCTCTCTTAATACTGACTTTCTCTTCTACACTGCATTAGCTCATGGGTGCCAGGCTTGATATGCACATTCAATCAAACAGCTGAGATCTTAAATAAGAAAGAATCTTAGTGTAAACAAGACTGATGATTGCACAGAAACTATATTTATTTAGTGTTATGTTGCAGAAGGTTGATAGCAGGTGCTCTGAATGTGGACGAGTCATTTGGAATCAGATGTGTTTAAGAACAGATTTTGTTCCAGATCTCAGGTTTGGAAAAGCCTTATCCTTTGGTACAGGGACTCCATATCTGTTTTCCCATCAAAACTTTCACTGCAGTATGCCTAACCACACTCCTTTGAAACTGCTTTGCAAAGAACGGGAAGCAAATGAGTAAAACTGAAAAATCTGAATCTACGTGGTCCTACATCTTCATACGTAGGAGTCGACTAACCATAATTTGTTATTTGCCAGCTTGTTATTTGCCTCATCAGCTATTTGCTGCAAATATACTCAGAATTACTGCTCAGGTGACTCAAAAGCTACCTGCATCCTATGACAATTAGATTTCTCCTGCTGGTCCTGAACAAGGTCCTCACAGCACACCTTTCTTCTCAGTGCTCAACAAGCTGCAAAGTGCTGCCTTCCGAGTCATGACCCTCACACAAGCAACTTCTTTATCTCTCTTAAGCAGGGAGCCCAGTGATGTGGTTCTGTCCTTGGAAAAAGTGTCAGACAAGAACTGCATCTGTGTCTTTATATCAGAGTAAGTCAATGGACGATTTTGACGTGTGTATGAGAAACAATGAGTGAAAGAAATTTCTAAAAGCAACAGACCTTAATCTCTTACCATCCAATTGACTGTGCTCACCACTGACTCATACAAATAATCTGCTTTTCTCTTTTGCTTCTTGCCTCTTTATTTTGGGCACCAAGACTTGAACACGAATCTGGTTTCAGAAATACATAGTGGGGGCAAAGCAGAGTGAGTATTCAGACATTTACCAAAGAAATCTAAAGGCAAGTTCCCTAGACAATCAATAGGTTGCTAATTAATTTGGGGTGAGTTTTGTCTTCTTTTTATCTTGTTTTCAGGAAAGCACTGTGCTTTGTAAGTAACATGCGCCTTCCAGTCTTTCTTCCCGTCTCACTCAAGCAAAGCTATCCATAGACCTACCTGAACTAAACCTTTACATTTTAGGGGCTTTATCACATGTGCAGGGTCCTGATAGCTGAATTTGGGTTGAAGTGGCTTCTAAGCAACCAAGAAACTTGAAGGAATGTAAATTTTTTTTTTTTTAAAAAAAAGATCTTTTGCAACTTGAATATCTTTCAAAAATCTCTAAAGTAGAAAAAGGAAAATGGAAATGGGAAAGGGAAAAGGAAAATAAATGTACTACTACTAGCTATTTTCAGGAGCAGGTGCTGGTCCAGATTAAATTGATGTCTCCCTGGACACAACATTTACAACAGGATTATGTTCCTAAGTGAATGGCAGCCCAAACCAGAACAGCATCCCAGTAAAATTTCTTTGAGGGAGAAGGAGAGGGGAAATAAAAAATAAAGCCAGATAAACAACCAGATAAACAAAACACTTCTACCTTTGCAGACTTCCATTCCATCTACATCTGTCCTGTACTCCCACCAACTAGCTGTTATTGAGTGCTTTTCAATTGGCATTTATGACTGCCTCTAATGGCTTGCTTGTACATGAGGCTTGCATATCTTAACTAAATATTCAGTGATTTTTCCTTATTCTAATGTTCTTAATTAGATTTATGAACTCTTTACTATGTTTTATGTTGATGAGGGACTGAGAATAAAATCCCGAAATGCTCACTCTAATAAAATATCACAGCTAACCAACTTGTGCTATTCCATGTGTTATTTCAGTGAATAATGAGCTTTAAATAATGTTCTGAATATGTTACCAAGGATGCAGTAAAGAAATATAGACTGGTGATCTATTACAATACATTAATAAATACAGTGGTACATATAGTTCACTGTCCATAAGGGGTAATGGATCATGCTGTGAGAACAAGTTAAGGGATAAGGGGATTGAGATTTTTTTTTTTAGAGTCTCGTATATGGATACCCATTTCATATAAAAGAAATTAATATTTGTTATTTCTATTCTCTTTTGTCTTTTTTCTTTTTTTTTTCAGTTCTTTGAAGTAAATTAATAAGTAAAGTTAAAAGGCAGATATAGTATAATACAACTTTTTCTTAAATTTCATATCTGGAACTATGATATTGAAAATATTTAAGCAACATAAACCATAGTGCCATAATTAATCAAATTGACAAAAATCATACCAAAAACCTGGTACCTAGCAATAATTACAGGAAAATTTTCAGTACTTATATATTTGTTAAGATTATGAAGACCAAGATTAATTTTTTTTAGCAGTATCACATCACTCCAGTGTGAATTCTCTGGGTACTAAGCCTGCTAATGCACTGTGTAGATAACCACGCCTTCAATTCAGAGAAAAATGTACATTTTTCAGAATTATATCCAGAAGTAATATGTATTAATACAGTCCTATTGACTTCCGCACCTCATATGAATAAACAAAAGCATATTCTACTGACATTTAGACTTGTAAAAATCCTTGACACTGTAGGAGAGACCAGCAGACTGACTCTGTCTCGTGGTGGTTTTGTGTGAGCAGGCAGTCATATAATTCCTTATTCTACCAAACAGAATCATTTTGTGAATGCCTTCTATAATTCCTTCCTCCCTCTTTTATAGGACTCTTGCTGGCTTTGCCAACACACTTGAAGCACTCCAGTCTTTCCACCGACTCCACTGTGTGTTGTATAAGAATCTATAATGATGTGCTCTTTCTGTCAGGGACCATTTTTCACTGTTTTCTGAATAGCCAAGTGGATTTTGAATGTTGATTAAGGCTCGCCGATATTCCTGAACCTTCTGCTGTGACTAAAATGATCTCGTGAAATAAAAGTGATATTCCAAGGGTAGCTGGTAAAAAAAGTTTCCAAGAAATTCCCTCCAGAATGCCACGAGAGTTCATATACACTTTTTGACTCACACTGATCCATGTACAGAGCAACAGGTATCTTTCCAGTGTTGTGACTAACTTACAGAAATATGGTTTTCCATTCACATATATTTCAAAAAATGCACTTTAAAAGTCTCAGAAAACTACATTCATGTGTATGTGAATGCCTGTGTATCTAAACTACAAACGAAGACCAGCATAAATCAAGTGGGTGAATCTCAGTTCAAGAGTTCAGGTATATGTTATCCAAGTCCTACCTTCAATTACAAGTATGATGTTACTTCACTTTTACTTTACTTTTACTAAATTTTGACTGAAAGCATGAGACAGTAAGTGAGCAAAGGCCACAAAAGAGAAGACAGGTTAACAGAGTCAGAGGACGTTAAAACAGGAAAAGTTATGTAAGGATTCAAGAGTAAATAAACCGAAATAGAAAGCTAAAAATCTCTAAGTAAAACTGCAAAAAAATTAGGACTTGGCAACCTAGTATTGCTGAAGCACTCATAAAAGCAATGAAACCCACTCTTTCCCTGAAGGACTGAGAAAATAATAAACAATTACATTTAGAATTATAGAATAGAATAAAGGGAAAATCGAGGCTGGATCTCTAGAGATCTATTCTATCTTGTCTTAAAGGAAGGACCTTTGATCAAAGGTGCTGTCAAACTGAATTTCCAATGAGGTCGATTCCACCACTTCTCTATGAAAGCTATTCCAGCATTTTACTGTTCTCAAAGCAAAAAGGTTTTCCACCTCTCTCCATAAATCTGGTTCTGCAAACCTTTAAGCCCCCTGCCTGGTGGTCCTACTCCAGAATCTACTTTTTCAAAGCACAAAATTACACCATGGAGCAAATTAAAACTGAACACAGTGTTCCAGGTGTATCCAAACGACTGTTGGCCAGAGTGGAATAGTCAGATCTCTTCATCTGCAGGCTGTGTTGCTGCTTGTGGATCTCAGGAAACAGCTTGTCTTCGCAGTTAGAAGAACATTCCACTGATTTATGATAAATTTAATCTCCCTCAGGTCCCTCCAGCAAAGATACACCTAAGCAAGGCAGACCCCAGCCTGTTCTGCTGCTGTTTCTGTCCTACCCACCAGGATTTTGCACTTATCACGTGTCAAAGCTTCTGCAGCTTTTGTTGGCCCAGTCTTTTTTGTATTCTACTTGCGAAGTTTCTTTCTGTAAAGTAGTAGTTCTCCAGATGCCTGTGACCTGTGTGGGTGAAGGTGTTTACAAATAGAAGATATCATGGTTAAAAATGACGTTTAGTATAGTTTATTTGACACATATATGTCACGCATAAAAGTTTCTGAGACACTTTTAAAGGATTCTTAGCAAACTCTGAAGTTTCCACAGATACAGGTAGTAAGATACATCTTGTGCTCCGTGAAGACCACGTGTGTGAAATAGGTTTAAGTTTTAACTCTGTCCAGTTCCATCCAGGACCACAAGCTGGGAGCTCCTGAGCCAGTCACTGCCTCTTTACCTCTTTGCTACACACAGTTATTTTTAACTTAAAGCAGTGACATCGTCCTCTGACCTTTCCTCCTCTACAGACCTCACCTAGCGTTCCCCAGTTCAAACTGATCTCTGCTTCCAGCTTGTATTCTGTAGCTGGGAGGTGGGAGGATGATGAAGATGACAGATCTGTCAGCCCAAAGAGGACTCTCCCTACCTTTTCCTAATCCCCAGGCAAGAGCTGGGAGAAGTGCAGCGAGTGTTACTTTTCTTCCTGAATTTTATCCTGGAATACATAAAAACTACATCTGTGGGTGTGCTGGGATGAAAATACAGCCCAAAAAGCAGACCCCAGAAGCATACAAGTAGGAACAAGCTCCTTTCAAAAGAAATAATTTGCGACTAGAAAATATGTTTTAGTCAAACGTGTCATGATTTTGACAATTTTTCTTTTGTTTTTCCCAAATGTCATTACAAACTGAACAAGCACCACATGTTGAGAGCCACAATAAAATATTTCATTTGAAAGTGTAAACTTGACTTCAAATTGCATGTAAAATGGACAGTTATTTCAAAATAAACTACAATTTGGCACATCACAGTTGGACACGCTGAAATGTCAAAATGGTTTTATTTGCTGGATTTGCTACTTATGTAAATACAGAAATTTCTTTCGAAGGTGCCACTCTAAATTGGTTTCTAAAACCAAACCCAAAAGAACTTCAAATCACGTTTTTTCCCTAAGTTTTCAGTGATTTCATCTCTGTCCCACTTTGGAATGAAAGTAAATGTCAAAGATTGGAACATCATAACATTGAGATGGAGATTTTTTTTTTTTTTTCTGATGAGTTCTAATATGTTCTTATACCAAAATGTTTCAAAGCAATAGTTTGTCATTTCGAAAACCCAAATGACCTATAATAACTTTTGCAAAAATGAAGAGTTCTTCAGATTTTATGTTTAAGTATTCTTTGATATCATAATGTTTGGGGGGTTTCTTAGACGTTATAGATGTTGGCTTGAGTATGACACCAATGGTTTTGCCAAGGAAGCCACAATTTTTTCCTTCTGTTTTCATGATTAAGCACAGAGATATAAACTTAACCTTCATAAGCTGTGCTTCTTATATGACGCCTGTCCTTCCCTCAAAATACCAACTCTGTACGTACATGTCTATTTATACGTATATAATATTCAAACATGAGTTTTTTAAATCAATATTTACAAATTAATCTTAATGATTTATGGAGGACTCATTAACAAAACCAAAATTTATTGCATCATAAAAGTTAGTCCTAATTTATTACATTAGCTGTCCTTACAGTCCCAAATGTCTGTGTCTGCAGTGCATATCTGTTACTGCAACCTGCGCAAACATCCAGAAAATAATGTATTTTCTCTGTTTACTTTTAATTAGGATAAAGAGTGAAATGGTAAAAAGAGGGTAAGACACAACAGGGGACGCAAGACAGACAAGCTGCAACAGCCTACATGGGAGAATATTACAGAATTACAGTTGTTGCAACGGCTACCAGCTGTGCATCTGGAATAAACAGGTTTGGAGCCCAGGAGTTTTTATTACAGGGGAAAGTTTGCCTCAGATGCTTACTCCTTTACATTTTTATTTCAGTCTTTACTTCCAATGTTTTTAAGAAGAATATTCCAAAACCTCCAGTTATTTCTGCTGTTGTTCTTGTTGACTACTCTGTCAAAAGCTACAGGCAGGTAGAGGCATATTAAAATCTTTGTTACTAATACTTCAGTCCACTGCATTTGATCACTGACGATTATGTGCCTGCTTGCTTTGTGCTGCTTTGGCAATGATAGGGAGAGGAAATTTTTGGATGCATGAGCTCTGCAATTGTCTCTACTCCTATTGATCCTTACGCAAACCACACAAACAAGGAATTTCTCTGTGCCAGGTTTCACATGCCTTGACCCTAGAAGATGCAGAATTTTTCTTTTCTTTTTTTTTTTTTTTTTTGAGGAGTTGTTTATGCACATGGACATCCTCACCATTAAGACATAGTCGTGCCCCAGAGCACCATCTCTTTTATGCAGTGAAGGAGACTGTGAAAAACGAAAACAAGAGTTTTCAGTTAAATTAGTGTGTTCAGGAGTTTATCTTCATACATATGATAGCAACTGACAGCACACTTGGATGGCATAATAACAGTAATTCTGTCATTTTGTCACTTTTGAGGGCTTGACTTTGCATACCTGCTCATGGCAGGTAATGGAAAAGATTACAGAACAAAACAAAGAGGCGAAAAAATAAACCACCAGCAAACAAACCCAGGAATGTGATTATGCTGTGTGTGTGCTGACAGTCTCACGGCTCACACAGCCCTTGTGAACTCAAATAAAACTAGGACAGATTAGGAAGTAATTCTCTAAAAGACACACATTTGCCGGTAGCTTCTGACTTGCAACTCAGTACTCACCCAGACTTTCACTTATTTGGTGTGCACCCCCACTTGCCACCTGAGTTTCATGACCAAGTTATTTTTGCTATGAAAATACAGTGGTTTGGCAAAAAACCTAGAGCTCTTCCAGGGGATACACAGGACAGACATTCCAACCCAAGAATTTGGAAGTATCTTGAGTTTCCCTGGACATCACTATCCTTGAAAGCCAGCACAATACAAGGTTGAGACAATTTATGTGCTGACTGCTTTGAGAAAAAAATGAAAAACCCTACAACTTTAGATTTCTCTCCAGAAAAGTTCTCCACATGTGAGCATATTCCAGTGGAGAAAAACTTTTGTGGATATTTTGTCCTCAGTTGGACTAGATCTATCCTGCACCTCATATGAACAAGATTATTACATCCTAAGATGTTATCACTATAACGATATTAAATCTAATATATTTTTTTTAACTAGCAAGCAAAAAAGTCATCAACAATTTCCTTAGTAATATTTTATCCATTTTCCCCAAATTTCCTCTCTCAGTCAAAGATGGTGAGTCTTTCAGGTCTGTATCTTTTCAGGAGATGAGATAAGTCAAATTACATTGAATTTATCAGAATCAGATGATTTTTAAAGATACTCTCAGAAGTAAGATTGGAAAACTAATACCTGTCTTCCACCCCAGGCTGACTACAGTAGCTGTGGTCTGCTCTTATTCAGCGAGCCATCACTTCTCTGTCCTCCAGCTCTTGTTGGTGATGGCTTCCAGCTTTCTCCTAGAAGCAATCTGTGAAAATAAGCATTCTTCAGTTTTTCTCTTTCTCTCTTTAAAGACTCGGACAACTCAGATAATTTCCTGGCATTCCTTAGTAGCCCTTTCTTTAATGAGAAGATCAGCTGGCTGTATAGCTTTTTTTTCAGTGTATACTGCCAGCTAATGGCAACTTTATTAGGTATCTGCAGTGAGATGATGAGCCACCTGGGAGTATTAACACCTGGATTTACAGTCACAATGGTAGAGCATATTGAAGTCCTTCACTACACCGAATTACTCAATAATAGCTTTTGGAAACATAAATAATCAAGAAGTATCATTTTTGAAGATAAAAGTCAGGAACATGTCTGGCTAATTGACCATGATGGAGTTATAATAGTGAAATACTGCACACTTTTCGAGTAAAGTTCTCTATCGCGCTGCCTCTATCTAAAGCATTGAGGGCTGGCAACTCTACAGAAGTTTACGGATAGTGACTCTTGCACACTGCTCCTGCCAATAAGATGCACATCAGATTTTACATTGGTCTAACCTATTGCAGTAAATTCCGGCTCTAAGAAAAACAGAGATAATGTGAAACAGAAGGACTCCAAACAAGATTATCTCGGGGAGAATGCCATCAAGATTGCTAATTCAGTTTGCATCAAAACCGAGGAAAGGTCAGATCCTGGTAGCAACAGAATGTTTCATCCTGTTTTTCTACATTCAGTTAAGAAACTGTTGAAATCTATTTGTGTATTTCAATCATTTTAACTTCATCTGATTAAGAAAATGCTCTAAGTTACACACAGCTGTAACTGCGGAAGAAGAGACTTAAGTGTGAGCTTTACAGCTAGGCTGAGCTGAGACATATATTTACTCAAGTTACTTCAGACGATTCAAGGCAGTGGCAAAATGCAAAATATAAAACTATAAAAGTCTCTGTGAATATATGACTATATTTTAGTTCTAAATTGTACTTGCCTGTGCAATGGTTTTCAAATGGAACTTTCTGTTGTTTGCTTACTATTGTTTTGGCTTGGGTTTTTTTGGCTTAGGATTTGTTTGTTTGTTGTTTTGTTTCTTTTTTTGGGGGGGGGGAGAGGGTGAATTTTTATATATTTTTGTTTGATTTCCATTTCCAAAATTTTCTCAGGAAAAAAAGTTGTAAAAATATCCCTATACCATCTATTTGTGCATATAAATGATAAGCTTACCTCCCTTAAACTGCATATTTCTGGGGGGAGGGAGAATTTCCCAAAGTTGTGGTTTGTTTCTGGTTTTGATTTTCTCTTATCTTGCATTCAATTTCTTCTTCATTTGCTATTTTTTTGTAAAATTATAGGATAGGAATATTATTCCCTTTCTTTACCAATATCTAGACTTTCTATGGATATATTTTTCTCTAAATGACAACATTTGGGAATCAAAAAAAACAACCAACAACAACAAAAAAGAAATCCCACACCAACAAAACATATTTAAACTTCAGGGAGTGTAACAAGTTTCTCAACAAACGAATACTGGAGAAATTATTTCAGTAACAGTTTTCGAAAAGAAACCACAAGATTTTACTTGCTGCCTCATGCAATTAACTGGTGAGGTACAGAATCACTTCTCTGTCTCTCCCCAACCCAATGAGTATTTAATTATTCATTCAAAGCGAAGCAGCTTCAGCAGAACAAGCACAAGAAGCCCAGGCTGCTGCACCTCATAGTCTGGTGGTTAGAGCTCAGTGTTGCAGGTTCCTGTTTCTCCTCCTCTGCACCAGGGAGGCAGAAGGCTTTAACTCAGGTGCTCGCCATGCAGGTGACAGCCCCTGGTTTCAGGGCTCCCTACATCTCATGTGGCCCAGAATCACCTCACCTCCCCGGGGCTCCCAGGCCCCTCCTGACACAGCTGTGGGACTGAGCCCTGAGGATGAGACAGCAGCTCTCTCCCTTCACCACAAAATCTGACTTCGGTGCAGCTCATACTCCTGGAAGCTCATTTATTATGCAACAGAGGCTCAATAAGTTAAGTTTGCTTTGATCTTGCATCCCCTCACAGCTTTTAAAACTCAGCCACTCATGCTGCCGTTCTGTTTTGGAGCCACAGAAGGGATTCTTCCCTGTGAGGGTGGGGGAGAACCGGCACAGGCTGCCCAGAGAAGCTGTGGCTGCCCCATCCCTAAGAATGTTCAAAACCAATTTTGGTGGGGTTTGGAGCAACCTGGTCTAGTGGAAGGTGTCCCTGCCCATGGCAAGGAGGTTGTAACTTCAGGCAGGGCTGAACAGGACACCGAGACCATTCCTAAAATGTTTACGTGGATTCACCCTCACTTTTGCAAGTCCTTGTTGCTTTTTTCTCTACAGCTCCCAGGGTTAGGAACTGCTCCACATTTCCAGGTATCCCATACTGTTACTGAGTCCTAAATTCAAGTCTGACTGGAAATAAAACATATAAGCCTTACAGCCCTAACACATGGCATTTGAAATCATTATCTTGAATTGCATTCCAGTGCAGTATTCTAGAAATTTTTTTTGACATGTCAACAGCCCTCTTAAGTATCCATTTGATCACAAATGAGCTCCATATGTATTGGCTGAGGGAAGAAACATTGTGATAAACTAACTTATTGGGTGTTCCTCCATATACATGGAATTGTAAACCAGGTATGTCGCGCTGGGAACGCGGCATTTGATGGAGCCAGTGCTGAATGGCATTTGAGCTTGTGGGGGTCAGATGTAGACACAGGGAAAATCCCAGGCTTGAGTGGGATGTCACAGGACAGGTTAGGATTGCAGCTGTAACCTTAGAAACTGGAGAAGTAAGCCATGGGCAGATGTGATTGTATTTTGGGGGATGCAATTACAGAGAGGCAGTTGGAGTGGTTATGGCAAACCTTGCCTACTTCTGTTAAAAAAATAATTAAATAACAATATAATACCCAATTATTCATTAACCAGGCAGAAGAAGTTACTTAACTGCAAAACTAAAAAAGTGTCTGGATTTCAGTTAAAAAGTTAGAGCATTCAAAATTTTAATTAAGGAAATGGACATGAGTGCAAAAATTCCCAAAAGGAATGGTTAATGAACTACAACACACAGGGCATGAAGCTTTTTAGAGCTGGTGCCATTTTCTTCCTGTCTCTGTTAACCAGTGAGATAAAAATTTGCTTAGACGAAGGCACCCCAATTTAGACTCAAGGGACTTTGGCGTCTATTGGAATCAAGACAATCTAAAAACAGCTCTGTTCTGCTTTGAAAAGGTAAATGAACCTTCTGTGGAAAGCAGAAGTGTGAAAGGTTCAGAAGAAACCTATTACAAGCTTCAGCACACACTTGTGACAAGAATTGTGACTCTGTATTTGCAGAACACAGTCTCCCCAAGGGATGCCAACTAATCTGAGACATTAAAACATTGCATTCACTTCAGCTGTATAACTTCTTCCCTCAGATGGTGGTCTAATCCTTCCCTGTGACGCTGTTCCTAAATTAAATGAAGATTTTTTCAGTATTCCGAAGAGCAGAGCTGTTAAATGTTGCTGGTCAGAACACACATATTTACGTTAAGTTGTACCCTAGTATGCTATTTTGTTAAAACAGGAGAGTTACATGAAAGTGCATTGGTTGCGATAAAGTTTTCCTCAGAATAAATTTTGTTTTTCAATTAATCTCTTTTCTTTTCTTTCTTTTGAAAGAGAGTGATGGGTGCCTAAGTTCCTTTTGACATGAAACCAAACTCCAACTCGTTCATTAGGAAAATATATGTTCCAACACTTTTTCCTAAGTGGAAAAAGAACAAGTTTCAAAACCTTGAAAGTTGCCTCAAAATGAAAGTGTCATCCTGTCGACAGCTCCAATTCTTTAAATTGTTTTGCCTGACACTTAGTAGAACTTCCAGTAAATCGAGTTCTTTGATCATATCTGAAGAATTATATGTCAAAATCGTGAAGCTCCTTGTTCACTTTCAGTCTCGCCGCCTTGCTAAATAAACCTCTGTAGCTTAAGTTTTTCATGTTGCTTAGTACAGAGAACCAGCACCGCAAAAAACAACATCGCAAACAGTCAAAGTGAAATCACACTTCAGCTTCTACCCGAACTTCATGATATATCCCTCCACACACATGAGCACACACACACATTAGCATAAATGCACGTAAGCGTGCTGGCTGCCTGGGTGTATTTGCCAGCCCTCCCCTGCTGCTGGTGCCAACCAACACCACGCACCCGCTGAGCTGGGGGACAAGTTTCTGCGGCGCCGTCTCTGATAAAGCAGCGCCTGCTGCGGGTGGGATCCTGGGCTATTAGTCCTTCAGACTCCCCGTCTTTCACAGACTCTGGAGAGGGTTCCCAGAAAATGAATTAAAGGCATTGTTTTTAAGAGTTGAAAAGGCGGAGCCATTTGCAGAAGCCAAATAGTTAAGAAAAACCAAGCAATTATAGCACAAATTACAAAGTCTTACCTTGTGGTAGGAATTATTCCAATTTAGCGGAGTCTATTCAAATTGCTTTCTTTAAGACAGTATTTTCCTCTGGCCTAAACTAAAGGCCCAGGAGTAAGAGGAAGATTAAGGTAAGACATTTGGTAAGATTTCAGATTTCTGGAAGAGGGATATCTGGATGAAGCCGCTCCTAGGTTTTTTATGGGTGTCAAACGTTTCCCATATCCATATACTAGGCAGCATAGAAGAATGTTGCTGTTTTTGCAATATATATAGCATTTAAAGTAAAAAGTGGACAAAATTCAATCTTTTAATGCTAAAAAATGCAAATTCAGTTTTAAAACCTCTTTTGAATAGAAATAGCTACAAGCACTGGCATCTCAGTGGCCGGTTTTAGATTTCCCTGTTTTTTTTTAAATTCTGTTGTACAAAGTGTGAAATGAACATTAACATCTGGCTGGTTCTGTCATGAAGTTTGATTTTAGGGCTGTGCTTTTTTAATGACTCTCATTCTCTGAATTCCTTACTTAGAGTTTGTCTGATACAATTTTTTGTTCACTTTTTCTTTAACATCAGTTAATTAGCAGTGCCTTTACTGTAGAACAAGGTAAAGGAGACACTATTGCAAAAAAATTATTTCTATTAGGGCCTGCTCAAGGCAGGGAGTTTGTTTGTTATGTTTCCAGTGCTTAATTTTCATGTGCCCTATAAATTGTACACAGAGGCAGGAGCAGAGTTGTTTTTTTTCTTTTGACTGCTTCTCCTTCACACGTGGCCCCACTCTGAGTGAACATGCAAATCCTGCAAACCCTTTTTCCACCCGCCTTTCAGAGTCATAAGCAGTCATTTGCAGGAGTGGAGTGGCACATGCACTTTAGGTGTTTAGTTTCCATAGCATGGAAAAACGAATGGAGGTGCATATGGATGCTAGCACAGAGCCCAGAACGGAGCTCACAAACGCCGTGGGAACCAACCCCCTAATTGCAGAGGGGTTTTTCTCCCCGCATTTTACTTTCCATGCAGTACGAGGTTAAATGAATGCAAACCCACCAGCTACGTACTTTCAAGGTTCTAGTAGTGTTTTCCCTCTATTCTGTCTAAAATATTCTAAACAAGAAACTGAACACTCTGGGTATTTAATCAGTGACATAAAGTAGGAAATCATTATTATTATTATTATTATTTATAAACTCATGACTTTCCATTTAACAGAAACTTTTCCAGTATCTACTTTCTCCAAGCCAGTATAAGTTTGACTGGTTTCTCTCCAGAAAGCAGCAGGGACTGCAGAATGCAAGATATTCTATGTCTCAGTGCCAGAAACATTCAGGCACTATTTATTTTTTTTCTTTATGAAGAAAAACAAACAGAAATTTGTGAAGTTTCTCACCAGTTCCAATACAGACATAAAGAGCCCATTCTTGTCTCACTGTTCTTATCTTAAATCTGTGCAGTTGCAGAATTTTGAAAGAACAGTCAAGTGTAGCAGCACAGCCAAGGGAGTGATAAAGGAGAAAAAGAGAAAGAGATGTAATAAGACTGGGTTTGAAAATGAAGAGGAAAAAGGAAATGCTTAGTCTAGCAGGTTAAAAGAAGGCTCAGTGAGGACAACTCCACCCAATTTGGTGCAAATAATATAGCTGACTGGCTTGCCACCTCATATGTACCAACTTTCACTCTGTGTATCTCTTAAGAGCCATAACGCTTAGCACTGCAAATCACCCACTGAAAGAACCTTCAAATCTTTGGAACTTATTGATACAATTACCTTTGTGCTGCTGAGCTGAATGCAATGCCCATTTTTTGTCTGTAAACTTTGTCTGCAATTGCAAGAAAAAAGAAAAAAAAGCAGAGTATTAATCTGTGCAGCATGTATTCTGTGAGTACTCTTCCTCTTTGGATCCAGCTAAGCTATGAAATCCATTTAACCTTTTAGTGTCAAGTTTGATGGACCCAAGGTGACACTGTATTTTTTCATTGTGCAGTACAGTTTATGATTGCAATAAACCTGAAAGAAAAATTGATGTTGACAAAGATTATATATATGTTTTTCTTCTCGTCCTGCTGAGACGGAAAAGTGACAAGTGTCACTTTTTAAAAGCAGTAGCCTCACGTACAATCTAAGGACAAGGTTAGTCATCAATCATGTCTTTTCATAAGTCTTCACTGATGAGTTTGACTTTGGACCCGCAATCTTTGAACCCTCTCTCAGCTTTTGTCCCAGAATCATAGATTCATTCATTCATTCATAGATTCATGGATTTTTAAGGCCAAAAGGACAATTACAATCATCATGTGTGAACACAGGCCACAGAGTTCAAGCTTTCATTCTTCCTACCCCTACTTCTTTCACAAATGTTCTCACATTTTTCTTCCCTTGCACTCAGTTGCTTATTAAACTCATTGTGATGCTTAAACCTTGTTCTGAGCTGCCTCTGCCTCCCCTTACTGTTATTTTGGATACATTCCTGCTGTGAATCCCGCACAGAATAACTCTTGCATAAAGCTTGAAACCAGCAACCTATACCAACTCCTTGTAGAGACTGTTACATCATCCTCTTAAAAGATTCATATCATCTACTAGTGTCATCAGTAGACTACCTTCCCTAAATGTTCATCAACAAATCTCTTGCAAAATGTGAATTTAATAGTGGTTTTTTTCTAGAAAACAACTTTGTCTTAGTAAATATACAATAATTAAAGCTACCATTTCAACTCATATCCATATCTGACTCTTCTCCAAGCCTCAGTCTCCCACTTCCCTTTTTTCTCCTTCCATCTCTTAAGTCTGTCTAAGTATGTCTCTTTCCTGTTCTATCTGTCTCATAAAAGTTTTAATGCAAAGAACTTCTCAGTTCACAGGTAAAATAAATTGTCAATGTATTTCTAGTAACAGTAATAGCCTTTTATTCCCTCCACCCCCATACAAAAAATTAATGGGATACACCAATCTGCCATTGTGCCCTTGACATGTAATTTGTTATAAATAATAATACAAATGATTACAGGGAAAACTACTACTGCTAGGAGTGCATCAGTTTGCCAGCATGGAGATAAATAAGACAGCTCTCTCTGTGGGTGACTCTGTCATCACGTTTTGTACTGGCGCTACCCAGCAGGCTTAACAACGTGAGGCCTGTCATGGCTGGTCTCAAAGTTTCTTCAGAGAGAAGCTGGGGGGTGAAAGCCCTTTTTTTAGAGAAAAATAACTGAAAGGAGTTAAAAATAAGTGGCTCTCCTATGGGCCCGTGTGTCGAATGTATTTAATTGCCCACAAGTCGCATATCTTCTCTTCTTCACATTATTGCAAAACCTGCTGCATTTCTTTGGTACAGCAGTTACTCAGGTTTTATCTTCTACAGAGACAAGCTGTAATTTCTTTTATAGGGAAGGGGAAAAAAAAAGACTCATAACAGTGGAGGCAATTACAGGAGCAACGGTCAATGCCAGGAATGGGAGAACGAGTTGCAGTGTTATTCAGGCACAAACCTGGGAATAAGAAGTCCTGGATCGTACAGCAGTTCTGCCCCATACCTGTGTGGGTAATTCACTTAGGCTTGGCAGTAAACTGGAGAGATTTACAGGGAAAATCTTTTTTTCTAATCCATCTCCCAAACTTGAAACGGCTTTCAGCTTCTTACTGGTAGAAATGTCAGTTGTTGATACGTCCAGATTGTTCATACTATGTTACCACTTAGACTTATTTAAATACAACTGTGCAAATAAAGATCAAGAATTACTCAGCTACCAGAACATTTTCTAGAATTTTAGGTTCTGTGGGTGGTTTATTTAGTTTATGGTTGAACACAAAGCACATTTTCTATGAAAACGTGTAGGAATTTGCCTCACCTCTTTGAAGAGATGCCATAAGAAATATGTCACAAGAATCTGAAGGCTTCCCCAGAAATTTTGACAAACCATAGAGGTCACTGGAATATGGAGTACCAGGCAGTTGAAGGTTAGATTTTACACCTGGCCCGCTGATTTGGGTTATTTCTTTTGCTGAAAGATTCTTTCTGTGCTTCACAGCATCCTGGAAAGTATACCTCTGATTATCCCAGACTCTCTTACGAGTGGATGAGATATGCTGTTTATAATGAATTGAGGCTTCAAGTGACACAATTTTTCAGCGACTGCATATCATTTGGTGCGAAACATAATCTGTTAGAGGATTTACATGGCATTGAGCAGAATCAGAGTCAGTTACCTGGAAGGGTCGGATTTCAGTATGTAAAGGTAAGCAACATGAAACCATGCACTTCAGATTTAGCGCAAAAAAGAAGCTCAGTGATTAAAATGATTAAAGAAATGTTTCGTTCTAAAGAAATATTTTTTGAATATTACGTTCCATGGATTTTTTTTCTCCATTCTTTTTTCAAAAAATTCTGATTAATTACAAAAATATTAAAAGTGAGACGTCTTTTATTTCCCCAGAAAATCGAATTTCCTCATCTTATTATTTATCTTTTCATTACTAAAAAGCCCCAAAGCAACCATTATGACAGCATTTATATAAGTGTGGATAATAATCTGTTTTTACCACCAGCAGTTTACAATTGAAGTGGGTCGTATTGTCAGGTTATGTTAACTGCCCCAAAAGTTCCAAACCCAAACTTTTTTTTCCCTACGGAAAAGATACAATTGTGATCAGTGACAGGTACTTTCAAGGACCGCGCATCCTCCATGGCCCAAGCAGGTCTCCTGTTTCCCACTCACACTCACAGACACACATCCAATTATGTAGTGAGAACATAAGATTCTAGGTCCAGCAAATAGCTCTCTAAAAGCAGGAATGTATGGATTTCAGCGAGGTTTACAGGAGCAATGTAACCACCTTGCAGTGGAACATTCCTACTGGAAAAATGAGGTAAATATCTCGTGGAGAGTTAAAAGGGTTGGTAAAGTAGGGGCATCAAATAATTTACATTTTTTAGCAGAGGTAGATAGAGGAATTTTTTTTTTTTTTAATAGAATTGCTGTAAAAATGGTTATGCATTTTGGAATACCAAACGGTTGTGTTAGCGTCTCTTCCCAATGTTTCCAAAATGCATATTCCACAGTCGGAACCCCAAACTCTTACTAAGTATTAGCAGAAAGAGAATGGACTTTCTGAGGAACCGCTAGGCATTCCCACTTTGGGTCGGTACAACACGGAGTCCCAGATGCTTGACCCTTCAGAAACTTGGTGTTTAACTTAGTTATGCCATTTTGGTGCCTGCCTTTAGAACCTTATCTCAAAAAGAGGCTTGATCTACTTTTATATGCAACTGTTGTTTATGGTTTTACTTCCAGTTTGATTTGCAGCATAAATAAGTTCTAAAATAAAGCTAGCATGTACTGACAAGCTTTATGACACTGTTTTAAATATTGCTGTGGAAAATAAGATTTAACACCAAAAAAAAGGCCCCAAACAAACCACTACCCAAATTCTAAATAAACAGATAATAGCTGGCAGTACTAGAAAGCTGTATCTCTAAATTGAATTCAACATATAAAATTATCAGGTTTCTATTCAGTTTCTAGGGTTACTCTCTAATCATTTATTCATTTCCACTTCCAGACCTGTTTCCTCTCAATTGACAGGGAATGGCTGTATAAAGTTTGAAAAATCAGAGGCCTTTCCAAATGGACTTAAAAACTGACGGCTTTGAATTGCAGGCTACAGGCTCTTGTGAAATTTATTTCGGATAACTGGATGGTCTGGCTGTACCCTTATAAGAGCTCTCAGCTATTGAAAAACGTTATGAATAACACAACCAGACTATAAAGCACAAACACTGTAGAGCAGCCGAGACACACGTTTGTGTTGCCATGTGAAGGTGGGCTGTTCAAGCTGCCATCAGGAACCTTGCAGGAAGTAGTGCTGTGGCTGGGAGAACGGCACGCACAGTGCCCTTTCTCTAAGGAGTAGCTGCTGCAAATACTGAGGTGGAACAAC
>VZTE01006049.1:0-20681 GCA_013397775.1 Eulacestoma nigropectus | reverse complement strand
AAAAAAAACCCACAGATTTTTTTCATAACCTGACATTAGATATAGTGTAAATTTAACTGCATGATTAATCTCCTTTATTTCCTATTTCCTTATTTTTTTATCTTGTGAAATTCATTCCTTTAAGTAAACAGCCCTTCTTTTTTTTTTTCCTGTTTTCCTCATATTTTTTCATTTGTGTCATCCTTCAAAGCGAAGTAACCCCCTCCAGTTTAGTTTAGAAATAAATCAATATCTTTCAAAAGTGGAAGGCATGTGCACTCAATGAAAATAGCAAAAAGGCTTCACTGCGGACAAGTCGAATGTTAAAACTTAATAAAAATGGGATGAAAAGATTAGTGTGAGAAACAAGCTGCTGAAGTTTCTAAAATAAAAGAAGTAATAATAAAAAAGTTTTTCATATCCATCAAAAGCAAGAAACTTGCCAGAGAGTTTATGGGCTTTACAAATGACCAAGATGTAAAAGAATCATACAAGGAAGATAATGTCATAGCAGAAAAGAAAAATGAATTCTTCATATACATGTTCCCTGCGAGGATGGGAAATTTAGTTGTTTCTCTGTGTTTGAATGTCAGTCTCAAAATGAAGTGTCAGTAAAGGAGATTTTAGACATATTGATAAAAAGTAACAAATCATCAGGACCAGATGGTATTTACCTAAGAGCCTGAAAGGAATTCAAATATATAATTACCAAGTTAACTGTGTTTTAAATCCTACTGCTTCAGGATAAGAAGCAGGGGAGTAAGGAAATGGGGAAGAGGAAGAAAGAAGGGGGAAGGGGAAGCAGGAAAGAAGAAGGAGGTAAGAGGGAAGGAGAAAGGAAAAAGAGGGAGGAAGAAGGAGGAAGGAAAAGAGAAGAAGAAGAGAGGAGAGAGGAGGGAAGAGGGAAGGAAGATGGAGGAAAGGGTAAGAGGGAAGGAGGGAGGAGGAAACAGGGAGGAAGGAGGAGGGAGAAGGAAAGGGGGAAGAGGAAAGAAAGAAGGGGGAACAGGGGAGGGAAGTTCAGAAAGTTCAGGGAAGTTTTGGGGAGGGAAAGGAAGTTTAGGGAAGTTGCAGGGAAGGGAAGTGGAAGGAAAGTGGAAGGAAAGTGGAAGGAAAGTGGAAGGAAAGTGGAAGGGAAGTGGAAGGAAAGTGGAAGGAAAGTGGAAGGAAAGTGGAAGGAAAGTGGAAGGAAAGTGGAAGGAAAGTGGAAGGAAAGTGGAAGGGAGATTCATTGCTTTTAAATATGTCTTGTTCAATGACTGGAATTCAATCATAATTCCATCTCTTTCCAGTGTGTAAGTTGATCTTGATATCAACTGCATACAGAAATACTACTAGCAAGCCTTTGTTTGGGTTTATATGGAAGAAAAGGTATTACATTTTTTGGAAGACCACCTTAATTATTTCATTAATATAGATTGTCTTCTTTTTAAGTATTCTGAACATTTAACATACTTTTGAGCTTAATATTTCAGATATTCATGTCTTCTCCCATTTACCCCACCATGGGGCAGCTATCACACCAGACTCCTTGTTCTGCTCATTAGGAGGAGAAATCACAACAGCATTAGCAACAAACGATCTCCAAAAATGTGTTTAAATCTTGTTTGTATAAGGAAATGCAAAATTCATTGCTGACGACATGGCAATTTTCCAATCAAACATTTCTTTTGGTTGCAAAGACAGAAAGCATGTGAAGACAAAAAGGCATTTTGGCATTAACAGCTTTAACAAAGCTCATTACAGTGACTGCTGTTGCTGTGAAATATTGTTCCTTGAAGGGTAATACTAATTCAAGTAGCACAGCACTGCGTATGAGTAAGGGGTCCAAAGACCTTGAATGTTGAAAAGAACTACAGCTCTTCAAAGTCCCATGTACAAAAAAAACAAAAATGTAGCACGTAATGGAGACCTGAATAATGTAAAAGGTTTTGTCTCTGAGGAAGAGAAGTCAAGGGGAGAGAGAAATAGGGGAAGGAAGGACTGGAGAAAAAACAGACAGAAGTGGAGGAGTGAAATATGAACTTTAAGCGTCGTAATCAGAAGATGTGAATTGTCACTTCTTGCCTAGTTGTCAGAAACAGAAATACCCAGACTCAATGAGGAGCTGAAGAATATCAGTGCTGGTGTGAGAAAGTTAGTAGAGTAATTGCACCAAATCTAAGAGCAAGCAAAGCTTTTGTTGGGTTTTTTTAAAATAGGAAATGGGATGAATGTTTTGGATGCTTGGTTTCTAATGGAAAGGTAGCAAAAAGATGTTATTTTAGGGGTGAGGAATGTTGGTCATGATTGTTGGCAAGAATTCCTGGCCAAAGTTTGAAACAAAAAGAAAAAATCTATTGAATTTAGGGGACTAGCTGAAGAGATGTTTAAGAACATTAAAAAAATAAAAAAAAAAAAAGAAAGACAATGCAATGAAAGACAGAAGAAAGGCCCAAAGGCAAGAGAAAAACTGAGATGACAAATTATGCCAATGCATTTCCTTGTTTTTCTCTATCTTTGTGATACTAATACAGTTCAACGTACCTCCTCCATAAAGCCAATTGCATTTTTCAAATTTATTTTAATTATTATAATCCACCATATTTTTTTTTAGCCTAGCCTCAAATTTAATTTCTTTTTGGTGAAACTTCTTGTCAACTAAAAGAAAAACTCAACAATTCAAAATTTACAAGTACTAAATAATAGTGATAGGCCTGCTGACTCAGGATATTAATATTTTAAGTTCAAAGGGAATTTAACTTCTACTTTGAGTCCTTTGGAACTCTCCTTAAATGATCAGGTAAATAAAGTTTTTATCAAAACTCTTTCATATTGATAACTAAATAAAAATCAGGAAGTGTTGAAACTGAGGTCCAACTGGAATAGAAATTATTGCTATATTCACTCTGTGACTCTGTGTACCACTTAATGATACTGAAGATGAAGGACACCTTCCTCTACATACTTTGATATAATTTACAAATTATAAACAAATAAGTTGCTGCCCTGGAAGGCAGCAAAAATTTGTTATGGACTAAAGTCTTAATTCAGCAGAGCGGATGAACGGATGCAGCAGCGGTGAATGGAGTTACATCCAGCTGGTGTCCAGTCACCAGAGGTGTTCCCCAGAGATCAATATTGGCCCCAGCCTTGTTTGATACTTTTATCAATTATCTGGATGAGGGGATTGAGTGCACGATCAGTCAGATTGAGGATGATATCAAGTTAGGTGGGACTGTGGATCTGCAGGACGGCAGGAAGGCTCTGCAGAGGGATCAGGACAGGCTGGATCCATGGGCCAAGGCCGATGGTGTGAAGGGCAATAAGGCCAAGTGCTGGGTCCTGCCCTTGGGTCACAACAACCCCCTGCAGCTCCAGGCTGGGACAGAGTGGCTGGAAAGCTGCTGAGTAGGAAAGGACCTGGAGGTTGTATTGGTTTGAAAACAAACCAGTGGGACATCACAAGTCAGGATTAAACTTTAATAGGTAAAAAAAAAATTAGAAATAAGTGAAATAATATAAGGAGAAAGCACTGACAAAGTCAGATACAACCTGACACCCTGTTAGGGTGGTGGTAGCAGTCCAAACGAAGTAGTTCAGTTGAAGCAATGAGCCTATGGAAGGTCTAGTCTCCAGCAAGGTCCAGTGGTAGCTTTTGTCCTCTGGTATCCCAGTAGACAGGGCTAAGTTAGGCAGTTCTAAGGGCAGGTTATATCCAGGTGGGAATGCTTGGCTCCTCCCTCCTGGGTGGAGCATCTCACAATAGGATGGGATAAGTCCAAGAGTCATGTGGTGGTTTCTTGATGGCCCATTATCTGTTATCAGGGTGGGTCATTAGCAGGTGATAACAGCTAATGGCCCACAGCTGGTGGTAATAGAGCACTTAAATACATCTATATTGTAACCTAGGACAAGGTGCTGGTTTTCAGTGGCTGAACCTGAGCCATCAGTGCGACCAGGTGGCACCCAGCTTGTGTCAGCAGTGGTGTGGCCGACAGGAGCGGGGCAGTGACAGTACCCCTGCAGTCGGCGCTGGTGAAGCACTTGCGTTCTCGGTTTGGTTTTGGCTCCGTCTGACAAGATACTGAGGTTCTGGAGCATGTCCAGGGAAGGGAACAGAGCTGGGGAAGGGTCAGGAGCACAAGTCTGATGAGGAGCAGCTGAGGGAGCTGGGAGTGCTCAGCCTGGAGAAAAGCAGGCTCAGGGGTGACCTTCTTACTCTACAATTCCCAGAAAGGAGGGTGCAACCAGGTGTGAGCTGGGCTCTGCTCCCATATAACAAGTGATAGAATGAGAGGAAGCAGCCTCAAGTTGTGCCAAATAAGGCTTATTTGGGTATTGGGGGGGAAAAAAAAAAAAAAGAATCCGGAAAATGTTGACAGACCTTAGAACAAGCTGTCCATGGAAATGATGGAGTCACCATTCCTGGAAGTATTTAAGACTTGGAGACATGGCACTTGGAGAGGGGTTGGCAGTTCTTAGTTAATAGTTGGACTTGATCATCCTAAAGTTTTTTTTCCAGTGTAAACATTTTTGATACCAAGATTCTGGTTGTTAACCATGCTGATAGCAGGGTTTTTAGAAGAAAATTTTCCTCAATCCTTCCTCTTGGAACTGGCCAGATTTGGCCCTTTTTAAACACAGGTGTGAGAGAGGAATTTTAAAAATTTGTGGTTCTGTGGGACACCTGAAGTTTAGTTGCTTGTACAAAATAGAAAAATGAGAACAGAAGAGTTAGAGGCACCTTCCTTCAACTGTCCAGGAGATAAAAAAAATTGAAGGATTCTTTTAAGAGATGAGCTGTACTGCTCAAATGTTGTCAAAAGAATGAATGATATGGAGCTGTTCTAGTCATTGAGTTTTTGGGTTGAAAGAAAAGCATCTCCAAGGAAATTGCTCTCAAAGGTCTGAACTCTTCTTGCAAGTATATGACAACTAACTTGTACTTAAGAATAAAATGTAACATTTCACTCTAAAAAAAGGAGAAAAAAGAAGGAAAAGAGAAAGAATCTTCAAATTTAGTTTTGTATAGCACATTTTACTTATTTACTTACTTTTGCTTATTTTCCTTGCAACTAAGTCAGAAAGTAGTTTTCATACAGCTATTCTTCGTTGTTTATTTTCTATGGTTTTCTGTGATACTCTTTGATTTAAATTTAGATGAAGTTTGAAGAGTATTGAGAAGCTCACTTGTGTCAGAGAGCATTTCTGATATATGATTCCTGATCCCTCTTTAAAAGCAGAGACTTCTTTGGATGCATTTATTTATTTAAACTATGAATCAGGTTTTATTTTGCTTAAAATTATGTTTATTTTGTTTCATTTAATTCCATTTTATTTATTAACAAAATAGCTGAAGGTAATTTTTCCCACAGGAACATGAAGAGGAATCTATTAACAAGAGCCAAGACATTTCAAAATTAGTTAAATGCCCCCTGCTGTCCTCAACAAACTTTCATTTGCCTGATTTATATTCTTTTTATTGTACTTTCTTTGGGTTTTTGTTTGTTCATTAGTTTGCTTGCTTTTTGAAAAACAAAACCAAAACAAAAATAAAAGAAAAAAGGAAAAGCTAATAAATGATGAATTTAAATGAAAGACACAATGGAATTCAAAGAGAGAATAGAAGAAATAATTATCCTAGAATCCATAATGACAAGGTTATGTTTCACAGCACAAAAATATTTTACTTATATTAGGAAAACTGCATTTCCACTTTGAATTGCACACAGAAGATTTAAGTTTGTTTTTTTTTTTTCTGAAATCAGGTCAAGTTTTAGGTTTTCTAAGACACAGTGCCATTATTCTAAAATTTTGCTGGAGGGACAAGAGCCAAAAGCAGTGCAAGGATCCAACACACATAAAACTGACTTGCTGCAGACAAGCAAGACACATCCGTGGATTACAGTATATCATGGACTTGGGCTCCAGACAAAGTGAAATCATATGCTCAGCAAAATTAGACCTTGATCTCAGCGAAGACCTCTAGTTCCACCTCTGTTCCAATCCTGTTACGAGTATTAAATTTCTGCACAAAAGTGGTCTTAAAAGGAAGTTGCAATTGCTGGCAAGAAGTGCTTTCTCTTGATTCAGCCTATATCCGCTTGTGGTGGTTTGTAATTCTCTGCTGGGATCTGACATTGCCAGAGGACCGGCTTCCCAGCTCAAAGTGGCAATTTACTTGTACTGGTCCCATTTTTTATGCAGTGGTTGCTAAAATCTCCTGGCTACCAGGAAACATTCAGACTGAAAGTTAGTGATTTTTTAAAGTTTCGATGTTGGTGACAATGCCCATATATTTATGTGAAATCCTGATAAAACAGACAGATAGAAGATACAGTGCACCTATATACTTTCTATTGAAACAGCATACATACTTATAATTCTAAATGGGCTCGTAACTCGGATTTACTGATATTAATCTGAGCAAAGTTTACCACTGTTCTCTACAGATTAAGACTTTGGAGGCTTAGGCTATAAGAATGTAAGAAAAGCCTCGACATTCTCCCATCTCCTCCATGGTAAATGTTTAAAATTTCAGTCTCTGGGAGGTCTATTCTGTTCTCATCTGTTTGGATTTTTCACCAGTGTACTTCAGCTGGCTATACCAAAGGTCCTAGTTTACACTGGTAGAACCGAAGGTAGGTGTCATTATCCATTTCACAGAATATTTGTTACGCATCTTTTATAGTCTTCCACAGATCCTGTTCCCCGTCCCACACCCCCAGGGTGAGTAACACTTTAGAGTACACGTCAGGTCAGCTGCTATCATCTAGTTAAAACCAGCCTTGGCAATTCGTTATTTCTGATAACCTGGACATGTCGTCCAATACCTGGAATTTAAGCTAAACCTATCTGGACAATCTACTTCTGTTAAAATTGATTGTTTGATTAGGGGCGACAGAAAGCATTAGGCCAACAAAACCCCTGAACAATTCAAGACCTTAAGGTGACTTTATAAAGTTGGTAAGGGATCTAAATATAGTTGTATTTTAAATAAATAAATCAGAAAAATTTATCTTAGTGTATTTTGAAAACGGTGTTTTGTTATGTTATTGTTATTTATCACATATTATTGTAAGAAGATAAACCTTTGATGAGATGAATGTCCATTAACTCAGAAATATAGTTCTATACTGCTTGGACTTCTAATTTAAATTCTGGTAGATTCTTTTATTCATCTCTCTGAAGATGACAACATGCCTTTTTTTTTTTTTTTTTCCCCCCAGAGTAGAATAAATAAAGAAAAATGAGAAATTAATCTATTAAAGATATTCTAATAGCAATTTTTAAACAGGTCTTCAGTGTTGTCAGTGGAGTGTTATTGTGCACATCTAATTAATATATATGGTTTGCTAATGAACCCTTTACAAGGAACATTCTGGAAGTACAGTAATTCAGTGTTATCACCAGAATTCTAAGCAAAACAGATGGTGAGATTTATTTCTCCTGTTTACTCTTCATTCTCTTAAACACAGCTATCAAAATGATTGGCTGGCACTTTTTTGTCATGTGTTCAATCTGATGGCGACTATTATGATAGCTGTAATGATAATAATAGCAATCATAGTAATAAGATTTTTTCCTGCTACTGCCACTGAAAGATCTCAGTCAAATTAAGACCCTGCATGTCCCATGAAGAGAAAGTATAAGCGATTTTCATTCTTTTTTACAGATATGTAAAGCAAGGCAAAAGAAAGTTACACTGGTTTATATTTGCATTTTTTCCTTTTTACTTTTAATTTTGTTCTTTGTTGCAGGGATGAATTTTATTCAAAATAAAATTGTAAATTATCAGACAAAATGAGGCATTTCAGTCATATGGTAGTTTCTCATTAGGTTGGTCAAGTGTGTATGTACAAGATAAAGGTTATTTCACAGTCTTTACTGCCTTCATTTGAGTTTCCATCTCTTAGTTGACAAGACATATCAATCTCACTTTTCTTATACTCATTCTTTTCTACTTTTTTCTCTCTGCTACGGTAGCGTGCTTGTACACACCGTGAGCTTATTTTGAATTTAACACAGGGAGAACTTTTCTCCTTTAGAGTGGCTTGGATGGGAAGGGACCTTAAAGATCATTTTGTTTCAATGCCTGTGCTATGAGCAGGGCCACCTTCCACTAAACCAGGTTACTCAGAGCCCCATCGCTCTGGTCTTTATTTTCTTGATACCCATAAATCTCTAGCCCTGTATTCAAAGACAATTCTTAGGAGCAGAAGAGGAAGTGTGAATTCTTATACGCAGAACAAAGAGGGAATTGAAAAAGTGATATGATACTGTATTCTGCCATTAAAAAACACCCCAAATCTATCCTCAGCCACACACACAGCATTAATATAACATATACATATAAAATAACTCCGCAGGTTAAAGTGGGGTAAAGCTCATCTCAGTCCTGCTATTAGTGCCAAACTTAAGAAAAGCACTTTATCTCAAGGAAGAAGATATGTTTCAGTGACAGACTTCTCTCTTGTAGCTAGTGTTCCCATCTGCCTCAAGTGTCATCACTCTAAAAAATTCCCGATACTTGTGAACAAAACATTGTGGACAGTCAGTCCAGAGTACACAGATACCTATCGCAGCATGGAGAGTCTGCTTCTGGATCCAAGGGCCTCACTTCTAGACACTACTGAGGATCACCATGGCCGCCGATAGCCACCACTCTTGCCCTAAAGGTGCTTGTAACAGGTGGGTTCTGACGATGGGAGTATGATAAACCTCCTCTGAGAAAGATACCACTGCAATCAATGAGATTCACTGCTTTATAACGCTGAATATTGCATGACATGGCCGTGTTTTTGGCTGAGTCCAAAGAAAGACTGAGAGACCTGAATACAGCAGGAAGACCCCCCCCTAAGACTTCGTGTGTTAAGGACAGGTGCAAGGCTAGAAGTTAAGTTATTCCTGAAAGACGTCCACCTGAGCAGTATTCTGATGACATTTCACCTCGCCCCCATCAGAGGTTTTTCAACACAATCTGCTCCTCCTGTGAATGCAGGATTGAGGTGGGTGAGCCTGTTTGAATCCCTGAGCGATGCCAAGCTGTTCTGTTGCAACCCGGTTCCAGATGTCTCCTTCCTGGGCACCCTTTCCACCCTTTCCAGCTGCATGACACAAATCAGTTTAAATCAGCATCTGTCCATTAGGAAGAAGAAATTTTGAAGCCTTGGCCACAACACGCTTGTCCCATTAGGTCTGTTCCTCTCATTTGCTTTTTCTGTATTGGAAAAGGTCCAGAGAATGGAGCCTAAGGAGCTGAGGAAAGAAAACAACCTCCAAAAAGTACAAAATACAATTAACAATTAAGGGAAATAGTCTCCCAAGCTAAAAGGGGAGCAAAGTCAGCTTATATTCAACAGCTCTTCAACTAGCAGCTCTCAAAAACCTACTAGTTAGTATTCCACTTTCAGGCTCTGGCAAGCACCCTACCCCATTATGACGGAATATAATCTTCTTTTTGCTACATCGTTTGTTTTTAATAAATCACATGCAGAGCTTTTATAACATAAGCCTCCAAAATAAAACTCATGTACACATGTCTCACATAAATAAATAAAATAATAAACACACAGGCATTCTCACACAAGCAGAAGCCAAATAATTACTGAGTTGCCAGGGTCCCAAATGCTGGATTGTAAATTATAGATTGGTTTGAGAATTTTGCCCCGTTTGACTCAGTTATGATAAATATGATTTAAAATGTAAACTGTGTTATGCTGATATACTGTGGGTGTATTCACAAGGTGTCTGGGTTCCTCTGATATATTATTATGGCTGCTACAGAAAGGTCAGCATTTTACCTGCTCCTGGAGCAAACACAGATTCTTTTAGGTCTGTAAAATACCATGAGTTTTCTTTGGTAAATTATTATCTTTCATTATGTTAAAAGTGGTAGCACTAATTTTATACTTAGATATAATAAGGACTATCATGTAATTTTCTAAATAAGAGCATTTAACAACTCCAGATATGCACAGTAAAACACATAGAATTATTCAAAATTAAGATCTTTATTGCAATAAAAATGTGGCTTTTTTTGTTTTGCCTGCTAGTTTTTTGTGGGTATTTTCAGTGCATGCTTCTCCAGCCTCTTCCTATAATGATAACAAGTAAAAACTTTTACAAAGAGGCAATGTTTCACCTTAAGAATTCCACACATTTTTAGGAATTTAAGAACTTAAGTTCAGATTTAAGAAATTAAATAGATTTTTATGAGATGTAATAAATCCATAGCACTAAGCAGATAAAGAATCTATGGCATGCTATTTTGCATTCATAGCATCAGAAATTATACGGAGCATCCTGTCCCTATGTACTATAGGATGACAGCTAAGAATTTTCTCTCAACAAGTTTCTGGATGACATAAAATTAGAGAAGGCTAGCACTGTGATTCACAGGGATCTCCACCGGCTAGGAAAGGATTCTTGATAAGCCTCATGAAGTTCTAAAAAGGCAAATATGAAATTTTGTACCTGGAATGGAATAATGCCATGCAACAGTACTGGGAACCACCTGGCAAGAAAAAAAAACTTTATGTTTTCTAAATATAACTACTTTTCTTTTTTTTTTTTTTTTTTTTTTTCTTTTTTTTCCCCCCCCTATGTAATTCTGTAGTCTGAAGGGTAAGTAAATGGATGGAACTGTTTTTTTCATGTTTGTTCCATCAGTGATTTTGCCATGAGTAACGGCTTCAAAAAACAAGAAGAAATAGTTGAGAACAAATGCCAAAATGGACATCATCCTTTTATACTTCCATATAGTTTTTTATCATTCAAACATCACTCATATTACATTTTTTGAACCCAGACCACTGATTCTAATGGCCTTTAGGACAATTTTTCCGTGTCCCCTGTACAGTAACTCAAAATTCGAAATACAATAGATGCAATCAAAAATACTCTGCGTAGTTCTTAGCAGAAGGAAAATGGGAAAGGGAAGTGAAAAGAAAAAAGGGAAGGGAAAAAGGAAAGAAAGAAATCAAGAGAGAGAGGAGGGGAGGAAATAAGGAAAGGATGAGAAGGGAATACAAACCTGAACATAACTGATAGACTAAAAGAATTACCTTTCAGCTGTGGTATTTCATAAGGAAGGGTTTAAAATCTTAAGTGGCATAAATTCTTTGTCTCTGTAAGGTGTGGTAGGCGTTTGCTATATATTATAGATGCATTAGACAAGTAGATAAGATTGTAAAAGGCATGGAACAATCATTGGACACAGAACTGCTTCAGGCACACCAATCTACAGGTGCTAGCGTACTACAATTACAACAACTAGGCTGAATTACAGCTACCCAGCAGAGATGTAATAAAGGTATGAATTATTGACTTGGCATCATCCTGAGACAGCTTTGGTCACAGCCTTGCTATGTTTTGGAGATGATAGAATGAGATTTGTGTGATGTAAAATTATAATCAAAGACAGTTCAGGATGAAAGATGACCGCCAAGGTTATGAACCTTGGTGGGAGGCTGCAAACTCTGATAAAAAAGGCTCTGCATGGAAGCAAGTATTGATCATTTGGTTTCATGGAGCCAACTCAAAACACCAGGGTCCATTCAGAATCTAACTTCAGGATTTATTCACTTGTCCAAGCAACACATGTAGCTCAGGGAGTTAATTGTGTCAGAGTGGGAAAGGATGAGAACATATATCCCAAACAATGCTTTGAAATCCCAGGGTCATGCAGTCTGCCCCTGGAGAGAAAAGAAGGTGGGAGGAAAGCAGCTGTGATGCCTGGTCCAAGGTGTAGTGAACACTGAGATAAGGATCAAGATTTAAAAAATTACTTTGCAAAGCAGCAATAATGCCCTGGCTCTAAACCTTAAGGCTTTTGTTTGTATTGGGTTAATTTTGTATTTAATATATCCCTATGTGGTTACTATTTCTAATCTGAAAAAGTTATTAATATCTCACGACATTCAAAAAAGGAAAGCTGAGAGACACTAAAACCAAACTGTGCTGCACATCAGGACAGGAACAGGTAGAAAAGAGAAGACAGAAAATTGTGATTGTTGAGCCTGGGAGGAGAAGGCTCTGGGGTGACCTTAATGTGGCTTTTAAACACAAGGAAAAGTACTTTTGCAGAGACATGTAGGTATAAGACAAGTGGGAACGGCTTTAAGCTGAAAGAAGGCAGGTTTAGACGGGCTGTTAGGAAGAGATTCTTGGCCATGGCAGTGGTGGGGCACTGGAACAGGATGCCCAGAGAAGCTATGGATGCCCCGTCACCCCTGGAACTGATCAAGGCCAGGCTGGGTGTGACATCTGTTATCTACAAAAGGTGCATAAGATGTGATGTGGGAAAAGAAGCATCCCCCATGGCTGTAAAATTTTGTGATAGACTGGTAGAGGGTGGTTGGGTTTGTGTGTCCTGCGAGGATGACTCTGAGGATGGAGCTGCCCGAAGCATCTGCCTGATGCCAGCAATAGCGGTAACGGGCTGAGAGACACTGAGGCTGGGAGCGACGTCAGTACAACACTACCCACAGTCTTTCCCCTTCTCCTCTCTCTCGCCTCCTAAGAGAGACTCCTAAGACTAAGCTTGCCTTGAATTTTAAGAATTGTGAAAAAACAGAAATCTTGAGAGGGGGAGGAAAAAAAAAAAAAAAACAAAACACAAGTAATTGGAGAATTTATCATTAAAAAAAATAAAATTCATACAGGGCCTTTGACACATCTGAACAACAATCTTTATAAGCAATTGGAAGTACCCTTCCTCTTTACTCTGAAACAAATATTTTAATTGGATTTTTTCACTGAGCACTATTTATTTCAGCCTCTTTTTAGATTATAGATTTTTTCTTTCTTTTTTAGTATATATTTTTATTAAACCTTTCTTGAAAATGTCAAACACCAACTAAAAAATAACTTGCACTTCAGTGTAATAACCAAATATTAGAAAAATATTCAGCTTAATCAGAGAGGCACCATGTAAACTATCACAGTACGTTGTATGTGCTTTAACTCACTGGTGTTAATGATCATATGAAAGCCCTAATATAAAGTAAGAGCCAAGACTGAAAATGTTAATTGCAAGCTGATGACTGGAAGCATTCCATGAGTCAATGAATCAATTAATTAAAAAAAAAAATAAAGTAAGGTTTATAGCAAAAGACTCAAATTCATTTTGATTTCTCAGGGTTCTTAAAGAACTATATTAGCTGTCTAAAAATATCTTGTGTAGAATTTGGAGCATAAAACAAGAGAGGATAAAAAAGGAGGGGTGGGAGCTTAAGATGATAGACTTAAACCTGGTCTTTATTTTTCTAATTCATTTTATTACTAAAAAGTTATTGTGAGAAAAAAAAAAAAAAAAAAAGAGAATAAAGGCAGTGGGGAGACGGAAAGTGAACAAAAAAACCCTGGAGCATTTTTTTTAATATATGAGAGTTATCAAGAAAATGGAAAACATAACAAACAACAACAATAATAAAAATATAAAAAGCTATTAGATGTTTTTGAAATATTTTTACTTTTATTAAAGTATATATTTTCTGTAAAAATATTTTATTTTTAAAATTTGACTTACATTATTGTTGGTTTTTCTTACTTCATGTATATCTCCATCTGGTCCTTTAGGAACTCATAATTATTTCATTCAGTTTGAATCTTCCCCTCGTTATTTTCCTATAAAATCTTTTTCTTTTCTTTTCTTTTTTTTTTTTTCTTTTCCTTTTCCTTTTCCTTTTCCTTTTCCTTTTCCTTTTCTTTTTTTTCCTTTTCTGCTTCCTTTTTTTCTCTTCCTCTTCCTCATCCTTTCCTTTTCCTTTTCTTTTTTTTCCTTTTCTGCTTCCTTTTTTTCTCTTCCTCTTCCTCATCCTTTCCTTTTCCTTTTCTTTTTTTTCCTTTTCTGCTTCCTTTTTTTCTCTTCCTCTTCCTCATCCTTTCCTTTTCCTTTTCTTTTTTTTCCTTTTCTGCTTCCTTTTTTTCTCTTCCTCTTCCTCATCCTTTCCTTTTCCTTTTCTTTTTTTTCCTTTTCTGCTTCCTTTTTTTCTCTTCCTCTTCCTCATCCTTTCCTTTTCCTTTTCTTTTTTTTCCTTTTCTGCTTCCTTTTTTTCTCTTCCTCTTCCTCATCCTTTCCTTTTCCTTTTCTTTTTTTTCCTTTTCTGCTTCCTTTTTTTCTCTTCCTCTTCCTCATCCTTTCCTTTTCCTTTTCTTTTTTTTCCTTTTCTGCTTCCTTTTTTTCTCTTCCTCTTCATCATCTTTTCCTTTTCCTTTTCCTTTTCCTTTTCCTTTTCCTTTTCCTTTTCCTTTTCCTTTTCCTTTTCCTTTTCCTTTTCCTTTTTTCTTTTTTTTTTTTGCTTTTCCTTTTTTCTTTTTTTTTCATTTCCTTTCCTTTCTTCTTTTTTTTTTTTCTTATTTTCTCTCACCAATGATTAGAAGCATAAAGATTGATAACACTAATCCAGCATCTCACACAACTGAAGCCCGAGATGATATCATGCAGTGTTGTGTTCCTGGTCAAGTTCAGTTCATAGCCAAGCCTTTCCTGACATTTAAGGAATTTGGGGCAAAATCTTCTTTGTGGCCTCATTTCATAAATATGTTTAAATTAAAACAATTAAACTCAAAGTCACAGATTTACACTGTATCATAGGAGAGTTTCACATCTTTACATAATTTCAAATACACATGAAAAATTCA
The DNA here is from genome assembly GCA_013397775.1 of Eulacestoma nigropectus. Classification (NCBI taxonomy): domain Eukaryota; kingdom Metazoa; phylum Chordata; class Aves; order Passeriformes; genus Eulacestoma; species Eulacestoma nigropectus. The sequence continues at coordinate 6,074 of VZTE01006049.1, read as the reverse complement.
ATAACTCATATTAATGCATTTTCACAACATGATCAATTAAATTGTATTTTGCAGACATTGAAGTACAGTTTTATAGCATCAATAACAAATGTAATAAAACTGCATTTCCTTATTAGGTCTTTTTTAAAGAAAGAAACAACAACTGAGAATCATTTTCTTCAAAGTTGCTTTCTTTCAAAAAATGGTTTAATTGTTCTTATATTGCATAATAAAAGAACAGACGGTATTGACAAAATTAATTCTAGAAAAAATGGTTGCTGTTTGTTTTTTATCTTCCAATAAAGCACAATGCTTGACTGGAATTTGAAAAATGGCCTAATAAAAAGAAAACACTTACTTACAAAAACGTGAAAATTGGTAAGATAGTTGTTTTACTTTTTGTCATTAAATAACGGATTTAAAGAACTGCAAATTACTGTAAATATTTTTATTTGGAATAACTTTATTTGTAATTATTCTAATGAATTATAGAAAATAATCTGGAGAGGGATTTTTTTCATGTATACTTGATACATATTGCTTTGCACCAGACATTTCTCGTCTTTCCTCTCCACTTGCTGCACAAAGGCTTTTATCTTCAAAACTTTTTTCTTCCCTGCTGATACACAGGCTGGGAGAGAAGGGAAACTTACTTACTCAGGAAGGGGGTAAATTAGCCTGTAGAACTTCTTTTATGAGGTCTGAGAGATTTTCGCTGACCTTTGACTGTCTGAGCAAGACGATGTTTGTGTGGATCAGAGACATCAATAATTCTGTGATTCTTTTGTCCTAGGTCTTTGAAATCACACTCAGTTTGGTCCCAGAACTTGTCTGGGTCAGTACATCACCTAACAAGGAGAGTGTGGAAGCAGGTCGGCGTAACAGGCTGCCTGTCTCTCCTGTCATGTGTGGAGTTTGGGGAAATGCCTGGGGCGCAGGACGTCCCACTTTTGGGGCACGCTAACTTACTAGTCTCAAACAGGCACACGGACCATAGGGAGTCTTTAACACTCCTCGTGTGTTTCTGGAATTCCTAGCTTGGCTTTACTTTCAAAGTTCTTCCTAAGCATTCCATGTGAACTCGTGTTCTTGCAGCTTGTCTCTGTTGGTCTTTTTGAGACTGGACATTTCCGGCTGCTTGTGTACCTATCCTTAACATCAAATCTAGTAGATTTTTATTAATACACTAGAGAATACAGCATAAAAAGCAAGCATATGGTGTGGTTTATTGCTTCACTTTGCCGTGCATTACATTTCTAATAACACTGTGCTAAATTATAAGATTTAGAAAAACAAAAAAGAAGAAAATCGATTAAAGTTGAGATATCATCCCTAAAATGTCTGATGTCAGAAAGACAGGGTTTTAATGGGACGTTTGATTGTCTCTGCAGTGCAAATATGAAAGAGAAGCAATTTATGATTCCTTGATCTCCCATACCAGAATACTTTGAAAGTGTACACATCTGTAACACCTTCAGAATAAGAAAATTAATTTCAGGTCCTCTGTTCTCGACAGCATTTTCCATTGGAGGTTATGACCTCCTCAAAGCCTGAAGAGACTTTACATGTGGAGGCTTCCTTAGTTAGAAACTTCTACAGTGTCCATACAGCTAGTTCACGGTATGTTGGGTTTTCCAGACTGAAGCCTGAAAACCTCTTTGTAGCGATTACCTTGGTATTGAGACGGTGTCTGCCACAGGGAGCTGTTGCAATACATGTAGCAAAAGCAATTTTAACAAACTTGGCATTCTCAAAAAAACACCCCAAAGAATTCAGTATGTTCCTATTACGCTCGGGCTGAGCGTGACAGGAGCATTTGTGAGAACTGCCTCTTCAGGGCTCAAAACAGGAGTAGGTCTCAGAAGTCAGGGAGAGGAGTTTATAATTCTTTCATGTATATTCACTCATGTTTCAATGTACAATAGTGTCTCCATATATGCGAGAGGCAAATTCAGTTTATGCCACTGAAAGGCCCATTCCAGATATACATATCCATTTAAAATAAAATTTAAAACCCCTAAATGAACAGCAGTATTTCTATACAAGTGATTTTTTTACCTTGAACTGTAAGCCTGTCTTAGCTTCATAGTAGCGATTTATTTTGTTCCCTGTTGTTGTTATCCTAAAGAATATTCAACATGACAACATTTAAAAATTATTTTACTTCATCCTATCTCTTTGGCAGAAAAAGAAACAGCCAGAGTTATCTTTGTAGGTTGTTTTTTTGTTTGTATTTTGCAGACAGTAGAACTTCATGCTAATTTAAAGGGGAGAAGGGAGAGGGAAAGAGAGANAAGAAACTATTTTGATTGTAGCCCAAATCCCTGTTTGATACAAATGTCTGATTCTTGCTTAGAAATATCTTACAGGCCTTATCTTCTCTTTTGATATAAAACAAGTTTTCAAAACAAGCTCATGTCCTGGAAAGAAGAGTTGGGATGATGGAGATCCCAGTGTCACTCATTTAAACTTTGTCCTAATGTTAGTGTCAGGAAGGAAGGAAGGAAGGAAGGAAGGAAGGAAGGAAGGAAGGAAGGAAGGAAGAAATAAGGAAAGAAAGAAAAAAGAGAAAGAAAGAAAAAGAAAAACAAAGAAAGAAAGAAAGAAAGAGAAAAAGAAAGAAAGAAAAGAAAGAAAGAAAGAAAGAAAGAAAAAGAAAGAAAAAGAAAGAAAGAAAGAGAAAGAAAGAAAGGAAAAGAAAGAAAGAAAGAGAGAAAGAAAGAAAGAAAAAGAAAGAAAGAAAGAGAGAAAGAAAGAAAGAAAAAGAAAGAAAGAAAGAAAGAAAGAAAAAGAATGAAAGAAAGAAAGAAAAAAAGAAAGAAAGAAAAAACACAGTTATGCTACAAAATTAATTGATATGAATTTTTCAGTTCAAGAAATGGATATCTTTGCGATAAACCAACCTCCATATCATATTTATGCATCTAGAAAATTCCATTGTTTATGGAAGGAATTACTACATAACATGTAGAAGTATTTTTTTATTATTCTCACAAACCAGTGCATTGCTGTGACATCTTGTGTTCAAGTATGTTAAACTGCTTTATCCTGGTCTATAACTTCGTGCATCCTGGAAGAAGGAGTGCCCATCCATTTTGCTATTTAAACTTGTCCATTGAAAAATTCTCTTTTCCCAAGTCTCCTAATGTGGAAAATTTGAGAATGGAGTTACGACCTGTGATCTGTGTTTAGATAATGATAGTGATAATTATCTAGACATGCACAGAACATTCTGTCAGACTGGGAGGAAGTCTTACCAGAGACTGTCTTCAAAGACATTTTCTGCATGATCCTGTGTGGTTTCCTATCCCTTCAACGCATCACACTAATTATTATAATAATGTTCACATGTCAAAACTATGAGCTTTTCTTTTCCCATTGCAGCTTAGAGTAGATTTATAAAAATTAATTTAACATCTTGGAGTTCCTTACCAGGAACGTGTTCTCCTGTAAAGTGTATTTAGACACTTATAAGAAGGTACACAGATGACTGATCAAAAGATGATATAAACACATATCAGTGGCTCCTTTTTAAATTCTGGGAAAAAAACCCAGCTCTTCCATCCCCGGTAGTGTGGCAATGGCATTTGTTAAAAACCTGAACTTTTGTTCTTTTTCTCACTTACTATGTAGGTTTTCAAACCTGCCTCCATAAATAAGTCATATTCTGTATATTTAAATACTGTGCACTTGTGGAAACATTATATGATGGTTCTCCAGTTTCTATAGCTATCTAGTTTTGAAATATGAATAAGTCTGTAGAAATGGAAAAGTGCAAATATTGAAAGCAATTATATACAATTTTTTGTGCACGTATTTATGAGGTGCAGCTCACGGATATTTAAATTTGCAGAAATTGTTCTATTATATGGCATTTTTTCATCATCTCTTTAATTCAATTGTTGTTTTAGCACATATTAATCATTCAAAATGGCATTTAGACGCTAAAATGAACTAACTGTTCAGGGCATTTTCTGTGGAGAGATTCACACAAATAACTTTTACCTCTTTCCAATTTAGAGAGTTAAAAAAACAAACAAACAAACAAACAAAAAAAACCCAAACCAAACCAAACCAAACCAAACCAAACCAAACCACAACAAAACAAAACAAAAAAAAAAAACCAACCAAACAAACAAAAAACACCTACTTATATTTTATCTCCTGGTAGACTCCAGGACATTCCGAAGACACCACCATTGATACCATCCTATGAGGTATCAATATGCCTGCAAGGCACAGGAATCTAGGAAAGAATGATAACTTTAAATGCAGTATGGCCTGGTTGGAGTGTGTCTGAAGGAGAACATGTGTGGAGAATCGACATATTCCTTTTCTTCTTCCACCAAAGAAGTACATGCCATCAGAAGATTATTATATTATTGTAGTTTGGTTCTGTTTAATAATGGTTCGGATTTGGTTTATTCGGCTTTGGTTTAGCTAACGTATGACTGAAACTAATTGGACAGGGAGCATTAGCAAATCAAGGTTGTCTCAGTCTCTGAGATGGAATGTAGGATGGAATTCATCTGACTGAATTCTGAATCTAAGTTGGTCACTCTGGGGCACACTTCTGCAGTCAATGTGAATATTCAAGCACGTGAGAATATATCTAAAATACAAACTGTGATTTATGCCTTCCGTAAATACTATCATGGTTGTAAATATCTATGCATTATGGATATGTAAAATTGGACGTACTGTTCTCACTGTGTCTCCATATTCCAGATGAGAGTGAAAAGATGATCAGCTTCTTAGGACACACACTGTCAGGAGGCTGGTAGGAGAAGGACATAAAGTGCTCCTCTTGTAACAGTTGCGTGGAGTTTCACACAGCATCAAGAGAGTTTTGTGCAGGACAGGTAACACTTGGAATTCTCCTGAGTCCAGGCACCGTCTGCAAAGGAGTTTGGTAATTGAACTTTAGAGGCAGCAGAATCTCTTGAGATTAGGGTAGACAAAGAGTGATCAGATCAGCTCAAACATATGGTATGAATGCAAACAGTTTGGGAGATATTGTGGCACGCCCCACAGGCACGGTCTCTATGTCATCTCTATGTTTCTTTTCAAAAAAAAGAGAGCCTCTGGGAACAGAAATGAGTTAGTCAAGTATTTCTCAACTCCTTTTTCCCCTGCAAAACAGTGTATTGCAAATCTAAATTACGCTGAAAGAATTAATCACTTACACTTTTTATTGTCCATAAGAACTTAGTGATGGAAGTTATAAAGTCAAAAACCTCTGTGGACAAAGGTTCCAGAAGCCAAAACCTACACATAGGAGAGGAGCAGTAAGAGATTTTTTCCCAGGAAAAACAAAACAAAACAAAACAAAACAAAACAAAACAAAACAAAACAAAACAAAACAAAACAAAACACTAAGTCTGTGTAGAGAAAAGCTGTCTTAAGCACTGCTTTGAATATGCTCACGTCCTGGGGGTGAAAACTTAAGTGCAGTAAGTAAATTGTATCACGCAGGAAATTTTGTTACCTATTTTCAGAATTAGAAAGCTTTCATTAAGAACATTTGAGGGAAAAAAAAGCAAAAAAGAAGAAAAAAAAAACACACAAAAAAAATAGACACCAACCACAAAAACAAAACCAACTCGGTATGGTTTTACTGTGTTATTAAAGCAAATACTATTTAAAGATGGGAAATATAAATTGAAATTAACAGATTTAAAGAGGCATTTCATTTTCTTGAAGGCAAATCCTGAGATAAACTTTGCAGTGTGCAGAATATCCTGCTTAAGAAATCTGGTCTACCCTGCAGTTCCTTAATCTCAATATATTGTGGTTCTTTGTCTTTTTCCAGCTTCTTTTCTTTTCTTTTTGTCTTTGTCTTTTTCTTTTTCTTCCCTTCCCTTCCCTTCCCTTCCCTTCCCTTCCCTGAAACTTCCCTGAAACTTCCCTGAAACTTCCCTGAAACTTCCCTGAAACTTCCCTGAAACTTCCCTGAAACTTCCCTGAAACTTCCCTTCCCAGAATTTCTCTTCCCAGAACTTCCCTTCCTTTCTTTTTTCCTTCTTATTTTCCTTTTTCTCCTTCCTGCCAAATTCCTTCTGAATTCCTTTCTTCCTTCCAAATTCCTTCCGAAT
>VZTE01006048.1:837237-872120 GCA_013397775.1 Eulacestoma nigropectus | reverse complement strand
TCTTTGTCCGCTCTCTGTGTGCCACATGCACCATGAGCACCTCACACACTGTCCTCCAGGGACACAAAAACTTTGTCAGCGCTGCATCGCCTTGCGCAACTCAGTCCTACAGCACATATCCCAAAGCGTCCCATGTTCGAGGATTAAAAACATTGATATTATCTAAAGTTGGAATACAGTCTTTTGCCCAGATCAAGTGTCTGTTCAAATCTGTAGACTCAACTTCCCTGCTGTGTTTCCTTAAAACACGTTCCAACGTCTCTGTGATGTTCTGTTCCTGGGATACACCATCCCCCATCGTTCTCAGCTGCTTACCTTCCATCCTGGGGAAAGGTCAGTTGGTGCCACGAGCTTCCTTTCAGCTCCCGGGCTTCTTTTCAGCTGCCCTGTAAAGTTCAGCCGAGCGTCACTACTGGAGCAACTACCAGTTGCGTATCTGCAGGGATTAATTGCTGGCCAGCTTTCCTGCTTCTTTCAGCAGCACTTCAAGTTCCACAGGGCTCACCGATGGATGCCAGCTAGGCGTTTAATAAAGTCCTCACACAGGGCACCATTTGTCGGTGATTGTGACACGGACTTCGCCAGGTCCGATGAGGACTGTCCAGCCCTCCTGTCCTCTGTGGCTCACCTACAGCTCTAGTCCCTCATACAGGGCTACCATTCGTAGCGACTGAGACACGGACCCAGACCGGCAGGGAATCTGAATCGTTCATTCAAAGAAACGAGCTGGTTTTATACACTCCTTCAAGGAACGGTATTTCCTTACATGGCAATACTCACTATGTGACCTATCCCATGCTGCCACATCAGCAACACTTTCTGACTGTCCTTCTATGGGGTGATCACGTGCTGTTCACCCGTCTGTCAGCTTCCGGCAGCTCCTGTCTGTAGGGCTCTGCCGTGTGACACCTCCTCCCCCCAGGGTCCGGCGGAGACAAGCCTCTCTGTGCTGCCGTGTGCTCCTTTGTGCTGCCATGTGCTTCTCTGTCCCACAGCCTGTAACTCAACACCATCCCATCTCTTCCCACAAGGAAGCCCTTATATATGAGGCTTTTTATGTTCAGCTCTTTCTCCCAAAGTGAATTTTAGGGTAATTTGTCCTGTGATACCTTCTTAGCCCAAGATTAACACAGCCTTGCTTCCTAACTATGGCATGTTGAAATCTTTCCTTTTATTAAAAGCCACATACAAAATTGCACTTTATAATGATTCAAAAATAGGCTTTAAACTTTCTGTTATTAGCATATTTAACAGGTTGTCTTTTACTCACAGAATGCTAATGTAGCAGCAGTGTTTCAATAAAGGTAATATGAGTATATTATCCCAGTTACAAATCTAGAACCTAATTTTATTTCCAGGTATGTTGGTCCTGATATTACTTTAATGCATTACCAGTGTGCGTCCTGTTTAACTATTGCCTTTACTTTGTATTCAGTTAGTTTTAAACCTGTCATCCTGTTAACAGCTGTTATCACTTTACCAAACAGGTTTCAGGAATTGGTAGAGCACCATCGCATGAGTTTTCAAATTCATGCGCACAAACTTCTGATTAGTTAAAATATTATATTACAGCTCCTTTGTGAAATTGTTCTTTCAGCTTAGTTATTTCTTTAACAAAAACCATGAAAGAGTAAAAGATCTTCTTAGATAGTAAAGAAATAGTAGAAATAATTCTTATTTCTAAGTACAACTACTTCTCCTTATAATTGCTTGGATTCCTTTATAGAATCTTGGCTTTCATCTCTCGTCAACTCCCCTCCTCATTTGATGTTGACAGTTTTTCTAGTGATCAACCAGTATTTCATCTGTCATTTTTAGTTAAGACCAGGGTAAGACAACTGTCAGTATCTTAGTGCCTCTTATTGTGTTAATCCTCTGTCTCTTGTGGGTGGAGGTGTATTGCAAAACTGTATTGTGGTGGTTGATTTTCTTGGGTAAGTGACCTACTGCATCCTGTGCACAGCCATTCCACTGGCTGCTTTTAGATTAAAATGAATCAATTAAACTACCTGCTGTCCCTAGCAAAAGTGACCTCAGCTATCCTTGCTCTTTTCTACTGGGGACAATATGCCAAAGTCATGTGTAACTGAATACAAGAGGTCTCTGTCTTACTGTAAATACTTACGTCATTTTTCAATGCAATTTCAAAGGAAAAAATATGAATTTGATACTTAGATTTGGGCTTTTCATTTTTCACTTCTCTCAGGATAATCTTGTTTCTGTATCTAGCACTAGGTTACAGCTACTAGGTCCTAGGTTCCCAGTTCAGCTACAGGTTGCCTAAAAGGCTTAGACATATAGAGCTTTAATTAACTCACTTTATGCAGTTCATTGTAGAGAAAATTAAATACTTCACTTTATTTGTTCTGGACAGGAATTAAGCTAGGGACAAGGTAGCTTTTCTAGTGCTGAAAGTGATTAAAGTAATGAAATACCTTCCCAAAGAATAGTGAATTTGCTTGGAGTCTTGCTTATCTAAACCCTCTTTAATTATAGTAATGGTACTTCATAGTGGTGTGAAGCTATGTCAGGGAAAGTTCAGGATGGACATAATGACAAGGTGGTAGGTCACTGGAACAGATTCTGCAGGGAAGTGGTCATGGCACCAAGCTTGTCAGAGTTCAAGGAATGTCTGGACATGTGTTTAGTTTTGGATAGTTCAGCAATTAGCAGGGAGATAGAACTACTGATCCTTATGAGTGCTTTCCATATTGAAATATTCCATGATTATATGATGTATATGCTATGCATTTAACATGGATTTTCTTCTAGTTTTCTGGAAAAATATTATGATGTATCAAAGAAATGCTGATCATGATTCTTTCTGTCATGGGCTACTGAGACATCTGGATTTTGTAGCAAGTGCTACCAAACATTACTTGCCAGGGCTTTGGGCAGTTGCCTGCAGGGGGCTAGAACATTCTTTCCTCGCTCACTTTTTTGAAGCAGCACTTGTCAATGTGCAAGGAGCTTAGCATTCAACTGAATCATGAATGAACAGGGAGACAGGCAGAAGTGCTATCTGGTTGAGAGTGAAATGCAGTCTAAATTACTTTAAAAGAAAAGTTAAGGTGTTTGATTGCTCTCAAGCATACAGAATGATCTCCATCAGGCAAAAACAACTGATACTTTTGTTTGATGCCTGTCTTGTTTGAAATGCTGATCACTGCAAGTGGGGTCAAGAAGGAATTTTCTTTTTCGTCAGAGTGGCAGGAATCATAAAAAAATTTTTTTCTAGTTTCCTGCATTAAATTCCATACAGTTTACTTTCTAGAATTTTCTGACATGGCACTGCATATTTCCTTACTGTTACAGCTTAGTACTGATTTATTTTTAACATGAATCATGCCACCATCTCACTTTTCCATTGTCCCACAAACAGCTGTATGGAAATGAGAAAAATATGGGGGATAAATGAGTAGCTGGAATGAAGGTGATAAAAGTGCATCTTCAATCTCTTCATCTTTGTCTGGTTATGCAGTTTTGCCTTCTTGGGCCTAAAGTAGCTATTTAAAAATGTGTGGATGAAATATAGTGGCCTGCAGTATTCAGGGAATAGAATGTTCTAATTGCTCTTTCCAGATATAAACCTCATGAGACTCCACAGAGGTGGTAGGTAATCTGGATCTTACCTTCTCCCTCAGGCTGTAAGTTGCTTTGTTGGAAAGGACAGTTTAAGGAGTTTCCTTCTCATTCTTTTTTGGCCGTTACTGCCCTCTTTGCTCTGACCTTACAATTTTCTTTTGTTGGCCTATTCTGCTTTGTTGGCTGTAGGAGGGTGGGTGCAGGAGACATTAAAAGAGTAGGAGGACATTTTTGATTTGGACAGTGTAGAGGTGAGGCCTGAGTAGTTGTCCTTGGGAGAGGTTGGTGGTTCACATACACTCTGTTGCCACAAGAGTCCCAAAGAAGATTGAAGAGAGAAGCAAGATACATGATACCAGTGAAGTTTTTTCCCATGCTTACCCACAGTCCTAAGGTGTTGGAGGGGGTGCAGGTTGAGTTGGGAAAGGAAGAGAGAAATCTTGGGGTAAGAGGGAATAAATGCTGGTTTTGAACTGCTAGCCAAAGGGTAAAAATACAGGGTGGAGTGTTAAGGCCCACATGTCTTTGTAACCATGGGGCTGATTATAAAACTCCCTTTTCTGCCTCAGAATTATGCTTTACAAGGTCAAGTTTAATTTACCATTTTCTAGTTCTTGCATTTGCAGAGAAGTTTTCTGCAATATATCAACAAAGCATAAGTGGATAAGTTTCCAGATAGATTTAAATTGTATGTCTAAGAATAGTGGATCTGAGAGCCTTTCTGGATCTTGTGAACTCAGCATTCTGTTACAACCAACCAATTTTTGCATTGCTTCAATCCCTTGGCCTATGGATCTGACCACAGTAGGGACTGGACTATATTTGGTGCATCCTCTCTGAAGGGTTTGTGGCATGATGGAGAGTAGAACAGCTGCTTTGAGGAAAAGGTTTCCTGTTTGAAAACAGTCATTGTAAGAGAAAATTAGTTTGTCAAAGTAGATCAGTTTGAAAACGAGCAGTATGTCAGGCTTGGTGGCTTAGGAAAGGAAGTTACTCATGAATCGGCAAGATCTGCCTGTTGTATACAGGGAGAAAGTGCTTAAGGTGGTTTTCTTGGGTACCATCATATGCCTGAAAGAAGTTGAGAGTATAATGAAAATTAATCCTTAGAAATAAGGTTTGAATAGAGGGGTGATTGTAAGATGCAGCCAGGTGCAACACTTGAATTGTATCTAATTAATCTTAATGTAAAAATAGTACAGGAACCAGTCTTAACATAGCCTGTGTCATACGAAGGCTTCACTATTGAAGGTTGCAGTTTTTGTCTGAATTTGATGGGTCCAAATTACTCTTAAGTTTCTGTCCCAGTAATTATGGCTCATAACCCTTGGGTTGAGGATGGATTACAGAAAATGATTAAGCTTCTCTCTATTTTTCACACTAAAATTTTATGATGACACCTTAGTTTCGCTCTCCTTGATTTGCAATAAACATCACTCTGTAGACCTCAGAGCTATTGTTTTGAGAGTTAGACAAGCAGAGGAGAGTCAGTCACTGCGTGTACATGTGGTGTGTACATGGTGGTATTTATGTGCATTTACTGTTAATATTGAAGTGGATGGCCTGTATAACATATAAACAGCTATGCTGGTAATTAATAAAAACCAAGTAATTGCATTAGTGTATAAAAGCTGAAAGGTGTGGAATAATTGTGAATTACCCCAATTTCAGTAGAAGGAAGACTTGCAATATTTTCTTCCTTCTTTACTTATCATTTTCTTTTTCGTGTGGATTTCCCCAGCATGCAGTTTCCTGCTGATGAACATATAGCATAGAGGAATTAGTATTTTTGCCTATATTCAAATGAGTATTGAATAAAAGTTTGGATAGTTCTATATAAGACAAAGTTTTGTGAAGAGACAAACTAATCTTTTCCTCAGTTCTCTTGGGAAACACAAAAGGGAATCTGTTTTCTCAGTAGAATATATCTTGCATGGTATAGGAAGGCTGTAAAAAATGGAGGAACATGTAAGAAATACATCTGCCACCTTGAAATGAACTTTTGTTGCTGACTTTGTGCAAATCACCTCTAGACAGTAGCCAGCCACCTTCCTTGTGTCTTGTCCTGCTTCTCATCTCGTAGTGCTACTAGTATTATTTGTAAATGGATTGCTGTAGCTTTAAAATGCATTAATATTATCACTGTTAAATATAGTTTGTCTACGCCTACAAGGTACTAATCTGCTTAGGGTTCTGGTTCTCTGGCTGACACAGTAAGTAATGTGCCATAGGATGGCAACTTCCTGGGTGTCAATCATGTCTGGATAAAAAACACTGCAAGGTCTATACCAGCTTGTTTAGTCAGTCTGACCTTGAGTTCTCACTTGAAAATACTTGACAGTGACCTGCTTTTTTTTTGTTTGTTTTAAATATCCATTTCTTTTGGAGATACTTTTGTAGCTGAAATCCATTCTAACTTTCCATTGAACTACCTCTCATCATGCATAGCAACCTCAGTAGCACCAGCCAAAAACCTGGATTGTGCTGGGCCTGATTCTCATTTACAGTAAGATCCTTACATGTCTTTCTGGCTAGATAAAGAACCTTCATGTTTTATATGGTATATAAATGACGTATAATGTTCACTTAAAACTTAGTGTTAATAAATATAGTGATTTGCACAGGCATTAAGGATGTCATACACTGCCAGAACTCAATGTAAATGAGTTCTTGATATAAACAAGGATCAATCCCCTTGTCTCCTCCCCCTAATATATCCATTATGTTGGAGATATTTTGTGGTTTTGCTTAATGAAGTGCATACACATTTTTTCATTTCCCTAAAAAATAGTTAAACTACTAAAGATGCAGGTAAATATCTTTCCTTTTGTTTTCCATTTTCCTTGTTTCACTGCACTTGAGATATACAAATGATGCTGTGAGATAAAACTGAATTGTATGGGCAGAAGAAAAAGGATCTGAAAGAAAGCTTTACTTCCCTGTGGAGCAGTGAGAGACTGACCTCATGTGGTGTGAAACCAAAGTTGCCAGGGGAAGTACAAGGATAAAATTGAATAAACTGAGCATCTTTGAAAAATTAATTTTTCTCATGCATTTCTGATTTTTTTGGGATGTTGTACTACTTAAAAAATTTTAGTCTGGATAGTTTGTAGTCTGATTTCTAATAAGAAGTTGACCAATGTCCATATTCCCAAAGACATTTTGTGCCCCAAAAGGGATGCTCTAACAAGCTGACCCCAGGACAGCAGTCTATGAGCTGTGGCCCAATTATCCTTACTGCTGCCTGTACATGATTTTAATTGAAATGAGTAGGAGTTTCATGTGAGCAAGTAACTGAATAATCAGTCTTGGTTTCTAAGCCCTTTCTGGCACTTCCCCAGCAACATGCTCATTGTGCCTTCAGAGCCCTGCTCTATAAAATGAAGACAGTGGTTAGGAAAATTATAAAGTGGCACTATGCAGAGTAGGCAGGGTGTTCCTAGTCTGTATATGTTTTACATGCATGAATAATGTTAATAGTGGAGACTTCTGAGTCAGTTCTGTTGGCCTGATCCATCAGTATATGTGGAAGGATCTATGTAGACAGATAACAAAAGGAGGTTCTGGTATTTTGAAAAGTCTCCTTAAACAGCACACATTTAGTTGCAAAGGATTTAGGGGGTATTGTGACTTAGGGACTCTCACAGGGAAAAAAAGCAAAAAAAAAAGTTTAAAAAATCCTTAGGGAAATTCAGATGAACTTTAGAAACTCTGTCCCTATTCTGCAAGGACTTCCCTATATGCTTAATTGTATTGTTTCTGTTCTTTATGTTGAGCTAAATATCTGAAATAACAAAGGCCTTTATATTTTCTGCAAGTACTCGAGTGCATCTTCCAGATGACAAACCTTCCATTTTCTTCTTTACAGATCCTCTTGGAACCAGGGGTGATACAGGACGTCCTAGCAGCTGGGAGCCATTTGCAGCTGCTGGAGCTTCTCAGTTTATGTTCTCACTATCTCATTGAGGTGAGGCTTTTTGGCCTGATCAGCTGTTTCTGTTTGGTACACCTTTGTTTCAAGCCTGGTTTCAGTAGGAGACTATTAGTGCAATACCTGTTGTAGTCTAAATGGCAAAAACTGGATTTTAGAAGATCTGAATTTTGAGTGTAATTTGGGTTTCAGTTTATGGTAGATGCTTTATCCCTCCATCCATTTTGTCCATTTCATACCTGAAAACAAGAATGGTCCACTGATTAATATCAGCACATGGGAGTTTGATTCCCTCTTTTACCAGGGAATTTGCTTTCTTCTACCTCAGTGTACCAAATGTGAAGATATTTCCCTATTGAGATCATGAGTATTGTGACGAATTCAGATGTGTAATTCTGTGTTCACAACAGAATATTGATGTGTATTCCAGGGCACTACAACCTCTCACTGAAGAAATAGGGCTTATTATAATGGTACCTTATTCTTAACTGGCCTCATGCCCGTAATGCCTGTCTTTATGAAACAAAAAATTTGAGTTGCAGTAAAGTTTTTTTTTTTGTGCTTGGCTTGTATAGGAAATGGCTTACGATGATAGCAAGAACACACTTTGATGGACATCTGTGAAAAGCCTTCTAAAAATAAAATGGCAGTAGCAGTTCTACAGAGCTGTTTCCTCCTCTCGGTAACTTTTCAGTACCGTTCCTGAAATCAGATGTGTTAACTGCATCTGGGCAACACTTGGGCATGGAGATGCACATCAGCATGGTGCTCTTAGTATGCTCTTGCCTTCCAACAGCGTAACTGCCTTTGAACAGTTGGAGTGTGCTTGGCAGCACGCTGAGCTACTGAGTACCAGGGGCGTGCAGGATCTTGTGTTAAGAACTTCAGGATGTACTTGAAGGCTCTGTGTCTTACAGAGAAAGAATCTGTTCTTTGAGTGTTAGCCTTAGGAAACCCTTCAAATTGTATGTTTAGATAATAAGGAGGTATTAATTTGTGCATTATAAATTGATTAGAAAGCTAAAGGAGCTGGCAGAGTGCTGCAATTGGTGTAATTTTTTTTTCAAGAATTCAAGGAGGAATTTAATTTTTCTGAGAAAATAGACATGGATTGTGATGGGAAAGATGTTGGTTTGAGAAATAAGAACTGTGAGATACCAAATAAGCCACAAAACCATTTGACCTACTAATTGTCAGGCAGGCATGGGAAGGGGTTACTGTACTGAGAAAGATGTAAATCTAACACTGGTACTCATACAAGGTATTTAATGCTCCCCAAACAAACCAGTCAGTGTGAGTATGTCTGTGAGGCTTATGTGGCTCTTACTTTGTCAGAAATTAAACTAAAGACACTATTACAGCAAAGAAGCTACAGAAAATATTAAAGAGTAGGGAAAAGACTGAATATTGTGCTCATGAAGCAGGCATGTGAGGGGACTGTAGGAAAAGAGCAGGTATATGCTCAACATAAATCCTTGTGCAAACTTTTTCTATTACCTGTGTTGAGTAACTCTGGTATTTGTAGCCCTTCCCTCAGCACCCTCTTAATAGTTTTAATCCCAAGGCCATTGCAGGGGAAAGACACAACTATAGGGTTATCAGTGCTTTGAATCTTGTCCTTAATGTGCAAGCTATAGTCAATTATTTAGGAATAGATTGTTAATGAATTAAAAAATAAATCAACCCCAAAATCACACTAGCCCCATTAAAAAACCCAACACTCTGTAGTTAGTAAACATTTCTTCCAAATTACTCTGTAATTAACAGACCAGTAAAAATTCTCTGGACATGAGAGTCATAGAAACCTTTAGGTTGGAAAAGCTCTTTAAGATGAAGTCCAACTGTAAAAAAACTTGCAAAAGAATCAGAGATGTTTTAATTCCTCTCCTGCTAATGGTTTTCCTGTTTCTGTCATGTCTTTAGATGCATTTTGTCTAAAGCATGTGTTTATTTGCATGTTTTTTCTCTTTCTACAACTTAGAGGATAACCATGTCTTTCATGACTCATAGAAACCACAAGTCTGTGGCCTGCAGTTGCTGTAAGATGTGTGAAAGATGTGAAAAAGCACTGTTGTGCTCTGAGTACTGTGCCAGAGTAGGACAACTGGAGCTACACTGTTGTAAAAATTAAGAGGAAATGGGACACAGTATCTAGATTCACAGTAGTGGAGGTAGGGAATAAGATAGTGGATGAAGGGTGGGGGGAAAAAAGAGGAGAATATGTGTTGGAAGACAGAGAGCAGTAGTAATTCTGTAAACTACTTTTGAATCAGGGTCTCATCATAAAAGTTTGGAATCTGCATGCACATCTATGGGGTGGCTGTAGCTTATATCACGTTGGGATTTAGGCTGTATTTTACAGTATTTTTTTTACCAAGTTCGCCTCAGCAAGGCATATATGTAGACAGGTTTGCAGTCTGAATAGATCACAGTAAGAATTTACCTGTCTTGTTTGTTTTGTACAGTTGCAGTCCATGCAAGTAATCGGTCTTGAGTAGTTGCTGTAAGTCTTTTTAACAGAGTTCAACAAGGTACTGGTCAACAAGATTAAGACCATGATATCTTTCGGAGTCCAAACTAATTATATCAAATAACTGTTTATGTTCTACATATTATTGTGTGACTTTAAAAAATACCTCTTGCCTTATTTTAGTACTATCTGCAAATAAAATCCAAGTAGTTAAAGAAGGCTTCCTTAAAGCCACTTATCCTAGCTGCAGTTGGTAACTGAGGTGTCTTGTCACCCCACGTGCTGTGGTATAGATGCTGGAAGAGTAGTGCTTGCTCTTTCTCTTCTTTCTGATGAATGAGTATGCCAGACTTCTTCATTTACAGTGCTACTGAATTACTTTCATGCTGTTTTGAGTTGTTAAAATACCATGAACTTAGCTTAGTTTAGCCTAAATTCAGGAAATGCAGTGTGTGGGATCTAGCTGTCATTTATTGTTGTGTAATGATGACACAGAGTTTTAACTTGTTAGGATTATCTTTAACTGTTTTGATTAGACCAAGCTTTTCCTGTATGAGTGCTGCTCTTACTGTTAGCACTTGTTCCAGCTCTTCTCTAGATATTCCAGCTTGTCAGTTTATTGGAACTGTCTTGAACAGTTTCATCTCTTCTTGATACTTTTATCTGAGACCTGTAATAATTCCATGCATTTCAATAAGGAAGGTGTTTTTTGGGTTTTTTTTTGCTACAAATACAATTGGCATTGCCCATTCGTGTATCTGTTTCCAGGCCCATTGGTAGTCTGTGAGTTTCCAAAGAATACTGTACTGGTCTGATTCAGCTAAGATGATTGCTGAAGTGTCTGATTGTTGAGAATTATTTGTAGTGCACTGGGGACAGAGTAATTTCCAGCTAATGCTTACTTTTATATTGACTGGTCTTTAAGGAATTTCCTCTTGGTTGTCTCAGAATAAACAAAATGTTGACTATGACAGATCCTTTTTTTTATAGACTAAACAGCTTAGAGGTCTTTAATTTGTTGATGAATCTCAAAAGGATTTCTGTAACAAATTGTTTAAATTGCATTTATGGCAATTTTTTTAAGAGTTCTCAATCAAAGGAAAGACAGGAAAAAGAAGAGGAACCTTCTCCCCACTCTCAATTAGGTAATGCAATGGAGGTTTCTGACAACACTGCTAGTTTATTAAATGCATTTCATCATATATAAACTTCTCATTATCAAGTGTTCTGTAGCATCTAATGTTGATTCAATATTTTCATTTGAAAACTCATGCTCATTTTAGATTGATAATTTACTAGTTTTTATTTTAAAACAGTGGTAAGTCATATTTTCTTTATTTGCAAACAAGAGAGATGCCCAAGTATTCCTTACTTTAGGTCTTAATTCCAGCTTTTTGTTGTGCAGACTTCTCCCCCCATATCAGCATTTTCATATATTGAATTATGATTATTCCACAACCTCTGCTGTTGGGGGTTTTGTTTCTAGCTTCATTTGTAGAGGGGGACTCTTTTGAAGCATGCTGATGTATTTTATTTGAGATACATACATATTCATGAATCTCTCATGTCATCTGCATAATTCTCAGGTACATTAAACATTGAAACAAGGCTTGTAAGTGCGCACATCTGTCTCAGGCTGAACAAACGGTAAGGCAATGTGATTTTTCTTAACTGCTACAGGAGTGTGGGAGAGCTAAAGAGTTGAACTTTGTGTACCTTCAGTGGCACTAAGGTCTGTGATCACTCACACAGCATTTGCTTGCAGCGTGCACATCCAATTCTCTTAGATTCTTGTTTCCCAAGTTCCTCCTCCAGGTCAGATTGATTGTCAGTTTTGGCTGAGGTTTTTCAAAGGAGGCTAATGCAGAGAGCTGCAGCCCATAGGCAAACTTTGAAATATAACGGGAATGGGTTATCTGAATATCTTCCCTTTTGAAAGTGGACCATATCTGTCATATGACATTGGAGAAAGCAAGAGATAGCTAGTTAAAGGCATTAAAAGTGATGGACATGTGACATTGGACTTTTTAAATGGAACTATAGAGAACATGGTATTAGGTAGTATGTTCGTAGTGACCTATTTTGCACTTTAAAGCTTGTGAATGTTTTTCTGAAAGATACATGACAACGTTATTCTTATGCAAGAGAATAAATGCGTTAAAACATTTATTCAGAACATAAAAATGTTTGTTTCGTAAGTATGTATGCGTTACATAACTGGTTGTAGATCTAAGAAGTTTTGTCTTTTTCCTCAACTGTTTGTGTATTCAGTACCCGAGAGCCACAAACTGCAAATTATTTCAACAATCAAAGAGTCTTAATAAGGAGGGAATGCTATTGAGAATAAAAGTTTTTAATGGAATTTCCTTCTAATGATCAACATCAGCTTAGTATTGTGTGGGTAGTAATTGGTTTTTAAACCAGAGGTTGATTTCCACTGGTATTCAGGGATATTGGGATATTGGACTGTCCATAATTGAAATCTTAAAGCTAAGTGATTTTTCTGTATATTCTGAAGTACAATATTTTCTTTCAGTGGAGTTCTAGCTACATCCTGAATTACATTCAAGGTACAAGGGTGATAGTTGTGAGTGAGGGGTTTAGAAGCTGCAGAACGGTCCAAAGCAAAGCACTCATTTCTGAGAGGCAGGATGTGGCATGGCTGTCAGAGAGCATATATCCCTTTAATTTTCTGCTGTCAGATCAGGCGCTTTTGGTGAAGAACAAATTAAGTTTACACACTGGACAGAGTCTGGGATATCATTTATGTTAATGATATTGGTTGGATAGTGGCATAGTTTCAGTACAGACTTATTTGAAGTGACTGTCCTTGTACCTAATGCTGGAAATGATTTCTCATTCTCACAGTTCCTAGGAGGAGCAGGTATAGTAGACATGAGCAGTGATGATCCTGATTGCCACTGAAGTTACTCTGACTTGTAAAAATTGTTCTTGGGATCCTAAATGTTTTTGTGTCAAGTCAACTTGAAAGTTTGATGCCAATTTTCCCATTAGTTTTAAGTGCATTAGGTTCCCTGCAAATTGTAAATGTACCAGATTACTTTTTAGAAACTTCATTACATTAAATGGAACTCTGCTACAGGTATATCTGCTTGCTTGCTACTCATGTCAGTTATACCATCTTTAAGGAAAGCTAATTTAAACTAAAAAGAAAAGAACATTTTAGGTGAGTGATTAGAATAAGCCTGAACACAGCATTGTACAACAACAGTCAACTGGAATTTTCTTGGAACTGCCTCTGTACTGTCCTGCTCTGGATTCTTGTATACAAAAACAGGCAGTGAGCAGGATCAGACGTGGAATACAAAAATATGATTAATCAATTCACAAATGATAAAATAAGGCCTCCTGTGATAATTCATGGTAATAATTGAAGCAGGCAAATTGTCTTGGGTAGGGGCATTTGATTTTTAACCTTCTACTGTGATGGTCAATTTAGGCTTATAAAACAAATTTTTTTCATGGTGTATAAATGCCTAATGATCTGAATCTTCTTCTAATTTTAAACTATTTGAATGTGTTGTAGATTGAAATATGTTACTGTTTTTGAACAGAAGAAGCTACAAATGAATTTGCATGTGGAATTAAAAGGAGTGTGCATGATTTATATATGTGGGTAGGCCAGAGCTTCAAAGCTATTTATTTTTCTTAAACCCAGCTTCTCCATTTGGAATGGTGCCAATGACAATCCCAACTTTCACTAAGATACACTCCTTCAGAGATGAATTAATTTGTACACCAGAGATTGAGAGCAGCACCTTTGTATTGCTAGAAACCCCAGATCAGGTGGGATTTTAGCTCCTGGGTTTTTCATTTAGAGCGAATTAAACTGCTGGAAAGAAAATCTAAAGGTCATCTAGCAACCAAGGCTTGCTTTTTTAAACTCATACTGAGTTTTTAATCTAAGTACATGCATGCACACTCTGCACACTCCCCTCAATCCCCCAGAATTAGTCACCACCAGCAAACTTAAGTCCACCAACTTTATCCTGTGGTGAAGTAACCTTCCCATGCTAAGAATACGGAGTAGACAAAAATAATGTTGTCTTACATTTTCTGGTTTTAAGTGTTACACAACCAGTTGTTGCTGTGCTAGCCTGCTATTTTTTGAAGGAGCAAGTTTTGTCAGCTGTTGTCATTGAGCTATTGATAGTCATTAGAAAAGTTCTTGGAAAAAACTCAGAAATAACTTTGGGAATTTTTCCTGCCATCTTTTTAATATACTGATACATTACAGAGATAATGATCTATATATGTGAAGTGTGAATGCACTAGTGAGGATTCCAACTTGAAATGGGACTCAGGAAAAAAATGACAGTGTTTTTCTCCATTTTTCAGTTGGTGTCAGTGAGGAAAGTGAAAATATACCAAAGTGACAATACCCAGTCACTTTGAATCCCATTCTTACTGCAGTCCACTTGCTGCTGTTTGTCTGCAATGTGAATTGAAACTGATGATGGATGTGTAAAAAAATGATGCTGCAACATCTAGGTTAACTATTGCTGGCAATATCAAAGCTCCCAAGATGTCTAGGTAGTTGTATGGATACACATTGCCAGTCCTCTGCAGCGAAGTTACAGGAGAGGTCACAATTTGGGAAGAGGCAGTTAGTGCTGTATCTGCCATCTCTTTGCAGATTTGCTCAGGAAGGGAGAGCTTTGGCATGTGTTTTAAACAGGAACAGAGAAACTGTATTGCTTCAAGGTTTCCCTCCCTGCCCTTCTCATGTTCTGGCCAGTGTGGCCTCTTTAGATGACCTTTCTGTCCACCAGTCCCTGAAAGATTTCTGTTTCTGGAATCTTGCCAGTATTTTTATAAAGCTGTAAGCAGGGGCTGATGAATGCCAGAATGCTTAGTCTACAAAATTCTTCTTTGATTTTATTACCATCTGATCAATACTAATGTTTTATGTTCTTCCTGTCCCTCCTGGTCCCCAGTGTATTTTGCTTTAAATTCTCCGTACGAGTTGATGCAGTTTGGATATCATGAGCCCCCAAAATGGAAGTATTTGTAACTGAGTTGTGCAGCTATCCTTATCTGCTGATGTTCTCAGCGGCATGTCCACTTAGAAGTCTGGAAGGAAAATTTTGTTTATTGCAAGAGATGACACCCAGAAGGCAGAATGCCTGAACTGGACTTGAAATGAGGCAGTCAAGGCCCTTCCTCCCCAGGCCTGGGCAGCAGGTGGCAGTGTGAGTCCATAACAGTTTGAGCAGAGAAATTCAAGCTAAAATCAGAAAAAATGAAAAGAAAAATTATTTATTTTTACTCTGTATTAGTCTTCTGACCTAATCAGTAAAAAAGTCATTATTCACACAACACTGGGCAATATGCATTGTAATTTTTAACAAATAATAGGAAACTGTTAATGTTTTCGCAGGAAATACAGTTCTGTCTTGTGCAGCAATGGTCATTTATCACTGCACTTTGTGAAATCACTCATTTGTTCTAATTTGAATGTAAATGACTCTAAGGTTTTACAAATAAGGTGACAGACTCACATAAATGTAATTGCAGGGTTCATCTCTCTCTTTTTATATATCACTCATTAAGTTATGAATTAAATACATCGTATTAAACCAGGGGCATGTCCAATGATGATATTGTAATGGCAAATTACTCTATGCTATTAGAGGTGTATTTTTTATTCATGGACATTAATTTGTCATTAAGCGGCATTAGTTTAGCACTTTTATGTGGAAGACGTGACCTGAAAGAGGAGACTTACAGCTCTAATGTGAAAGAACAGGAATATAGGCACCAGACACAGAGAGGGGTTTTTACCTCCTGTAAAGAAGCAGAGGGAAATTTTACTTAAATATCCTTTGATCTAAAGCACTTTGAGTTGTGTTAAGCCATTTTAGCAAAGGTATTCCTGAAACAAGAAAATGCTTTGATTATAAAGTATTTACAAAATGGGAAAAGCCAGAATGCTAAGTACGAAATGGTGACTATAAATCATTTGTAACCTATGAACCTGAAGAGAACATTGGGCTTGAAGTGAGTTACAATCTGATTTTATCTCAGAAGTATCACTGTGGGAGGGAGTTAATTGTTCATCTTTTCTTTCCTCTATACTAGCTTACCCAAAATAGAACTGATATTTTTTCATTCTTCATTGTGAAGTAAATATCTTTTACCTCTTGTCTACTTTGTATTGTTAGATAAACTGTTATTATTTTCATGGGGGTCAATTTCAAATTCTAAATGCAGTAGCAAAATCTTTCTTAAGAAAATAAATGAGAAAATGTATTATTTGATGGAATTTCATAGGCAACTTAGCACCTTAAGTATTAAACTAAGGAAAATAGTGAATGACTCAGTTTGCTCTATGTTTAAAAGATGTCAAAAAAACTTTGTAAATTTTATTGTATTTTTTCGGTCAGTTTAAATGAAGAGACTTTGAAAACCTTGTTTGTTTAACGGTGAAGGTGGACTGAAGCAGTGAGGATCCGAGTTGATACATTCTCCAGTTACAAAGTATTTGCATTTTAGTCTTTTTGGTAGACCATCTCTCATTAAAGGCAAAAGAAATCTGGACTTGATACAAACCTGTGTATTTGGCAGTTGATGCCCTGCTCCTTCATTTTTTATGTTTTTCTGATGGCTTAATCATTACTGTTTGATCCATCTACCTGAACTTCTTACAACATATTCAACTAATTATGCTAGTTTAGAAGAAAGATTTGTAAGGAAAATTACCTAAGCCCAAGTTATACTTAAGTAGTTTCAGAAATGGAAGTACTCCAGATTATCATCTCTTTTTAACTACTGTTAAATACTATTTCAATACTTAATAGAGAAACATTTTTTGCTAAACCATTTATGTTTATAGGGGACCACAAAGAAAGAAACAACTTCCATGTCAGGCTGTTGATTTTCTCCAGTAGATCTCCTAGCAGCAGTAAATGAAACAGCATTTTAGCACATTCCTTCACTTATGGTATTTTGTTTGCACAACTGCCTGAGTAGAATTTGTATTTTGCTTCAGAATAGTGATGTAGGCTAACTCTATTTAGAACAAAGACACCCTTTCTGTCCAGGATATTGAAGAGGCCTTGAACTTAGAATGAATGTAAATGTATACGTGCTGTAATGACTTACTGAATCTTCAGCCAATATGTAATCAGAGCTTTGAAAGTTATAAATTGTCCTCTTTCATCTCACTAATTCTAAAAACTAAAGATCCAAGTCTAAAGATTAGGGGCATCAACACCTTTATTAACCATCGATAATGTCCTGCAAGTGTGTTATTTCAAACATGAAAAATACGCGAAACGTCATTCACCCATTTTCTTGTGTAATGTATTCAAAACATCTGTCTAGTAATTTGGAGGAAGTTGTTGCTAAATTTCCCATCTGTTTAAACAGAGTTTTACTGAATTTGTAATTTCTATTTGTGTGTCTAGCTGTATAGGCAGCATTAAATCTTAAACCAGGACTTTTATTTACAGTTCAGTAGGAACTGAACTGGTAACACGTGGAATTCTTTCTACGGTAATTTTTATGGACGCTGTTGTGTCCTCTGGAGTAGAGAGGTAGTGATATATTGGCTGAACTTGTCCTGTAAACACTTTGACCTTTGTTGTGAAAGTTTTCAAAGCTATACAATGGAGTTTTTTTCTAAATTCCATTTCAGTGTTTTCTCCTTGTTTATTGCAGGCGGTATCTATTCTAATTGTATATGTAAAGGGCCTTGAATTTCCATAGCATCTCAGCACACCTGATTATCATGGGGAAAGTATTGTCAGGTATGTTCAGCTGCTGACGGTCACTGAGATTGGAAGTCCAACTGACTTGAGATGGAGTGTTGTGGACATGAAAAACACCAGGGGGACAAGCCTACTGTCATATACCATGTCCTAAATCACTGTTTATATGTTTCTATTTGGTTTTTCCTGCCTCTCACTATTTTTACTCATATTTTCAGCATTACCATCTTCATGGGGAACTGAAGTATGTAGGAAGTGTATTTGTGCAATGGTGATGTCCAGGACCCTCGAGACTGCTATTGAAAGTTTACTGTAAGCAAACACTTGAAGTTATTGGACTACCCTAGGTACAATTGTGAGTCTTAACTTCCATTGAATTCCTAATCAAGTTCTGGACTCACATAGCAGCATTCAGCCCCGGACCAAAACTTGAACAGGTTAAAGAACCTCTTGAAAAGGAGCAAAACAAGTAGCAAAAATGATCAGTGACTGTGTGGTGAATATTTTGAGGTGGGAGAAAACAAACAATATTAGGCATATGTAACTTTTTATAAGCTCTTTGTAGGGATTTGCTTATAAGTGTGGTTGAAATCTTTGAAATTTGAATGTTTTTGCAACCTTTCTTACTGAAATTTGTATTTGAAAAGGACTAACTTTTATAACATTGCATGGAATAATCATTGGCTAAAAACTTTTTCAGTAAGCTGTAGTTAATTTTTGAAAGCAGTGACTGTTCTGCAGAAATACATTGTTTTTGAAGCAACTGAGCTATGTCCCTAAATGCCCTTCTGATGTTCTGTGAAAGTGTCACAGAATGGGTCAGGTTGGAAGGTACCATAGTGGGTTGTCTGGTCCAACCTTCCTTCTCAAGCTGGGTCATCCTACAGCACAGGGCACAGAATTCTGTCCAGACAGTTCTCGAATATTTCCAGTGAGGGCAACTCCACAACCTCTCTGGGCAACCTGTTCCAGTGCTTGGTCACCTGCACAGTAAAGAAGTTCTTCCTCATGTTCAGGTGGAACTTCCTGCGCATCAGTTTGTGTCTGTTGCCTCTTGTCCTATTGCTTGGCACCACCAGGAAGAGCCTGGCTCCGTCCTTTTGGCACCGTCCCTTCAGCTATATTGTTGAGGTCCCCTCTCAGCCATCTCTTCTTGAGAATGAACAGGCCCAGTTCCCTCAGTCTTTCCTCATAACAGAGATGCTTTAGTCCCCTAAACATCTTTGTAGCCCTTTGCTGGACCCACTCCAGGAGTTCCACATCTCTCTTGTACTGAGGAGCCTAGGATAAGACACAGCTCTCCAGATATAGCCTCACTAGGGCAGAGTAGAGAGGTAGGATCACCTCCCTCAACCTGCTGGCAATGCTCTTCCTAAAGCACCTCAGGACACCATTGGTCTTTTTGGCCACCAGGACACACTGCTGGCTCATGGACAGCTTGCAGTCCACCAGGACTCCCATGTCCTTCTCCACAGGGCGTTGCTTCACTTGATTCTATTGTGTTTAGAGGAAAATGCTGGAGAGGTGTGTTTCAGACTCTTCAGGATTGAGATCCTGGCAAGTATCTGTAGTTGTGAACACTTAGAAACTGGGCCTACAATGATCTATTCAGCTTTTAAAGGTGGTGTCTTTAAGGCGAAATCTTGAAGTCAGTGAGAATTTCACCCTTTGGTTGTCTTAAATATATGGTGCATTGATTAAGTGTTCTTCTCTTTCTATGGAAATAAAAGGCTTTATGCTAAAGCAAGGGATTCTGACTGTAAGCTGTTTGAAATTTCGGAGTGAGGGATTGAATTATTTTTTATTCTTGGTAAGAACTGCTAGAAACAAATGAACAGGAGTGATCTTTGAAGGCTCATACATTCCTACTGGTGCTTGGCTCCTTCAGCAGTGTAAACATTCACATGTATTAGTTTTGGGAGGACTTGTGACTTGTTTTGCACTACTGAAGGTCAGATGTAGGAAATCAAACTGGATGTTGAGTAAAGGCCAATTTTTTACATTTGACCTTCACCCTTTCCAGGTTTTCTAGTTTTGAAAGTCAGACTTAGAGTGATTTCTGACTGAAAGAATGATAGGTCAATCCCAAGTCAATAATGCTTAAAACATTCTTAGCCTGGGAAAAAAAAAAAAAGGAGGCTCAGGGGAGGCCTTATCACTCTCTATAACTCCCTGAAAGGAGGTTGTAGCCTGCTGGGGATCCGTCTCTGCCTGCAGGCAACCAGCAACAGGACAAGAGGACACAGTCTTAAGCTGTGCCAGGGGAAGTTTAGGCAGGACATTGGGAAAAAATGCTTCATAGAAAGAGTGATTTGCTGTTGGAATGGGCTGCCCAGGGAGGTGGTGGAGTCACTGTCCCTGGAAGTGTTTAAAGAAAGACTGGATGTGGCACTTAGTGCCTTGATCTAGTTGACAGGGTAGTGTTAGTTCATAAGTTGGACTTGATGATCCCAGCTGTCTTTTCCAACCTAGTTAATGCTGTGATTCTGTGAAATACAAGCAAACTCCTCTTGATCCTCACATGTACTGTTTTGGTTTTTTTAATTCAATGCTTCTTCCAGATTTTAAAAATTCTTTAACTTTTCTTCCCATTTATGGCCTACCATTATGCTTTTTAATGCTGTTTACCTCCTGAAATCAGTTCTGATTATTACATGGTAAACCTACTAATAACACAGCTCCTAGTTGTGGGAAAAAGAGATGTTCTTTTCACTGCATAAATCTGGGGAAAGAGAGTTGTAGAGAGTTTTATTTTACTGGAATATAATGCCAATACAATACACGTTGCAGACATTTTGCTAATGTATTGAACTGTATCTATAACTTAAAATTCTGTTTAAGTCAGTGAAGACAGGAATTATTTAACTACTAGAGCACTGGAGTGGGTTCCAGGCATTTTAGGTTCTATTCTTTGTATATTCTGCATCGTGAGAAATCTTTCAAATTACTCTTCTACTTCTCCTTTTTTCCTCTGTAAAATGAGAATTTGCCTTGGTTTAGTGCTATAAGCAACAAAAATAAAATTCTTAGTGATTTTTGAGCTGAGGTCAGATATTGCAGGAGCATAGAGATACCTGAATCAATAACAGTTTTCCAAATAAAATGGAAATGTTGCCTTTTTATCATTCACATACTTACAGTCAGCTTCTTTTAACTGCTGAATACTCTCATATCTTCCTGCAGCTGCAACAAGTCTCTTGCTTTTGAGAGGAATGAGAAACCATTATAACCCCAGAGGTCAAATTGCACAAATATTTCCTTCTTTACCTGAACAGACAGTTGCCAAAAAAACTTGGTTTATTGCAGTCATTTTTTTTTAAATGCAGAGCTGCAAAATGTACATAATCCCATGAAGCCAATGCAAACAGTCCTGTACTTTATAGTTCCTTGTCCAGGTTAACTCTGATCCTACATTCATGCACCAGAAACTGTTTTCTAAAATTTAGTCAGAGCTTTTTTTTTTTCATATATTCTCTCCATGTTACAAATATCTTTGCTCAACATCAAATCCTCCAGGAGTCTTTCTTTAAAAAACTAAGTTGAGCACCTGAAATCCTACAAGTTTGGTTTTCCAATCTGTAGTATTTAAGTATCCTTAAAGTTTGGACTTCAGAACTGGGGCCAATAATTGAAGAGTAGCTTTAAAATGTAATGTTGAAGCAGCAAGAGGGGTTGTTTCTTTTATTGGGCAGTACTGGGTATGCATTTTATGACATGAGCTTTTTTTTTTGCTGCAGCACTATTCTGAGAACTGATGTTGCTATTTATGACTGCTTCTTAGTGCCTCCTGATGGCTTGTCAGTGTTGTTCCAAATAGAGCCTGGTATATTTTCTGTATTATGTTACTGGTTTCCAGATAGATAGAGATATAGATACATCCACACTTTTTTTTTCCTTTTCTTTTTTTTTTCTTTTTTTTTTTTAATTACTTAACCAGGAAAGCCTGACAATACTCATGCTGTCCTAGCAGAGTCTTCTGCAGAATCTGCAGACAAAACTTACCATTCTCTACTTCAATTAAACTGTTAACAGTATTGGATCAAGACTGATTCCTTGAGGACTTTGTTGGAAAAAATTGCACTGCTTTATAAGTTACCATTATCGACTTCATTTTAAGATTGAAAAAATGTCATTGAGCAAATCTTTGATCCACCTAAGATGCATCCTACTAAAAGTATGTGATATATGAAATTTATGAAACATAACACACAAATTTCTCTAATTCTCCTTGTGTTAAGCTTGTCCCATTCTATGCTGTTAATATTTTTTGTAAACTTGGAAAACTGAGTTCTTCCGAGGTTTCAAAAAAATAAAGTTCCCCTACTGATGCCTTAATCTTTTCATACAAGTCAAATGTTAGTAGATAGCTCAGGTGATGTGATTCTTATAATGCATTAGAAAGTACTTGTTTCAAACTGTGACCATTTCTGCTTTGTCTATCAAAGTTATACTCATTATTGAGTTATCCTGCACTGGATTCTGCCTTTCTGTAGATGGAGTATCACATACTGCCTTAAAATTCTAAGGAAGTTTTGTTGCTTTGGGTTGTTTTGCAAATATTTCTGAGACTTGAATTTATCTGTGTTAAATAACCTGTTACTCCGCATATTTTAGACAATTTGTTTCATTCTCTGGTGTTATTAGATGACCAGCTCACTACAGCTACCCTTTTCCAGTTCTTAATTTTTAGATGTGTCTGTTAGCTTTGTAATCCTTAAGCATTTGGTGACAGGCTGTTGCCTGAAACAGGTTTTTAAGAAAAGTGGCCCCTTGCTGGGCTTAATACAGAGCCCATGTATACATCAATGAAATGTTCAAGAAATAGAATGTCATAAAAAGATTATGAAACCATTGTTTGAATCATATTATATATTCTTTGTACATTAACATCCTTGTTCTTATTTATTCCTAGAGTGTTAACGTTAGTATATTGATAATTCTGAATATGCTCCCTGTTTGTTATTTAGTGTAATGTCTCAAGTTGTAAATGTTGCCCTCCTTTTTTCAGTTAGTGACTATGATGCTTTTTATCAGTCTTCATCATTTTTCATTTACATGTATGCAGAGTAGTTGGAGGAATTATCACACAGCCTCCTCGAGAAGCCATGTCTTCTCTGTATTGTGATTCTGAATCTCCTGCTATATTCCAGTACTGTTTGCCTCTTGTAATCTCGGGGATTCTTTGTCTGGATCTGCTCTCTTATTCTTTGATCTGGGGTTTTTTCATGCCATGGCCTCACCAGTGCCGAGTACAGGGGGACAATCACTGCCCTGGTCCTGCTGGCCACACTATTCTTTATACAAGCCAGGATGCCATTGGCCTTCTTGGCCACCTGAGCACATGGCTGGCTCATGTTCAGCTGCTGTCCACCAGCACCTCCAGGTCCTTTTCCACTGGGCAGTTTTGCAGCTACTCTGCCCCTAGCCTGTAGTGCTGCAGGAGGTTGTTGTGGCCAAAGTGCAGGACCCAGCACTTGGTCTTGTTGAATCTCATACTGTTGGCCTCAGCCCATTGATCCAGATATAATTTGAAACAAGTCTTAGAAAAATCATTGAAACCATTTTCCCCTCAGTAACTGGTATAGAACAGGACAATTACAAGATATGTTACTCAAATATATAAAGGAATTAAAGAAATGATTGGAAAATAGTTTCTGAGCATCCTCAATAGAAACTATTGCATCATAATTCCCGTTTGTAATGTGTCGTATTATTTCTTGCCTGGCAGACTGAGTGGCTGGTGCTGTGTCTCACTTGAGGACCAAATTTACAGAGAATTTTCATGTATTAAATTATATGATGACTTTGAGCTACTAATGTGATGGCATCAAGAAAAAGGCAGTTTGACTTTTAAGATATTTCATACAAGGTAATTTATAAAGCTAAGGAAGTGTTAATGCTACTTTACAAGGTATTGCTGAAAAGTCAGGAGTACTGGGAAGAGTTTGTCCATGCAGAAGAATAAGTGAAATCAAAACTGTGAGAGGTGTAGAGAAGATCAGCTAAGATGATCGGGAAGGCCTATTTTACATGAGGAGATTAGAAGAGAGCAAAATGAGGGCTGAGGAGGAATATCATTGCTTTCTGTAAATATATCAAGGGAGTAGATACTGAGGGAGGGGGGAGCAGGGAGAGAAACATTGTGCTGTTAAATCTAGAAGATAATGTTGGCACAGAAACAAATGCATATAAACTGTCTGAGTAAATTAAACTAGAAGTTAGGAGATGGAGTCTCAAAATCAGCTAAGCCTTCTTGTAATAATAGTTGTGAACAAGATGGATCTTTCTTAATTTGTGATAAAGATGCCTTGATGAGCTTGTGGTATAGTAGAGGAATATACCTCCACTTCTGTATTCTCATGGCCTTAAACTGTTATTACTCTTGCATTCTCATGGCCTTAAGCAGTTATGGGAACATGTAACTAAAAAAAAAAAAAGGAATAATGTTGTACAGTCCTGTTTTTCTTCTTCTGATTTGTAATTATTTATTTTAACTGCTACTCCTGTAAGCTTTGGGTTTCTAAGGGACAATACTTGCCCTTTCTGAATTTGTCAATATTAGCTACAAAAACAAAAAAAGAGAACATTTACCATAAAAAATTACTGGTTGTTGATGCATTAGCCAAGTAGTTTTCAGGTTTCCCCTTACACTGTAGTAAATCCAAAGAGCTAGCAAAAATATAAAATGATAAATCATCTGTAGAGGTTATATTCTGTGATTACTGCTGGAATAAAGAGTATGTGAATGTGCATGAGACATGTTATTCCTCACAACATGTTTGAAGAAAATGCATGCTCCCATAGTGGGCAAAAATGGTAAATGTTGATAAATCTCATCAAATCCCTGCTTTGTGTTTCTACTGTCTGAAATGGTATAAAAGTGCCGGGTGAAGAATTAGAAGATCTCCATGTTCCTTCATCCCTGTACTTTTATTTGTTAAATAGTACTGATTGCTACAGTTATCTTGCCAGGAGTAGCTGGTGAGATGTGAAGCTTTTCATTTGGGGAGTTGCTGTGCTAGGGACACTTAAAATAGTTTTAAAAATTCCTATAGCGGCATCCATTAACCAAGGGAAAGCAGCTAGTGAAACCTCTGCAGAGCCTTACCTGTAGTTGTGCCACCAGTACCATGAAAATTTAACTGTGTAGCCTTAATGTTTCATTATTTTAAATCTTTCCATGATACATATAATTGTGTATGCAGATTATAAAAGGTATGTATAATCTGGGTCACCTAAAATATTTAATTGGATTGCCAGTTGAAGATATTTGTACTATTTAATAACGTAGATTAATCTGAGTTTCAAGAAGATGTTTGCTTTTTTTTAGTTTTACATATGGCATGTTTCACTTTCTCTTTTTGAAGACTGCACATTTGTGTCATCACATGAGCAATCTGAGAATGTCATGTCTTTCCTCTGTGCTTGTGAAGCTCACAGGCCTCCTCTGTGCCTTCAGAGAGGATTCTCACTAGCACCAGCCAGCAGAATTAAACCTGACAACTAAACAGATATAGAGAAATGATAAGTGAGAAGGGAAATGAATTCTCATAGGGTAGAGGGAAAATAATAGGCTGAAATGTTTTGATATTGTTGGTCTTTTACTTAGCTCTAGACCTACTTTGAAATTGCTGCAAGGATACAAATTAACTTTTCATGCTCAATGGAAAAAACTAAAGCAAGAATTACAGAAAGTGTTGAGAAAGCATTGATCTATCAGAAAAATTAATTGTATAAAATGAGTCACTTAGAAAGCCACCTTTTACTTTGTCTATAAACACATCTGCAGTCTGCACTTATCTCATAATGTGTAATCAATTCTATACATTGCAAAATTCTGAACCAGCTGTTTCCCTGTGACCAGGCTTCAGCAAAATTCTTTTCATGGCTCAACTGGATGACTCTGGTGTTTAACAGAGGCAAGTTTCAAATAAGATCTAAAATATACTTTTTGTGCTTATGCTTATTATGAAAGGTTTGTCTGTTGCTGCGCTGTTGAGTGTGTGCGTGATCTGTTAGTTCTTAGATAAATGTGTGAGGTTTTGCAGAACTAAAACCTTTGATGTAGAAAGTATCAGCTAGAACCAGCAGAACTGGATTTCTTTTATCTTAAAATTGTGTTGATCCCTTTTGTTGCCAGGTAAGTATATTTTTGTCACTACAGGTTTTCATTTTGTTACTATCCCTTATCTATTTAGAGTCCATCCTTGCTATAATTTTTGTCAAGGTTCTCTTCTGAATGGTGCAGCTGGTTCGTAGTCTTTAATGCGGCAGAGAACCTGGAGGACATATGGTCAAGACCCTGTTGTTCTAGGTGCTGCTTACGGATTTTGAATAGCCCTGTCTCAGAGACCTCACACTTGGGGTTGTTTTGTTACTTTTGCTTTTTTTTTTTTTGCTTACTTTTGCTGAGGCTGAACCCCTTTTAGGAAAAGGGGAAATAGTTTCACCACGCAACTCTTCTCTGCTACTGCAGCAGGGCTAGTCATTTAATACCTTGATTTATAACAGTGTTGTAATCTAAATAGGAAGCAGGTGGAGTTACAACTGGGTACGGTACTTTGGATATTAATGGCTTGGCTTGGCTTAGCAGTGGAATTCTAAAGCTGCATATACTTTTTCTGTTTTAATTATGCATTCATTAAAAGCTTTTATACCCAACAGAATAAAGTAAATATTGTTTGATCTCCGTAGTGTGCTCCCAGACTGTAGATTTGCACAGCAGGGTCTTGATAATCTGAATAAATTGTATTTCCCCAAGGAGTTTATCTTTCAAATAAGGTCATAAAGAAATGCATTCTTTCCCCTTAGTTCTCCTTGTGCTTTTTCTGCTATTTATAACACGGAGCACAGAAATAGAGGTATATTGAAGTTTGCTGTGTACTTGGTTATGATTAACTCTAATTTATCAATCTGTTATATCCTTTTCTGTGGCTTGTGCAAGGCAATTATTCTTTAAAGTATGAACGAATAAAGATGGTTTTGGAAACGATTTAAACACAATGTTTATATCTATTTTTCCTGTTTGACAATTTATCATATCTCTGTATTAAAATACACCTCTGTATCAAAATATGCACACTGTCACATCATTTATTTTGAAATTTAATATTGTCATATTTCAGATTATGTTTGTTTGCAGAACATATTTTCTTTTATGAGGCTTTTGAATGTCAGCTCATTGTTGAATTGATTTGGCATCTAAAGGTTGATGCTACTGAATCAGAAGACCAGTAGTGGGGAACAATGGATTCCCTTACTCCAGTGGGGGATGCACACTAAGTAGGATGCACAGGATCTAAGGTAGTTTCTTATTTTAGAGCTAGACACTGGTAAGTAATTTGGCCAATTTACTAAATTGGTTTGAGTTTACTGTGAGATTTCAGAACTATTTCAACTTCAGTTTTAAGTGCTGTATCTATAATTTTATACATATTTTCTTCGTCTGAATGTGTTTCAGCAGTGTAATGTATATCATATCAGAAGAGATAGGATCACTGCCTTTCCCTCTCTTCAGCTCTTAGTGACAGTTCTGCTTGTGTTTATATTTCATCCTTCAGTTCAAAAAATATAAGTGGCATATGCATAAAAGTTTATGAGAAAAGGGTTAAAAGTTTCAATAACTTATATAAGCCTGATTTGGATTGCATGTTTTCAAAGAACATATACTGCAATACAGTACCAGAAGAAAGTTGCACTCTACTTCAAAATTTTGTAGTTGCTCAGTTAACACAATACAATAAAATCTGTGGAAAGCAGAGACTGTCAATACCCTTACCCATGACCATACCTAAGTTTCCTGTTTAGTTTCCTGGGTGTTTCACCATTTACCAAAGTTTTTAATTCAATTAAGGATTTAGTGTGAAAAATCTATTCAAATCAGTCTGAGTTGACAGTGATTGCTTTGATCCTTCCTGTGGGACTTTTTTAAAGCTAGAAGGTAAGGTGCGTTTTTCTTGCAACTAACTTACATACTGCATTTTAGTCTATTTCTGAAAGTCTTACAACTTATAAGAGCAAAGTTATATGATCTGAGGTATACATTGAGCAATCTCAGTGTGGCATTTTTGCCCTCTAGGATCATAACTGAGAAGTAATGTACAGTACTGTATAATCTTGATTTTCTTTTGTAAAAGCTAATGCACTATTTGCCTCTTTTTCTATGAAATACAAACCTGTAGATCAACTCTAACCTTACAAAACCAGAAATGAAAGTTACTGATTCCAGGCCAAGGCCAGTTTTAACAATACACAATTGCAGTATTCATTAAGTAGTAAACCTTCTAAGTTCAGCACATAGCTAACACATTATGTTAAGAAGCATCAAAAATCATCTAAAACTTAGCAATGAAAGTAAGTAAACACATACCCCCAATAATAAATAAATAAATACATAAATAAGTCTCTGAAATAAGTTATTACTTGCAGTATCGTAAATAAACAACTGGTGAGATTTTATTTATACATCCATAAGTATATTTGGCCTCTTCAACTGTAAGACAGCTTTCATAAAAACAACTTCAATTGCTGTTGATTTGAGGGGATAGGGGAGTTTGGAGGATCATGAAAAATATCCAAACCAAAAATTAAGACTTACCAATGTCATTCAGATTTCTCTGGAAATGTGAGGATTTTTCAGGGGTAGATTGCATTTGTGTGTCTCATTACTGGTTCTCTCTAATAAGGAAGGATTTTATTATGTTATCTCCAGTATTGTCCTCTTCTGAAGTCTGCTAAAAGGCACCTCTTCTTATCAACTGACACTTAGTGGGGTTTGACCAGATGTGTTTTAGTGAGGCTGTTGATCCTCAGCTCACGGGACTTGATTATTTATTTGTTTGTTTATTTATTTATTTGTTTATTTATTTTTATCCTCCCTGGACATAACCATTGACCACAAAAGAGCTCAATAAATACACACTGAGCTTTTCTAAATTTCTTTCTGGCATGTGGGATTTATTCAATCAGCTAGTTCTTTGAAAAGATAGTTTTCTAAACCAGGGACAGTAAATTGTGGTTGTTGCTTGTCAAATACTGTGATGTTTGCTTTGATCAGACTCCTGTGTGCTGTTGCCACCATTGCATGGCCATCACAGGAGTGGTGGTGTGAGGTACCATCTGTGATCTGAAGATATTAAATCACCAAGCAAGCACACAGACCAGATAATTCTCATGTAAAATTCATTCTTTTCTCTTTCTTTCTGCAACTGCAGATTTATCCTTGCCTCCTCTGTGTTAGTGTGAGGAGGAGATGACATTAGAATAACTGTGGCTTTTGGGATGATGGCTGTTAGTGCTTGTTCTGACAATGTAAAGAACTTACCTTTGTTTTTCCAAGGAAGCCATGTGAAACTCTTAGGCAGCAGTCTAAGTAGATAATGAATAGGATTTATCTTTAGTGCACAACTCTGCTAGGGAAGGTGCACTGTTCAGACTGGGAGATTATGTAACAAGCAGGAACCTCCACAGGAATTTGATTCCATTTCCTCCAGTACTGACTCTAAGCAGGTAAAAAATTCTTTCTCCACTCTCCATTGCATATGCATAAACAGCTCCACAGTCATTGGGACAGGCACCCAATTCACACGTTCAAGATGTAGTCCATAAAACATTCCAAAAAAACCCCTCTTCGCACTTTCCCATCTTCCCTGTTGCTCTGCTCTATCTGCCAGCCGTGCAGCTCATTTGACATTTACAAGATTTCTTGTCAGTTTCATTTGGTGCTGCCATTCCATCCAGCAGAGCAGTGAAAGTGAAATTGACTTAATTTAGTCTGTTTCTCTTCCTTGCTCCAGTCCCCGTGTTAACTCACCAGCAAAGTGAGACTGACGAGGCTCCTTGTCATTCTCACACATGGGGCTGGTCAAGGAGAAGGCGGCTGATAGGGAGCAATGCGGTAAATTGGAAGATGAAAACCAGGATTGCGGAGGAGAGAGGAAGAGAGGTGTGAGCATGCAGCAAGAACAGAGAAAACGGGTAAACATGATTATTTCCCAGGTGCCCTGGTTACTTTTCTCTAACACAGGTGAATTCTTGGCCTCTTCCCTGAAGGGAGCAGTGTGGTCTAGAACTGCGGTGGTTAGTTGTCCAGGTACTAATTTACGAGGGATGCCAAGTTGAAAACATTAGCCCATAAATATAGGTCATCTGTTAGCAGGATGGACAAAGCTTCCTGCCTTGAGCTACTGCAGCTTTTGTCTCTTCACATTTTCAGCTTCCAGAAGGAGAGCGAGAAACAGGAGGCCAGCATCCACTATATGTTGATGCCAGTGGTTGAAGAAATAAAAAAAGGGTTCATTTGTTCATTGAAGAAAAATGCATACGTAATAAAATGTAGCTCAGCATCTTGTATTTTGTGAGGTTTCATCGAATGAAAAGTTGTGCTACACAGGTGCTCTAGTTCAATCAAAACAGTAAATAATGAACAAACAATTGCTTTGTAACAAAACACTGTAGTTAAAAAATACATTTTTTAAATCTACTTGTTAGCTCCTGTGAGCTCTTGACATACAGTGTAAATCATCCTGGTTTATTATATTATGTACTAATCCACATTTCTTACAGATGTGTTATGCATATATAACCTTAGAAGTCACAATATAAATTAGTACTATCATATATATTTGCATATGTGCTGGTAACACTTACATATACATTTTGAATGAGTCTGTGTTAATTAACTTCAAGTTATATTGCCTTCCTTCTCCACAGCTCCAAAAGAGTAACTTTTTTTCATTATCTGAGACTTGTGGATTTTTATATTCTCTGTTTTGTGTTTGGGATTTTTTTTGTGACGTGTATTTTGTTTGCTTCATCCATTTAGGAATTAAATAGTTTTAATTACTTGGACCTGTACAAGCTTGCGGATCTCTTCAACCTCACTTTGTTGGAGAATGCAGTCATTGGCTTCTTAGTAAAACATCTCTCTGAGCTATTGCAGAGTCATCCTGAAGAAGTTCTGGCACTCCCATACTGTCTTCTTCGAGAGGTTTTTAAAAGTGATAGACTCACTTCACTCAGTGAAGAACAAATCTGGCAGGTAAGGAGATTGGTGAACAACCAGAATGTGTGACACTCTATAAACCATAGCAGTAATCTGTTGTTTTGAAACCCTGGAGCAATCTCAAGGGAGAATAAGCACTTGAGCAAAAACTGTGAATAACAACTGAGGGAAATTTCTAAATGAAATTCTAAAAATGTTGTGTTGTGTTAATGCGATTACTTTGTTTGAAAGAGAAATTTGTCATGCTGTTTAACTTCTGCTACTTAAATACAGCCAGAGATTTTCCTCCAGATCCAACTTCTTTGGTGGGAAGAAATGGCTGATGCATGCAACACAATTATAATTGCCTCTGATGAGGCTAGTCCCATGAGTCTGGTGGCAAACCTGCTTCTGCAGTCTCTCTCATTCACTGCAGACAAATTTAGCTTACAACTTCAATAGTCATTGAAGCTGTCTGGGCCACCACAGCTGACTTTCCCTGAAGCAAGTGAGAGAATCATCACACAGGCAGCTCTGCTTCGAGATGAGTGAAGGCTTCAGTGAAAGGTTTGTGGCAAGAAGCTGGAGATCGCTTCCTTGTAAAAAGCTGGATCTAGAAGAGGACCAGGTTGCTAGCCATAAAGTATTAACAAGATAAAAGCATTGTGTTGTGACCTTTAGTGTGTATGGGCTGGGAGAAAACCTAATGGGAGAAAACCACATCTTATTAAGAGAAACACAAAAACTAAACCAAAATCTGTCCTTGGAAACGTTCCCATCATATGTCTGTAAAAATCCACTGTAGAGTGGAAGGAAATTTCTGTAATATTGATTAGCCAAAGACTTCTTTCTGTTTCCTTTTTGCTGTCATATTTTAGAGAGGAAAGTATTTCCATGTATTTCAAGGTAGAAGGAAATGTGCTGAAAAGAAACCTGTGCATTCCTTTTAGGAAGTGGGTTATATTGGTCCAACAGAGAAGACTGTGATTCAGAAGACTGATTTGTATTTCAACCTCTATTATTTATCTATTTATCTTTTGGATTATTCTAAGGAAATAACTACATTTAGATGCCATCAGTTTCTCAAAGCGTAAAGTGTGTATTCATCAGTGGGATGCTTCATGTTCTATGGATGAATAATGTCATGCAGGAATAAAATATTTATTCTTAAAAAAATAAAAATGTCAGGTTAAGTTCTTCAAACCACAAAACCAGTATGAAGATATAACATAATCCTTCAGTATGATAACAGGCATATTTGTTTCCAAAATTCTGAGGCTTTAGGTTATGGAGTATGTTACAAAGATGATATTTTCTGCAAGTACCAAAATAAAGTTGGACTTTTTCCTGTCCTAGTCTCTGGAGGATGCCTGTACAATGGAACCTGCTGTATACTACACATGATGATGGGTTGTGTTTGGTTTAGGTTTTCAAGGCATGCTGCTCTGGAGTCCTAGCCCATATTCTCTTTATCAAAAGCAGTGTTTGATGTACAAGTTTATGCGTGGAGCATGGATGATTGGCTGATTTGGTTTTATCATCGTTTCTCTGCAGGGTCAGTGGAATCCCCTAGCTTGGGTATACTTGGGCCATACCAGTATACCTTAACACTTGCTCAGTAATGAGCAAGCACATCCCAAGTAATAGGCCCTCTATAACCTGCTGTAATGATGTTTGGGAAGTGGGAGTTTTTAAGTCCTGTCTCACTGTCCTGTCCTGCAAGAAAGACTCAGACTCAGAAGTAATTTTCTTAATTGTGTGCACTCCAGTCAATGAACACTTCATGAGGCAAATATGACAACTGTTTCTGTTGCAGGGTCATAGTGGGGAGAGATACTGATAGAAAATATGATGCTTTCTGAGTGACAACAAACTCCACATTGTCCATTCAAGTGTTATCATAATTGCCTCCCTAAAGGTTACTAATGCTGTTCCGAAGAATTTTTTTAAACTAGTTTTCTGCTGCAGGCAAAATGAGCATGCATCTTTTTAATTCAGTTTGTGAAACCAGGAATAAATATATATTTATAAATACTCCAGATCCCCAGAATGGATTAAAAGACACATATAAATATTTACCAATTTGGGCATTCAGAAGGCAATAAGAAACTAGTTTTTTGCTTTATCTTAGTAAATAAGTAATTCCCTCATAGTCAACCCAGTAGAAGAAAATCAAATCAGACCAGCTATATTGCCTCAAGTGTAGTTAAGTTCATAATTTTTGCTAAGGTTATAGTGGTAATGCAATAAACCATGGAAGAATCTAATATTCAGCCCAGGGTGAAGATTGGGTATGCCAGAGGATTAGTGTCAGCGTGCTTTATAGAAGTGAAACTTGATGGACAGGCTGGAGACAGATCTACAGAATCTCATTAAATTGCTGAATTGTTCATTACTGAGCACTCTCACTGTAATAAAGTGCTCATTGACTTTGACAAATCCCCATCCCATGTCTTAAGGAAGAACAGCAAAGCAAGAGGTGTTGGGGAAGCTGGAGGAAATTGGCACAAAGTGGGGCAGATAATAGAAAAGCTGATGGGGGGATGCTGCCATTTGATTTATCTGTCTTACCTGTGACTAGTGTGGCCTCTGCACACACACATGGCTACGTGTCACAGCAATATGAATTCAGCACGTCCCCAAGGTACCTTTGCTAGTAGGGCTGCCATGAAGCCCTAAGCACAAATTAAAGCTTCCCTGGGAGAACCTCTGGAAAGGGTGCCACTGCCTGTAGAGCACAGTTACTTACGCCAGTTTGAATTCCCAATGTCCACCTGGTGATCTGATCCTAGTGCACATAAAGATTAAGGCGGTTATTTTAATGCATCAAACTGTGTAAATGGAGTGATGCTTGAATATGATTTACAGCAAAGTGACTGCAGCTCTTCCCTCTCATACTTTGGATTTTTTAGGCTACCAGTTCACAATTGGCCAGTTCTAGTGAGTAGTAGGGTGAAATATAACTGTGAACAAACCAAGTCTGAG
Source organism: Eulacestoma nigropectus (assembly GCA_013397775.1). NCBI lineage: Eukaryota > Metazoa > Chordata > Aves > Passeriformes > Eulacestoma > Eulacestoma nigropectus. The sequence goes on along the minus strand of VZTE01006048.1, from coordinate 838,434 downwards.
AAAGTTAAATGGTAATATTAGTGGCAGTGTTCTAGGATATGGATTAATGTAGAGTATGACAGTAATTCCTGTTGATTTTTCAGACTCTTTGGCTTGATGTGTCTTATTTTAAGTGGAGACAATAGACAAGGACTATAGTGATGTATTTCTTAAAACAAATAAAAAACAAAAAGCCCACCAGAAAGTCTGTCTAGGCTGTGAAACTGGATCAATTTATGAGCCTCCACAATCAGGTTTTTTTAGGTAAGCTAGGCCAGTAATAATGATTATTAGTTGACATAAAATTTGTTTTCATGTTGAGCTTTTACATTTTATTAGCATGTGAGAGTATGAAATATTATTTTGTATATAAGAAATTTGTTATCTGCCAGCTGCATTAAAATGTGTAAAGTTAAGGCAGTGACATGAAAGAAAGGATTAAATAAAAGAAGAGAAGAAAACAAAGGAAGAATCCTGAAGAAGGTAGAGGAAAAGAAACTATTTTTTTTGTTCTTTCTTCTTTATCAAGACCTGTGCAGCACCCGTCTTTTTTCCACAGGAAGCAGTTATGACAAGGACATAAATGTCTAGTTTATCATTAGATGAAAAGTGAATATTTTCATAATTGGTCATTACAAGAACGATTCATTGGCTGTACTTTAAGGAAGAAGGTGAACTCTTTCTCTTGGTAATTGAAAAAGTAACCAACTCTGTAAGATGGAACATGTTGCCAGAGAAATATAATGATAGAGGCTTGTTTTTGGAACCTTAGCAAGTAGAAAGCAAGCCAAAGATTTAAGTAAAAAACTAATGTTAGCTTTAGTTATGATATAATTATTCCTTATATTTGTTATTATAAACTTCAATGTCATGAAGCTTAACTATTCATATTTCAGAGATCATACTAATAGTTGCAGATAGAAATATTTACTGGATTATTCTGTCTCCCTGCAGTAGATTGGTCAAATGGTTCTGTATTAATTACTGCACTTGATCCAAGGTGGACTCTTAAATCATATTTGGAAAAAAATTGTAATGTGAGATCAGTGTAGATTAGTTTTTTCCATCTCTGCTACTATTTAAGTAGGTTGTTAAAGGATACATATAATTTTTAAACAGCTCACATTATAAGCAGATCAATTTTAGTATTTGTCAATATTTCTTCTGAAGAAAAGGTTAGATGTTTTTCCATAGTTTTCTTTGGTTTCTTTCTTTTTT
>VZTE01006048.1:826957-837149 GCA_013397775.1 Eulacestoma nigropectus | reverse complement strand
TTTCTTTTTTTTTTTTTTTTTTCTTTTTTTACTTTGCCAGGCAACTTGGTTTCTTTGTAATCAACTGATAAGCAAGCAATCTAGGAAAATTTGGTAGATGAAACTGCATAAATGGTTTATTCAGCTAGAAAGCATTCAAATATGTTGTGCCTTTTCCTGGGCTAGTCTAAGACATTCCAGCCCTGTTAAATTCCTTGTGTGTAACTTCTGAACTTGTGTTGGTGAAATACGTGTACCATGCGTCAAAGCGTAGCACTAGTTATTCCTTTTATCCCTACGGATGAGCAAAAACAGTGTTTGGTCTCTGTATTAGAGAAGTATCTTTGCTTGAATAAATAAAAAAATAAAGGACAGGAAGACTGCAGTGTTACAGGTCAATATGAGTTTTTAATGTATCTTTTATAAAAATAATTAAGTGTAAAAATCCAGTTTTCTTATTACAGTCCTGTTTGTCCTCTTCTGTGTCCTATTTTCAACAGCCTTTTCTTACGCTTGAGCTCCATTTTGAATTTCCTGATGGCATTTGTGAAGGGCCAAAATTATTCTTCAGCAGAAATCCCAGAGTTCAGTAGGAAATTTTGTGGTGTACACATTGTGGCAGCCTGCTATGATGGAACAGTTCTGTGCTGATGTCAGATCCAAAGACATCTTCCATACATCTGCAATGATGCACACATTTACCTATGCAGAACAGCAGTTTCTAAAGTGGGTTGTCATGTTCTGGTACAAGCTTGCCACTCCTTCAGAGCAGTACTTGATTTTTTTTTTTTCTGTCAATCTTTTGGTATTGCAGAGCAATTTTTAACATGGAGAGACCAGAAGTCATTTTTCTCAGGGGTATATATATGTTTTAATGAAATGTGGCCTAAGTGCCTCGCTAAATGTGAACTTAAGTTTTAATGCCAAACAAGTAACAACATAAAATATAAGTGAAGGAAAGCATCTCAGTAATCAATGTTGTTTTTAAGGAGTATATTAGCCTTTCACTATTCAAGAAATAAGCTTAAGTGCTCTCTTGGGCAATAAGTCAAATAATGTCTACTCTAATGCTTGTTTCTAGTGAGTATTTACCCTAAGCAGAAAACTACCACTCTAAAATGTGGCTGTCAGCTTCTCATCAAGAAAGGCATAGAAGAGAAAAAGGAGCTTGATGCATATCAAAGCTGAGGTGAACTGGGGAGGCTAAATGAGAAAATTAACATATTGCCCATCCGTGTTTTGCTGTGCTTTTACCTCCCTTTTTGTACCCTTTTCGTGCAAGTCTACACAAAAGTGCCAGAGAGCCACCTGTGAACTCAGTGTCCAGTGTGCTTATACCTGTGATGGTTGCACTGTGTGTATCATGACTGGCTGCAAGCAAAATCACACCGTTACCCTCAAATAAAAGTAGTGTGGAAACATAACCTGTGATAGGCTGCAGGTTTGCTTTTCCTTAGTCTAATCCTCTTAAACATAGGTATCTCACCTGAATTGACTCTGTGCAATGGTGTATTCCTTAAAATCTCCCCAGACTGTGTGGGATTAATTTTTATAAGGAGAGGCGTGTGCAGTGTTCTTGGTAGGACATCCATTATATATAGGCCAAGCTGGTAGTTGTGACCCAAATTCTGCAAGGAGGTCAGTGTCCACTGGAACTGCAGACTGGACAGGGTTCATGCAGGATACAGTGGGTCAGGCAGTGGATGTAGGCAGCAGAAACTCACACTGTTCTGCTGATGCGCTCAGGTTACACACTATTTTCCTGATTTCTGTATCATTTGAAATAGTAATGGCATTTTGGCTTACAAGGAAAACGAATGCTGTCCCTGTTGGCACTGTTCCCTTATTTTATGAAACACCTTTCCCCTTTGTCTGCTTTGGCTTAATTCAAATGGGCTCTTAATCTTGTCCTTTACAGTAATATCTTGTGAACTTTATATATGCTTTTGTTCTGAACTTTTAAAAGTTTCAGACTCCTGTTTTTTGAATGTTAGCTAATATTCCTGTTATATTAACTGTAATATTACTGTTATTTATCAAGTATAACAGTCTAGAAAGGGATTTTCTGCATTAAAATTGGGTTTATGTTAGAAGCAATTGTGTGTTCTTCTAATTTTCTTTTTGATACGTGTCAGTTTCAATCAGAAAACTTGATTATTTTGCTGCTATTGCTGCGAGCAATAGAGAATTGCTAGAGAGCATTAAGTTTGTCTTGCTGTCCTACAATAATATTGCCTCAACCTATTTATCCCAGATTACCTTCAGAAGTGCACAGAGCAACACACCAGTATTTAGGAAGGCTGCTGTGCTCACAGCTCTCGAATTTAGGTCACTTCTCCAGCTAAGCAGTGGATGTGCATTTTGATTTGGAAAGCCAGAAAAGGACACCAAGGTGTCCCCACAGCAAGACTTCTGTGTTACTGCATTCTACGTTTGAATTTGTCTGTTGTGGTGGGGTTTGTGTTGGGCTCTTTGTGACTCGGATCTGTGGAGATTAAGTGAAATATAATTGTATTAGCATACAGATATAGATGGTTACATAAAAAGAAGTTACTGAAGCTGTTTTGAAAGCCAAGTGTGGTTGGTAATATACATCAATTTTTAAGTTAAAGAAAAGAACATAAAGCCTAAAATCCACAAATACCATGGGTGATCAAATATGGCAGTCTGTTGTTACTATCTTAGTTAATGTCTTCCATTCAGAAATATAAATGTTAGTAATCTTTACTCTTTCAAAATTTTAAAGCTGTGTAACACTGTTTCCAGTGGATTTAAGCTTGTGGAAAATGATAGGAAATTAGAAACTCTTCTGAGAATTCTCAGCTCCATATTTCGACAAATTTTCCTTTGGGAACTGATAGAAGCATTACTTTTATTTGTAACCACAGAGCCAAAGAAGATGATGGAAGAAAATTGAATTCCAGGTTTCCTGAAACCATGCACATTGTCATCAATGTGTTAAGATACCTAGAATCTAGTTTTGAGGTTAAACACCCAAAGTGTGCCGACTTAGATGTAGTAAAGTTGCACTGGTGTGCCTAGACCTGCTGAAAGGTGTGTTAGTTCAGCATGACTGCTGAGATCTCACTATCTCTTGCCCCGTGCTATCACTCCTGCCCCAGGATCAGTGCACTGGAGGCTCCAGGAAGGTGAAGAGGCAAGGAGATAGAAAAGCAGTGGCACTCCTGCACATCCTTTCTTACTCCAACTGGGACACCCTTGGCATCTTCCAGATGTGCAAGTGAGCTGCAGAGCTGGGAGTTTCCTTGCCTTGTAACAAAGAGTTCCTTGTACTCCTTTGATCACCTTGGACTCCCTCGTGCCAGGGAGAAATGGAAGAAATTACAACAAATACACTTGTCAAAAAGATTTTAAGAAGCTTTACTGTGAAGTGGCTTCCAAGCTAGAGGTCTATGTGGGATAGTAATAACAGATTGAAAGATCACAGTCTCTGAAGTGAAAATCTGTACTGTAAAGCTTTCAAAGTGCTCCTTTAGGTGGAGCCTATTTCAACATTTGTGTGGAACTGTATAGGTCATAATTTTACACGGTTTTTCTGCTAGCAGTTGCAGGTGTTTCAGTTTGCTTGAGGTTTTATTTAGTCAGTTTAAATAATAAATTTATGTTTGTTTTAATCTTGGAGTGGGGAAGCTCTTGACATTCCCAATTCATTAGATACATTTGGGATCTCAAGTGCAATTACAAATGTGGTTCTATGTGTTTAAGTCACTTTTTGAAAAAGATAGCTTTCTTAGAACAATTAGTTGATTTTGAAAAATTAATGCAGGATTCATTTTTAAGCAGTGAGTCAATCTGAAGCCCATCATGTGGGGATTAAATCAAAGTCAATAAAACTGACTGAGAGAGTGTGGGTTGTTCAGCCTGGAGAAGAGAAGGCTTCGGGAAGACCTTATAGCAGCCTTTCAGTATCCAAGAGGGCCTACAAAAAAAGATGGAGAGGGACTTTTTGCAAGGGCATGTAGTGATAAGGACAGAGGGCAATGGCTTTAAACTGAAAAAGGGTAGGTTTGGATCAGATATACAGAAGAAATTCTTTATTGTGAGGGAGAGGAGGCACAGTACAGGTTGCCCAGAGAAGTTGTGGATGCCCCATCCCTGGCAGTATTCAAGGCAAGGTCGGATGGAGCTTTGAGCATCCTGGTCTAATGGACACTGTCCATGACAGAGGGTTAGAACTAGGTGATCTGTAAGGTCCCTTCCAACCCAAACCATTCTGTGATTTTGGTTGGAAAATTTGATGTCTGTAGTTTTGTAGTAACACAGCATGTTGAAAGCATGCATATTTATAAACCGGCTAAGGAGAGTATATACTTTGAAGTACGTTTTTGTGTGTGACCAAAGATATTAATGACATACAAGTCCTGTATAGCTGTTGTAAAGATTATTATAGAAAATGATACATTTTTATGTGATTTGTTGGATTTGCCTATTAAATCCCTAGAAAATTATACCCTAACAATAGGGAAGAAAGGAATAGGAATCCTTTTATATTCAAGAACCATTTAGACTAATTTTCACAGAGCTGAATTGCATTTTTATAGAATTTTGTCAATTTTGTGCCTATTCCATGTTCTAACAATTTTTTACTGATGAAAGCTTGTAGATTCTTGTCTCTGTAGTGAGCTGCTATACTTCTAAAATATATTTCAGAGGGGAAAATAACAAGAGATGAATAGCAATAAAAACAGTGTGTATCAGATGGTGAAAAATTGTCTTTTCCACTTATTAATTATGTACCAGGAACTTATTTTAGTGCTAAATGTGGCTATGTAAAGTTTCAATGCATTTGATGTCAACCTGAATGTTTTCTCTGAAAATAAAAAAGAGAAATTCTAGATTTTGAAATGGTGGCTGCTGGAGGGAGGTCCTTTTCCACCTCGCATATTCTCTGTCCTTACCCTGTTTCAGAAAAGATAAATGCTATCATTAACCCTAATCTCCTTAAACTGAAATCAAGAGCCCTAGTTAAACAGCTGTGTTTCTGAAGAGATAAGCTTCTGTTCTTTGCAGCTTCAGAAAAACTTATCAGATATAAAGCACCTAACAATGTTGGTTCTACCATCACAAGAAATGATGGAGGATCCAAATTTGAGCATTTTGTGATGCATTTGAAAATGGATGGCAAGAAGTTTTTTACCTCAGAGCTTCTTGCCATTTGATCCAGTTATTAAAGAGAGGCAGGTTTTAGCAACATATGAAGCAACACTTTAGGAATGTTTATGATGAGAAGATTTCCTTGTCATTTCTAACTCTCTGTGGCTAGACTTGTTTCAAAGGAAAGAATTGAGATTGTGTCTCTGGAAAAAGCGAGATTGAGTCTCTGGATGCAGTATTTTGCATTTGGTTTTTTTGCTTTGCTCTAGTTTTGTTGGCTTTGCTTTGTCACCCTCCACACTCCTTTTTGATGATCTTGTTAAAACAAAATTTGCCTTGATTGCAGGACTAAGTAGAGCCTTTCCATTGTGATCATTCCCAGCTCATTTATTTTTTGTGTGTGGACTCCCAGGTGGGACAGCCATTGCAGTGCACAGGAAAACAGTGGCTATGAGTAGTGGGGTAGCTGTAAAGTCTGTTGGAATAGGAGCTACACACAAGCTCATATAGCTTTCAAATAGGCACTTGGACACGTGGAGTGTCATTGGGAGGGGTTTCACTGGGCCTTGCTTTCCCCTTCTATCATAGTGGAAGAACCAGTTAGGTGAAAGAAGCGCAGTCGTAAATCTGCCTCGATAGAGAAGATCCAAATGACTATAGAGGAAACTCCTCCATAGTTTGAGGACCTGATCACACAAGAGCAGACTTCTCTTGAAGCACACTATGGGACAGTTTAGTCTTTGCTGTTCCAAGGTTAAGAAAGGATTCAGTGTTCATTGCCTGTGTGGAGATGAACTTTTCAGCTGCAAAAATATTTCAAGTACTTTTGACAGATGATACTTAGGGAACTGTTTTGTCCTCAGTTTCAGATACCTGCATATCACCAGACTTTGTTCTGTGGCATGAGCACCAAAATTTCCACGGGATTTTTTGTAGTGGAATAAAGAGACTCAGTTGGACAGATTGAGGGGACAGAAGATTCTGATTAAGACACCTAATTTTTCTCCTAGTTCCTATTTTGAGAGAGTGGTTAAAATGTAAACTTCTCTCAGGGAAGCCTGAGTTTTACTGCTTATAAATTTCTTTTAGATACTTGAAAGGAAAGTGCTGTATAATTTTGAAGTTCAGATTCCCCAGAAGGGAAAAATTGCAAGCTTTCATGAGCTGTGATAATTTACAACAGCTGAGCGTTTACCTTCTGTCTGTACCTTACTTCACTTTGAACTCCAGTAGATGAGAAGTTCAGTTTTTCTATCATAGCAACTCATTGCTTTATATGATTCCTTACTATATATAATGTTATATATTAATGTAGTTCAGCTAGCCTTTTGTAAGGCTATGATTTGTGATCATAGTTATTTTATTGTAAGTCTAAAAAGATGGAATATCTTTACTGAGTTTAATCAATGTCTTCTAGGTAAACTTTTTACTCTCATTGCCAGTAAATGTAAGAAATGGAGAAAGTATGTAAAAGAAGTGAATACAATTCTGAAAGCATACATTCTATTCTTTACTGTTATTAGAAAACTGGCATTTCTTTCTATGTGTTTCATATGAAACACATACATAAAAAATATGAAACCAGGACTGTCTTTCTTACAAACCTTTCTCATAAAATAATGTCCCTTTTGAGAAGGCCACTATAATTATGTGGCACTAGGGAAGCAGGAAGCTTCTAAACTGGCAATGCAAGGAACTGTACTTGATTGGTGGAGAGTTTGTCTTGGGATAAAGAATTCCTTTCTTTCTCACAAGGATGTTGTGCAGAAACAATTATTAAAAATTTCTGAGATGGAAATACAGGTGTTAAAATTGTTACTCCTGGAGCTGTTTGATTATGAGTAAGAAATCTGCCAAAGATGTGTAGGTTGTGTTATCCTCCTTGCACCTATTGAAAGGCTGTGCAGGACAATATTTTTGTTTAGCTGCAATTGGTGATGGATGCTTTACAGCTTAAATGCTTTAAGAAGATAGATCTTATCAGCACTTGGTAAAAATTGAGAAATATTTTTAATACATTGTGATTCACTTTAATGCCATTGATTTTTATGAATGTTTGTTATTAATACAGCTGCATTATCTACCTCTGCTTTGATTGCAGCATAATATCATGAAATGCATTGTTTTTGGTGTTAGGGACTTCCACCAATAACTCTGCTTGCTGCAGTGTTTTTCAGCTGAAAGATCAAAATCAAATTTCTGCCTTTTGCAAAGTGGCTTACAGACTGCAGGGCTCATGTTCTGAAAGTTGCAGGTTGTCACCTTGACATCACATAGATCCTAAACCAGCAAACCAGCCAAGAGATATAGCATTCCTTATTTAGAACAAGAGTTCCCTGAGTAGTACTCTGGACAAATCCACTGCAGCTTTTGCAGAGCCTGATCAGAGGTCAGGAGGACATATGCTAACAAGAGCTCTCACTCTCCAGAGATAATGAAGCTTGGTGTTCTCTAATCTTCCTTTGGAGCCGTATATCTCCTGAAGTCAACTCATTTATATTTGGCTTCCCTCTTTATTGCCTGAGCCAATCCCTCAGTCCTTCAAGCCCTGTCCATCTGTGAAGCTGAGAGTCTGACTGCATCACAGTGAAAATGTTTGGGTCTGGAAGGATGCATATTTTTTCTTTCCTGCCAGCTGTGATCTCAGTCTTCAGTTTGGGAACACACTTCATGGGCACCCATGTACACAATGCCAGTGCCACTGCTGAAGCAGAAGTCTGGCAATAGTGTGGGGTTGGCTGGGTGGGAACTGGGGACAAATAGCAGAATGACAAGGATCTTTGGATGTGTGCAGTGATGCCTTATGGTGGGGAAGTGTGAATGTGAGACACCTCTCTTTATGTAGAGAATCATCTGCTTTGGGGTCTTCTTCTGCTGCATCCAACAAAACACGAGTTGGCAGCTTCCCAAACTCTTACTTCCCTTCTTCACTGGTTTGTGAGGAATGTTTTGGGTTAATTCCCAAGAGTTCACTATGTATATATATATTTCATAAACTATGTCTTTATACTTGGAAAAGTTTGAGTATTTCACCTTTCCTGCCACTTCAAATATTAAACTCAGCTATCAGCTGAGTGGAAGCATTGTGGAGAAGTACTTCTTGCCAAATCACTGACAAACTGGGCAACTTCAGTCATGCTTCTTTTATCTAGGACTTGGAGCTAGTAAATCTTAATTGGGCTGGCTTGATGTCTTCATACTCTCTGAGGGTAGTAAGATTTTCCTCACTATACAAATAAAAAGGACCAGAGAGCCTTTCAACCTCCTTACATCAACAGTAGACTTCAATAATTGTAAATAGCATCCTGTATGTCAGTAAGGATATGCAAGCCTGCTCACAGCCTCTTCTGCTGAGGGCACTTCCACTTAGATGGATGTTCTGCTTACAGTCACAGACTTTTAAGGAAGTAAAACTTCCATTCTGTAGTGTGAGGAGAGATACAGGACATAAAATTTCTTAAAAGCCTTTGGTATTTGGATCAAACTTCTCTATCCACTCCCCCTTCAGACAAATCTTAATCTTGGCTTCTAGACTGCTTTTTTTTGGTTTGGTTTGGTATGCTGATGTGAACATTGATATGAATTTTGTAATGTTTATCAAACTAGAGAACATCTGATGATGACCAAGATCACAGAACAAAAGATTTACCACTCACCACTTGAAATACTTGCTTCTTTCAGAGGTACGATTCAATTAGATTCTTTCTGTTTACCTCACTTTCCTTACAGCAGCCTTGTGAGGAGGGGAAGCCATATGACTGGAGCAGGGAGAGTCTGGGAGAGGAAGTGAACCTAGCTGAGGAGGTGCAGGAAATTTGAATCTTTCATTCTTTCCAAATTTAAGCAGCCCCTACCTTTTTCCTTTTTTTTTTTTTCCCCTGTTCATTTGTGAGACCCTCTGAATCAGTGCCGATGAGCAAGGTAAGAAACACCTAGTGGGATTGATTAATTTCCCATCCTTTAAAATGTGGGAATGAACAACCCAACCCACCAGAAAACTAAATATTGATGCTGTCAGTGGCATGATAATTGGTCTCTGCTTTCATCCCCAAACAAACCCTTGCTTGGATTCTATTATTCATTCAAAGAGGAAAAGGGTTATTAATGCAGTGTTCTTTAATTTATTTTTTCTTTTGTGTGTGTGTGAGAGAGAGAGAACAGGAGAGCAATAATACAATAAATATATTGGCTAAGAGAAAACATTTGCAAGAGATCCCTGCACATTTTTTTAATCTTCTCTTATCATGAAGAATGTGAGCTGTGATAAATTGTTCTGCTAATCAAACAGCACTGAAAGGTTAGGTCATTGGAAGTCTTTAGTCATTTTGTGCTTTTCAAGAGTGAATTTGTTAAAATTATGCTGAATACCCACTTAAAGCCTGGGCTGAAAACCCTACCTGTGTTTTATAACTCTGCACTGTCAGAACCCATAATAAGTCAAACATTCTTTCAGAGGTACTCATAAGGGAGAAAAAAACCTGTAAATTTAAGAGTAATTTCAGATTGTAAATGAAAAAGAGAGGCACGACTGTTCATTTGCACCAATCATGCCTTCCTTTCATCTGCTCTGATTAGGCCTGGTGCGGTTTCATCAAACTACTCCATCACTGAGCTGTCACTCCAGTCGTCTGTTGATTGAAAACAATCAGGGCTCTGATGGCACAATTATTCTGACCCTTTAACTAGAGGCTGCTGTGATAATGAAAGGTTGATTATGATAGTTTGTGCCTCTTTCAGTTTGCCAAGAAGGTTAATTTGGGCATCAGACGGATGTTTAATGGGCGCTTGCTGGCTACACTGAGGTAAATGAGAACGTGCAGTCTTCGATATTGCACGGATATAGTTTGGCTGTCAATCATTGTCATTTTGAGTTTGTGCCTCACACTCTGGAAATCACATTTTATTTTTTCCTTGGGATTTAATTTATTCTGTGCCCTGAGGAAGTTCTTTCACTCTGTGACCTTCACAGTAGCTTTCTCTGTCTTTTTTCACTTCCCTCACATGCAGCCCAAAGGCATAATACATCTAGAGGAACGTTTTTCTTTCATTTTTCACATTAAAAAAAAAAAAAAAAAAGAAAATTTAAAATTTCTGTTTT
>VZTE01006048.1:754731-826951 GCA_013397775.1 Eulacestoma nigropectus | reverse complement strand
CTTTTAATTTTCACATTAAAAAAAAAAAAAAAAGGAAAATTTAAAATCTCTGTTTATCAGCTCACCCTGAACAGAGCAAATGTTTTAATTCTGATTGTAGAATCCAAATGTGCAAATGGAAGCACGCTTGCTTGCTAACACAGCGCCACACAGGGAGCTGCTTACGTAGACACACATTTGTAAAACTGACAAACAGGTAATTTAAAAATGTCTCTGTGTAAAGAGGGTGGGGGATGGCACAGCTTTATTTTCACAGGCTACATGCATATGCCTTAGCTCGGTGCCTTGTAGATGTGGTCTCAGTCACTGTACTGCAACTTTTTGAGTTAGAAAGTCTCTGTTCAGGGGCAAAAGGCATTTCATTGCTGATTCGTAGATTATTAATATTTACTGTGTTCAGATTGAGAGAATCATATGCATAATTTTGTAGTTGTTTGGCTCAAGGTGCAAAAGAAATGCAAATACCTCATAATTTTGATTGTTCCACATGCAGCTCATTAGAGTCTTATTTTTATGCACATTTAAAATTCAAAATAAAAAGAAGAAAAAGATTTCTATCTTTAAAGCTTTCTTGCATCTAGGCTCAAGACACTCATTTTCCATGCTGTCCACAACTGTAAGATAGTACCTGATTGATAAAATTGCAGAGTGAGTCTGGAGGCTGTGCTGAGTGGTTACTAACTTCTAAAAATATTCATGTGTAACTCATGGCTTTGAAAAATTGTGTGCATGTGTTTTGTTGCGAGGTGGGATTTTTTTCCTCAGCAACAATTCTTACATTTTTCTTCCTAAATGGGTGATACAGACCAATTTAGTTCATCCTACTTAAAATGCTTAAATGAATATCCTAAACCCCCTTGTTTTTGTCCTTTGTAGCCTCTAGAGAGAAAGAGGAGGACTAAGACCCTTTAGAGATCCAAATTCAGGCCCTTTGGAAATCCTAGTTCATTTTAGATTAGGTGAAAGTTCCTCCATAGCCCTCAGTGGACTTTGTTTCAGAGCTTCTGTAAATGTCCTGGTTGTCCATAGAATCTGCTCCTGTACTTGAAATTTGAAGAGCCAGGGTGTTGCTGACAATTGCCAACTGAAATGTTGTTTTGAGACAGGAGGTCCCAGTCTGGAACACCTCAGGCTTGCTGAGTTAGATGAAATCCAATAAAAGACAAAATTATGTGCAAGTTTACAGCCAAAATATGTATTTCTAGTGTTTCAAAGACTAAACAAGTAAATTCCAAGTTTTGCTTTTTGAAGTTCCCTTGGTGGTGCTTTAAGGTGATTGCTGTAATAACTGTGTTTCTTTCATTACTCTTCTTGGCTTCAGAAATCAGTAGGATCAAGTCTATAGCACTGTCCAATATGCTAAGGATACAAAGATATCAATTTGATTTTTTTCTTTTCTGGCCAAAAATTTTTGCTTCTGTTAAGGAACAGAAGAACTGTTCAGGTGAGATTTGTAGTTCTTTTTCTTCCCCTCATATAATATCATCAGATTGTCATCCACAAATTGGCTCATTTGTGTCGCACATATCAGATCTCAGTCCAGGAAAATACATCTTTCCACTTTGGTTTCCATATTTAAAGTTTTGTTTTCTCCTAAAATTAGAATGTTCACTAGTTTATTATAATTAAGATTTCCATTTGTTTTAATAAGACAGTGTGAATTCATTGCTTTAAAATCTTAGAAAATTTGTTTCCTTCTATTTGTTGTTGCTAAAACAAACAAAATGCAAAAAAACCCACTCCAACCACCTAAGTTTTTCTACTGCTGTCATTTTTTGACTTCATCTCATTTACTAGACACCTTGGATGGTATAAAGTAGAATATTTGCAGTCCATTGGGCTACAATGTGAATACATCAACTAAAGAGCAGACCAAGATGTCTTTTGATAGAGTTCCTGTAGCCCCTCACACCGAGGCCAGGCTTAGAAATGTTTTTTCTTTCAGAGCTCTGTCAACAGAAACATTCCCTGATGCTGTCTTTGTGACTTGGAGTAGTTTCCAAGTGAACCTGAGTCTAATAAATATGAGTATGTCAAGCTTTTTGCACTCATGAAGTTGCTTGGCTTTTCGGATTAGAAAACTTGGTGTGATGTCAACTGAAGGTCTGGCACGTTTCCCAGCAGAGTGGCTGGAGAAGGATTGCAGGGGATGCTGAACAGGCAAGGCACAGGCGTGATGGGCTCTCTTGCTCGCTGGGATAGCTGGCAGCCCAAAGGACCAGGTGACTCCTTCTTGCAGGCTTATCTTCCACAGGAGTGAAATTCCTAGTTCAGCTTTAACCTCCTCTGCCTCTGTGCCCTCTCTGGCTGTGGGATGTGTGTGGTGTGCACACCGTTAACAGCAGGGAGGGAAGGACGGTGCTCCAAGCCTGTGTGACTTGGACAGTTGAAGCGCTGTGCTGGAAGCAGAAGCAAGTGTTGGAAAAACAATGAAATCGCTATCCAACATGCAGATGTACTTTGATGTGTGCTCCAACTGTGCCATATTTTTCCATCTCTTTTCTGCTGTTTCGAGAATGCACTCCATTGCTAAATCACGTAATGTAACCTTGGAGAAGAAAGATCCTTTGGGTTAAGGCATTAGAATAAGAGAATTAATCTGGTTTGAAAATCCTGTCCTTCTGAGGGTCTACTTTTGTCATTTACTTAGTTTAGAAGATGAATATGGCAAAATATATTATTTATTAAAGTTGATATAGGCACTAGGCTGTAGCTTCCTTTACTCACACACTCATACATTAAAATTAATAGAAAAGAAGCTTCTAGCAGTTAAAACAGAATTTGCCTATATGGCAGTATAAGTAGGAGTCTTTCCTTATTTTTGTAAATTATTTAGCACTGATACAAATATTTTAAACTTCAAAATTGTGGATGGTCTTTTTTTTTATTTTGCTTGCTTGTTAGCATTTTAAACATAGCTGTAATTTCAAGTGCTATTGGCATTTCCTTAGAGAAGCCAGAATGTCTTTACTTGCAGCATCATAAAGGCTTTGAGTTTATTTTGCCAATACTGATTATAGTTGCTAATTGTTACTGCCAGAGAGGCGAAAACATAGTCACTATAACCAGTGTGTAGATGGGGTGAATTTTGGAGTTTTTATGTAGGCACCAGGTTTTTAGGTCTAGATCTATTCAAAACCTGAATAAAGGTGTTAGAAATCGTGCTGACAGATATACAGATGTTTGCTGGTCTTGTACATGGAAGTTTCTGTCTGCCATATGTTGATGAGAGTTATATTTGCCTCCTTTGCACTGAAGGAAAGTTAGAACTGTGTTAATGTCCATCAGTGACTACTTCTACTATAACTGAAAGACTTGTTTGGGAATTCAGTTTTCTTTCTTTTGAACTTTTTCAGCCTTTCAATAGCTGCGAAACCATCCAGTGACTAGAATATCTGTTCACCCATGCCCAATTTTCTTCCATGCCACCATACTGTGAGACACCATGTTCTGCTAGAGAACATGGTAACAATGTGCTGCAAAACCAATGTGGAAATCTAAGGCTCAGTTTGTGAGTGTTCCTGAAACCAGATGACCCGTTCCATAGCCTTGTGTCACAGTTTAGGAGTTGGTCCTGTATTCTGTAAATAGACATACAGATACCTACATTTGTAGGTTAAATTCCTAGCACTTATTTTTAAGTAGTGACCCCAAAAGAATTTTAAAATGGAGTAACAGTTATTGTCACAAATAGCAAGACAAGGAGATAAAAACATTATAGCTTTTAGCTCTTACGGCCTTTTTTCTGCCTTGGGGTGTCACAGATTAGGTGTGAGTCACACAGGGCACTGTAGTCAAATTGTCTTCAAACAGTAGCATGAGTTGATTTGGAGAGGAGCTTCTAAACACATTGTGATTCACAGACTTCAGTTGCTTCCCTAAGACTCAGTAAAGCTTCTCTGTGTTCTGTAAAATGCCCACAGACCAATGAGGTGGTTCTTAGCCTTGCTTTCTAAACTCATACAGTAAAGTGCAGTCTTCCACTGCAAATTGATCTCAGACACGGAGTCGTAAGAGCCAGTAGCAGCCTACACAAAAGACAGCCTGGGATTCACCTTGCCCTCCCCATTGCTGTTGCAGCTGCTTATCAGAGGGGAAAGGTAGAAGTAGCATAGGCCAAAGATATCTTGAGGTGCAGCATGTAGAGAATTCCAAGCAGGTTGCAATAAACTTAATTTGGAAAGATTCAAAGGTTTACATAAAAAAGATGCAGGACAGATGAGTGGCGATAAAATAGTGTGGAATGGATAGAGAAGGTTTGGGTTCAAGACCCGGAACAGACTGTACATCTCACGAGTGCCAGCAGAGTCTTTGTATCACTTTGCAGCCATTGCTGTAGTGGTTTAGAAATTCTGTGACTTTAGAGAAAAGTTAAACATTATTGGTTCCAATGAAACCAGTACTATTCCAGTATTATTCTCAGTACAGACTTAACTCAGTATGAACCAAGCTGCATATGCCAAACTTCCTACAGCAGAGAAAATGTAGTGTAACGGAGATGTCCATGCCTTCTGTGCAGATAATCACACATGCCATATCCAGAAATGAATGCAGGAACAATGTCTTTGACGTTATGAATGTATGTGGTGTTGCTCATGTGTTTATACAGTATTTATTGGGGGACCAAAGGGAGGACAATAAAGGAAAGCAGATGGATGAAGTTCTAAGATATTAATAAGGCATTAATATTAAACTTCTTCTAAAAGTCCTGTAGTTACGAAGTCCTGGTTTACATTAGTGCCTGTCTTTTACAGAGTCTATAATGTCTGTCATTGTAGCCCAAGTGATACCTCTGTGATGCCATTTTAGATGTGAGCAAAGACATGAACTTATAGTTCCAAAAGTAACCAGTCTGTTGGATGCAAGTGCTGACAGATAAGAACTCAGTTTTTGTAAATTCTTTTATCTCAATATAGCAACCCACAAATCGTTCAGTTGATGTATATGCTGAAGATAGCTTGAATTTCTCTTAAATTTCAAGTGCCTGAATGATGAGTGCTAAGTGCCTTTCAGGAATCATTCACATGGCCAGAGACACGCAATAGGAAGTTACCTAATACAACTCAGCAGGAGACACCTGACACATGGGTTTGGTGGACTTAGAACACCTGACTATATAGCTCAATGATTTCAAGTCATAAACATTTTCAAATGTATTTGATTAATGCCTTTTTTACTAGCAATTCAAAATACATATAGCTAATGCATGTATTTGAAACTTAATACAGCATTTAACTGACTGAACTACTGTTGTATTTTTGATGCCCTTCATTGATTCTTTGTTTCACAGGGGATCACAATGAAGAAAAGTCTTTCAAATTAATCTTAATGAGAAGGTGGTTTTAGTGTGTCATCTTCCCTCTCTGACAGAATACAGAAGCAGTAATAAATTTAATACATCTTATATGAAAGCTATGAATAAGAGAAGCCTTTATTTTCAGCCCCTTTATATGACATTCTCAACAACAGTACAGGGCAGTAAGATTTAACTGAAAATTTTTTTATCACGCACCTCGTTAAAAACACCCACTCCACGAGTTCTGTGTCTAAATTATTTGAAGTATCAAGTAGAGTTTGTCCTTATTCAGAATTAGTCAATGTCTTTCATAATGACTTGGATGAAAGAATAATAAGGGATTTATGTTTTCAGAAAATCAGAAGGTGAAATGGTTTTCAAGCAGTTTTGAAAATACAATTAGGAATGAGAATGTTCTTGACTGGAGCAGTGGCCTAAAGTAATACTAGAGAGTTTAGTAATGACAGAGAAAGCATGACATGCTGTGGAAATTCTACAGAAAAAAAAGTAAAAACAAAGGTGGGAATGGTACTCAGTCATAAGCTTAAACACAGATCAGACAAATCATAGTCCACTAAGAGTCTTACGTGGTGATGTGAAAGCAAGAATAACAACTACTTTTGCAATCAAAGAGATTCTTCCAACCTATTCACTACAGCTACAACCTTAAAAAGAAGATTATGTCGTTTTCAACAGCAAATATTAAGGATTTCAATACTTATGGGATTTAATATCCTAAACCTAACCTAATACTAATCCTACACCTAACCCTAACTATCCCTAACTAACTAACCCTGACGCTAACCCTAATTAACTAGCCCTAGCCCTAACCCTAAATAAACCTGATTAACTAGCCCTAAACCTAACCCTACCTAAGCCCAACCCTAACCCTAACTAACCCTAAAGCTAACTAACCCTAAAGCTAACTATCCCTAACCTTAATCCAACCCTAACCCTAATCCTAATTAACTAACCCTAACCCAAACCCTAACTAACTAGCCCTAACCCTAACTAACCCTAACTAACTAACTAACCCTAATTAAGGATTTCAGTAACAAAGAACTGTGAGCCAAGCCACAAGGATTTAGAAAATACAACCTGAGATGTATTGAGATACATTTTTTGTTCACTGAAGAGGAATCTCACACCAATATTAAAATGCGTCTGAGGTGGAGAAGAAAAAGAAGGTAGCAAAATGCTTTTCATCCTGTATGAACGAATCAGTTTCAAGGGTTGCTCTGGAATATAAACCCAAAGGTGGAAAATGGGGTGATGAGTTTAAGGGGTTAGAGCTTTTGCATATATAAGAGGAAAATCTGTCTGAGAGGATATCAGAGCATGGGAATGGTTTTCCTAGGGAAATTTTGGTATCTTCATTACTGGATGTTTTCAAGCATAACTCATACAACAATTCTTGAAATGGTTTAGGCGCTTCCTAGACTCTTTTTAGGACCAGTTGGATTCAGTAAGCTTTATGAGATTGAATGCTATGTTTAATTTTCAATGTCGGTACTAGCTTCAATTGCTGAACAGTTTTAGACTTTTCTTTGTTGCTTTCTGTCTGCCCCAGACTAGCAGAGCCTCTTCTGTGCTTCTCTCTTCTCTGACTTAATTTTTTTATTCCCTTACACCTTCGTCTCCTTTATGAATAAAGTAAATTAGGAAGAAAAAAAATATTGAAGGATTCAGTATGTATTGTGTTATATTTCTTCAATATTTTGTCATAAATTGGATGAATTATGAAGAGCAGAAAAGGCTTTTCTTTCTAATCTTCTGACAGTATTCTTCTTTCTAGTGTATCTATGGTATCCAGTGATCTCATAGCCCCTAACTTTATATTATTTTTCCAGCAGCTTGATTCAGGGATAGTATGGTCTCCAGCAACACTAACAGATTGCACAACGAGAGTATTGCATAGCAGCTGATATAGCAGCTATAGCTATGCATATAGCATAGCAGCGGTGGAAATTCTTTAGGGGAGCTGGTGTGATACAATGCTTTTGTATATACACTCTGGGGTAGAGTTTTAAAAGGTATCTTTTTATGTGGACTAATAGGCTTTCACAGCTGCTTTTTAGATGCATAGATACCACGACTGAGGCAAGTATATATCTGCTCTTAAAATGCAAGCAGATTTCAAAAGACCAAATTTTGACAGAATTGTATGCAAATAATGTGTGTCTTGTTTTTCCTTTCCTTCCCCCCCACTTTTAGCTGGCTGTGAGGTGGTTGGAACACAACTGCCGCTACCAGTACCTGGATGAACTTCTCCAGTACGTCCGCTTTGGCCTTATGGATGTGGATACACTGCATACTGTAGCTCTTACTCACCCTCTTGTCCAAGCCAGTGAAACTGCGACAGCGCTCATTAATGAGGCCCTGGCTTATCACCAGAGCGTCTATGCACAGCCAGTTTGGCAAACCTCAAGGACAAAGCCTCGCTTCCAGTCAGACACTCTTTACATTATTGGTGGGAAAAAACGAGAAGTCTGTAAGGTGAAGGAATTGCGATACTTCAACCCGGTAGACCAAGAGAACGTTCATATCGCAGGGATCGCTAACTGGAGCGAGCTGGCACCTATGCCTGTGGGGAGGAGCCACCACTGTGTTGCTGTCATGGGAGACTTCCTTTTTGTAGCTGGTGGAGAGGCAGAGCACTCCACAGGGCGCACGTGTGCCGTGAGAACTGTCTGTCGATATGACCCCCGCACTAACTCCTGGGCGGAGATAGCTCCGATGAAGAACTGCCGGGAACACTTTGTGCTGGGAGCCGTGGACGAGTACCTCTATGCCGTAGGGGGCAGGAATGAATTGCGTCAAGTGTTGCCTACAGTTGAGCGCTACTGCCCCAAGAAGAACAAGTGGACCTTTGTACAGTCCTTTGATCGGTCGCTCTCATGCCATGCAGGATATGTGGTGGATGGTCTTCTTTGGATATCAGGTAGAAAACGTTTCACACAGTTTGAGGTACTAACGAAATACCAAAACACTGTCTTGAATTAAAGTAATAAATCTTCTTTGGTTTATATGTCATAACTTTTCTCTTAGGAGAGGACAAAGAACTGAAGCCTCATTAGAAGTATAGGAGCATAATGTACCTTGTACGTTACACTCTCGGTGTTTCAGAGCTGCTGATATCATATGTGCTATCTCTGGTTGCCATTCATAAATCACAGTGAACTGCAATGATAATGCACTTTTGGACAAATTTCCAATGATAAATTCTGTGTGCTTCCTAAAAACAAACAAAAAAGGCATTGTTTCTGTAATATGATCTGGTACTTTTGACAGTAACAGGACTCGAGGGAATGGCCTGAAGTTGTGTCAGGGAAGGTTTAAGCTGGATATCAGGAAAAGGTTCTTCACCCACTGGTTGATTGGGCACTGGAACAGGCTCCCCAGGGAGGTGATCACAGCACCAGCCTGACAGAGTTCAAGAAGTGTTTGGACAACACTTTTAGGCACATGGTGTGATTCCTGAGCCTGTGCAGGGCCTGGAGTTGGACTTTGATGATCCTTGTGGGTCCCTTCCAACTCAGAATATTCTATAATTCTATGATTCATTTATTCCTGATGATGAAATGGAAAATTAAGTGCTTGTTAGCTTCTGTTGTTCCAGGGCTTGAAGGCAGATGTATGATTTGCTCCCACTTTCTCTTCAGGATGTTGTAACAGGCCAAGATGACCTTTTTTAGAAATCACCCATGGCTCTGTCCATAGCAAGTGCACAAGACTGTCTGGATGTAATCACAGCTTTATGGCACAGATAGATGAATGTATAGACCCTATGATCCTAAAATAACCTATCATTTGCGACTGAGTCTTTAGTTGTTATGTTCCACTGATGGCGGTGGGAGGACTTAGTTTCCTCAGCCTTTGTAGTGACTTTTCTGGTATTGGTTATTTTGGAATACAGTCAGTGCTGTCTACAGAAGATTTGACAGAAAAATATTCCCCCTTTACTAAGAAGTGTGCCACAGAGGGTTATATAGTTAAAATATTTATTAAGGAAGCTAATGAGTAAATGGGGCCAGCCCTTGAGGTAAATGTTCAGTGATTGGCATCTTCACCATAGATACCCTCCGGGGATTTTAATATGGTCTGGAATGCCTCTGGTGAAAAGATGGAATATGAATGGAAGATTAAGTTAGCTTCCTAGGCCTTTGCTGGGCTTCTCAAAGTGTGTCGTTTAGGTTAGTGGATGTACCTTTCTGTCCCTATGGATTAAGTGCCTCATGGGAATGGATTCCCAAGCATTGGCAGAGGAATTAGCAGGTATCTATTTTAATACGTGTACACTAAAGTCATGAATGATGACTTTGGAATTAAAAGCAGGATGGAACACAGAAAATCACAAAGATTCCTGGCAGGTACTTTGGGTCGCTTTCTTTAGTGACCGCCATTTAAGGAGTCTTGTAGAGTTTGTGTTGTGTGAATCCTTAGCTGAGACCCAGGTACAGTACAGGAACAGGATTTCTGCTTTAGGCTACCAGCTGGGTGTATTCAGAGCATTATCCTGTTTATTCACTACCTTTCCTATTTTATCAGTGGAGAGGGATGCGTGTCTGTGGTGGGCACTTCAAATACATGGATGTTACTACTGCTGTGTCTTGATTGCTGGTTTTTTCTTGTTTTATGGTTTACATTTGTCAGTTTTTATAAAGAATAGGACTTTTTAGAAAATGGTGTTACGCATTCTCATATAAAATCATTGAATATGCACTAGAAATCCATCAGTGTAGTCTTTCCTCCAGTAAATGAAAAAAGTAATATTTTTTGTCTTAATTTCATTTAAAAAAACCCCAAGACAGCAAAACAAAATAATCAAAACTCAATAAAGTATTTGATAGCAATTTTTAAGTCAAACATGGGGCTGGTTGAAGATTAAATTTAATCTTTCCAGATTTTCTAGGAAAGGGGAAATTATACTGAGGATTAATTCATGTGCTTAGTTGTGTTGGTGAAATGCCTGCATGCCTACGTGTTTTAAATTCCACTTGTGTTTATAAAATGATGCAGTGTGATATTGTGTTGAAGGATATGCCTCTAATAGAGCTGTGGAATCAGGGAAAGAGGTAAGTGAAAGCCTACTAGACTAATTCTTTAATACTGGGCAAAACAACAAAAAAAATTTTATCAGTATTGTTCCATTTATGCCTGAAAATATTACCAACAGTGGAATAAGGTAGACAAGGCTTTTCAGCTGTATTTTGATAGGTTCTGAGAAAATGCTTAGAAGTTTTGCGTTGCTCAATTCTGACAGGTTATTATGAAGTACGAGACCATACTTACTATGCTACACTTCAGTAGGTATCGATCTGAATTTTGTACTCTCAGATTGAAACCTGGCTATGTATTGAATAGAGTTATTTTAAAAAGAAAAGTAGATGGAGATGTAATAACTATAGCTAGCTTTCTATTATTTATTAATTGCTTAGGACTAGAATTTAGCTCATGGTACATGTACATTCAGGGTCAGGGGAATAATAGAGAGAGATGTTTTATTGTATCGTAGTCACTGCTGGAAAATCTGCTGTTCATCGTTGAATATAAGATGTTAGCATAAAAATAATTAGTAATGCAGGAGGGAACCTAATTTTGAAGTATGTGGCCTAAAATTAAGTAATTAAAAAATTAGTTTGAGTTAGAAATGTTTCTGAGCTGTATCCCTGCTGCTTTTTCTGGGAAATACAGGTCATCAGCAAAGAGCTCTCAAAGTCAGTCTGCTACTACCAGCTGGCAAGGGAACCATGGAAATGTGCCCAGCTTTTTAGTGAGGGAATAAGTTAAATAATGATAATATAAGTTTCTAGCCCTTCTATTTGTGGAGAGAGTCATCAAAGCTTGATCTGCGCACTGACCATTTACTTACTCAGTGCTTCTGCTACAGCCCTATGCCCTCTTAAAAGCTTTGCTGATCAAAAGCTGACAAGACTTAAGGGATTTCTGTTATTATTGGGATTCATTTTCAGCTTTGCTTTGCTGCTCCTTTGGGACGAATATGACAAGGATTCAAAAATAATAGAGAATAAAATCTTGGCAAAGGCAGCAGGAAAGGAAAATGAACAAAGCAAAACGCTGTACGAGTGTACACACTGGTGGCTGGTGTTCAGGTGGCTGAGGGTCTCCTAAACTCCTACCACCTCTTTAGGGTTTTTAACCTGACAGAAGCAGAGTAAAAGAGGGAGCCTTTTGCATGCTGGAACTAATCAGACCCTCTGCTCAGCACAAGTGGGTTCAGCCGTTGAGTTTTCTTTGCTCCATTTTTTATATTCATGTCATTATTTATTGGTCTTGCCCCACAGTCTTCATTTTATTTTCTTATTTAAAAAAACCCCATGAGAGTTTATTAAAATATTATGCTGGTTTTGACTGGGATAGAGTTAATTTTCCTTATAGCAGCTAGTCTGGGCTATGTTTTGGATTTGTGCTGGAAACAGTCCTGGTAACACAGGGATGTTTTTGTTATTGCTGAGCAGTGCTTCTACAGAGTGAAGGCATTTTTTTACTTCCCACCCCATCCCACCAGCGAGGAGGCTGGGGATAGGCAAGAATTTGGGAGGGGACACAGCCAGGACAGCTGATCCCCGCTGACCAAAGGGATATTCCAGACCATGTGGTGTCATGCTCAGCATATAAAGCTGGGTGAAGAAGGAGGAAATGGGGGATGTTCATAATGCTGACATTTGACTTCCCAAATCACGATTATTCTTGATGGATCCCTGCTCTCTGAGATGGCTGAACACCTGCCTGCTCATAGGAAGCAGTGAATTAATTCCATGTTTTGCTTTGCTTGTGTGTGTGGCTTTTGCTTTACCTGTTAAACTCTCTTCATCCCAACCCATGAATTTTCTCAGTTTTACTTTTCCGATTCTCTCCCCCGTCCTGTGGTGGGGGAGTGAATGAGCTGCTGTGTGAGTCTGAGTTGCTGACTGGGGTTAAACCACAACAAATAAGTTCTCTGTACTGACATTGTATGGGGCAGATGGTTTGGAAATTTTATAGAAAGGTGATTCTTCTAGGCCCCACTTAACATCTGATGCCATGACCAATTTCACAAATGAATAGCATGCCACCACAATGCTTGAAAAGTGAAGTATTTCAGTGAAAGAAAAAAAAAGTACACTAAACACTTCGGAGTTCAACATTACTAGCAATCACTACCTATAAAAGCAGGGAAATATTTTCCTTAAGAGTGAGGACTTGAACTATGCCCATTTCCCTGCATCCTCTGTGGAGTGCACATGCAAATCTGGAGACCTCCTTTTCTATACATGTTAACCTTCCTCCACCGGTATAGGTGTAGTGCCCCTGGGGACATCGAGGGGCAGGGAACCTCTGCCAGGCACTCCAGCTCTGGGCCATTTCTGCACCTGCATCTTGGGATAATGACACTTCCCCTTGCCTAAGGTGCTTAAGAGATTAGCACATGAAAAGTCATGTTTAAACAAAGTGTTACACTGATGTTTTGCAGAGGCCTGAGTTATCTGACCTTAAGTGTGTCACCTAAAATAACATCTTGACATGCACATAGAAACTCAGCTTGGGGGAAGGGGTTAAACAAGCCAACCCTGTACAGTTGCTTTGTATTTAATATAGGAGATAATTTTTTTTTCAAAATTCAAGATTCTTTTTTGTTTTTTAACTGTTGATGTTTCCCTAATGGTGGAGCTTCTGACTAAGGAAATGATGGTGATAACTTAGCTTGAAGAATTATTCTGAGTTTGCAAGTGATTTGGGATGAAAAGTATGACGTTCCTATCAGTACGCTGTTGTGAAGTAAAGATTTTTTTCTCAGTAAATGTCTATAAAATTCTTTTATGAAAAATAGATCTGAAAAAATAGGAGTTTACAGAATCTGACCAAATGAAGTTTTACAGTGTGGCTGGCACAGGATTTACTGGGAGTGGGAGGTTAACAAGTATATAAAAATTGCCTTAGTGGCCCAGTCTTAGTCTGTGTATGTTCCAGATATATACAGACTTCATTTTTACTGTATTTGGATTAAGGTAATAGATCTCACACCTTTCAGTGATGGACGTTATTGGTTTGATGGCATCGATTCTCCATAGATTGAATGTAAACCTCCAGTTTTAATGATTTGAACAAACCTAGGGCTTGTGCCCTACTTGTTTGTAGCTCGATTGCATCTGGAGTCGAAGAGCATTAATCAGAGCTGCTGCTGGCCTCTTCGAGGGGACTCCTTACCTTGGGAGAATATGCTCCAGCTCAGTTGTCCTCACTGCACCTGGGCTGGCTGCAGTCAGAGACAGCGGGTTTGCGTGTTGAGGAAGGATTATCTTGTGTTTAACACACAGACACCTAAGAGAGGAGAGATTTCTGTTTTAAAATAGCAGAGCACCTTAGGGTACATGTCATGGGTTGCTATATATTCCCAGGATTTGCTGGAAGGAACACACATGGGAGTTCTTTGCCAACATGTAGTTTTACACGTCTCCCCGTGAACTCGGATTCCTGCACACAGCCTAGCGCTTGGGGACTGCAGAGAGAGTTGTGATCTTTTCTGGGGGATTTGGATTGGATTAGATTTCTCAAGTCATATGGGGGCCTTGCTAGGACATGTTATAAATATGGCTTAAAAATTGTCATTTAGGAAAATGTTGGATCTACTACCTCCTACCCTGCTCTTATTAGAGGTGTGTGTCTTGCAGGCGTTTCTCCATGCAGTTCGTGGAGTGTTTGGGGGGGACTATAACAACAAAAAATGTTTCCCAAGTGTGGGAAAGGGATGAACAAGGTGTGTTTTAGAATCCTCAAGTGATTTCCCCATGGAGAGGGTCTTGGAGGTCTTAAAAAACAATATTTACAGCCTACAAGGGGGTGAGGGACAGTTACTGTGACAGTGTGAAAACACTGTAAGCCCATGGGTTGGAGGATGGCCTTTCCATGAGGGTGTGCTTCTGTCTGTAAGACAGTCTTGTCCTCAGGGTGCTCCTTGCCTCTCAGGAACTGGCGTCCTCAAAGCAAGCTGCTCATGTTAAGGTGGGGTAATCACCACTCTGATTATAAAACCAGCAAATGCTGACCAAACTGTACGTTTTCTGTAATTTAACCAGCCAGACATTTTTTTTCCTCTTTCTCTAACTGTTGGATTACTACCACATTAGCTGTTACTGCTTGACATCAAATTTAATAGCATAGTTTGTGTTTTTAAATACTTTCTCTCATTATGATGCCTCTCTATCCTCTCCTTTTCTCATAGAAAACACAGCAGAGAAGTTTAAGAAATTCTCTCAGAATTACCCCATTTCTTTTCTGAGAAAGTATGTATTATTTTTGGTACCATTTAAACTCTTTTTCCCCTTCTTTTCTTATTTTTAAGAGACATATTGCTGCTCTTTCGCCCTTTCCCAGCTGTCTGGAGTATTTTTAAAAAAAACAGTTCAAGAGGACATTGCAGACTTGTTAAATCTGAATTTTGGCAGAAAATTTTAAACTTTTGCTATAGCACTTCAAAGTTAGAAGGAACTAGAGTTTGAAAATTGATGCAGATATAAGATGGCATATTTAATGACAGATGTATCTATAGAAACCTGTTAAGATGCAGATTATCCCCCTGGGGAGGGGAGATCAAAACTGCCAATCTATAAAATATACTTGTTAGGGAAAGGCATGGATTCTATCTCTGCGAGCACTTTGATTGCAGGGGACAGTGTAGCAGCATGTGGCATCATAACCTAAGAGCAGACAAATCAGCTTGATGACTTTCAAAGCCAAGAATACTGCTGGAGGCAAGGGTACTCCAGTCTAGAAGAAATTAAAACATATAGAGACTGTTATTAATTCCAGATCTATTTTTGTGTAGTCAAATCTGTATGCAAATCCTTAGCATCTCATTTTGGCAGATTAATCTAAAAGTGAAGAGCGGTATGTGAAGGGAATGTAATGATAAAACACCAGAGATGAGCAATATTGCAGGGGAAAAGATTTAAGCTGTGTACTTGATGTGAGGAGCTCTTTGTAAAGAGAAGCAAATAATTTTGCTTATTTGCTTATTTTATTATTTTATGAGGAAACAACACTGTTCTTTCTCTTCTTCCTTGACATTTTTCCCCCCAAATTAAGGTGTCCTTTCAGAATGTACGAAAATGTATGACCCATCATTGTGTTTCAAATGTGTCTCCTGTAGTTTAACATTCTGGAGCTGATAATCCAAATAACTATGTTTTTTGTTTTTCAAGATACTAATCTGATGTCTCATTTTTAGACATTATGCTGGGAGTGAAAATAACTGTATGTTAAAAAAAAAAAATCAAATTGCAAAAGAGATATTAGAAAATAATTTTGTGTGTGTGTGGCTGATGACCACTAGGAATGTGAAGGCTGCACAACAGTGTAGAGGCAAATTAAAGATTGTGAGATCAGACACAGGAGCAGTCATTGCTTTCCAATGCCTGTTCTTGTGTGTGCACTTCACATGTGCTGTGATAGGCAGGGTGTGGCATAGTGTGATGGAAACAGTTTGGAAAGACTACATCTCATCCCAGCTATCTCTTAGCCTGTGAGCGTCTCTGAGCTGGGAGTTTGTGCTGCCCTCCCTGGGTAGGTGCCCAGTACAGGCTGGTGCTTGCAGAGATGCACCCAAGTAAGAGCATCATTTCTCCCTGCTGCTGCAGCTGAAGAAAAGACTCTAAAATAGAGACATTTGTAATTTCTGCTATCGATTCTTGGCACCACTCAAGTTACTTGGAATGATCAGACGGTACTTCTATGTCAGCAAGTAGCTCAGCCCAGTAGGAGCAGATCAGCAGGTAAAATCTTGGTGCTGAGTTCTCTACGTTTACTCCATGTACCCTTCACATTTTTTGCTTTGGACTAGGTTTGTTCTGGTCCTCTGGCTCAAATGTTCCCAGTACTCAGATGGTACAAAGCCAAAAGACCAGTTATTATTTCACACCCTTATGCTGCCATTAGGAACTGGAGCACAGCTGGTGCACGTCTGGAGCAGAAGAGTCCCAACCTACAGCCTAAAATGGCATGGGAGAAGTGGCAGAGTTGCTTCAAAATCACGGCGTGCCTCTGAACCAAAATGCCCTTGGCCTAGCTGGAGGCTGGCAAAATGAGGATCCCCCAGCATAGAGCTTGGGGATAAAAGGGAAAAAACCAGCCCAGCAACCTTAGTGGGACTGGGCCTTAGCTCAGCCAGCAGGAATGTAAGTCACTGTGCTGCTGTCCTGGCTGAAACAGGGTATGCCCTCAGAAAAAGGGAAGCGTCAACAGAGTGAAATGAAATAAGATGAAAATCTTTGCTCTGATTGCTGTGGATTTTGTCCACTATTGGCACATGCCATTAAAACTATAATATAAATAGTTTGTCTGTCAGTATGAGTGTCACTGGTGTGTGGCCACTGACATGCCCTAGTTCTGCCCAGACCTCCGGGCAGGATGAAGGTGAGGTGCAGCTTGCAGGTGTTATTTCTGATTCCATCTTCCCATGGGCTCAGTGTGGTGACAGAGGGGGACTGGCAACTGTGGCAGTGCTGCAGTGACACCATGTCCCCAGAAGGCTTGAGCACACTCAAAACCATGTTTGCACAGCTAAGATTACAGACTGAAGATCTTTTCCATGTTTACTTAGTGAAATTTGCCATTTAAAACAAAATGAGAAGAGGATGATCGGGCATTAAACATCTCTTTACTGTGTTGAGGTAAACAGCTGGTTTGCAGCATCAACTTGGGTCAGACTCTGTTCTGAGCTTTTCTGAGGTGCTTTACACCATGCTTTCCTGACCACTATTGAAAAGTATGTGGTAGTGATGTTTCTGGTCACTGTGGAGGAACCTTCCAACCTAAGTTTACAACTAAACCAGGAGATGTTCTCTTCATAATACAAACTAAGTACGGAATTTCTTTCAAATATGTAGGTGAGCACAGTTGCACAGGTTTGCACTATGCTTTCTATCTGCCAATGGTATCCCCTGTCATGCTCCTGGTAAAGCACAGCTTCTCTCTGACCTATTCCTTCTCTGTGATGCAAGCCCACCTCTTCCTCTTTTAAACCATGTCACACATATGTTCCTTGGAACAGGAATGGGTTTTATGTTTGTGTCTTGATGAAGGCTGAATGCACAGTTACTTATAAACAGATCAATTTTTATCTCATTTTTGGCCCATAGAATTAGCTCTACAAAGGAAGTGTGTGTGGGGTGTTTATTGATGCTATTCTTTGTTTCTGTATGTTTGACAAATGGGGCTTTTTTCCCTTGTAACCAGATTAAGAAGTGCAGCGGAATGTAAGCAGAAGTGGTAGTATGTGATGTAATTATTATCTGCAAATGAACTCTAAAACTGGTTGTTTTGCTGTACCTGATCTCAGTCCTGGCTTTGCTGATATGTAAAAATGTAACCTGTATAAAAACTCTTTTATAGGAGGAGTAACAAATACCGCACAGTATCAAAACAGACTCATGGTCTATGATCCTAAGCAAGTGAGTATCTGTGTTATATATGTTTATATGCTTTGTTTTGCTTCAAACAGGTCTCTTGGCAGATGCATACAAGGATTTTGTAAGGCTAAAAGCACTGACCATTTGAATTAGTGGTGTTTTAAATTCACTTTGTACTGATGTGTGAGCTTAACAGAATAATGGAGACCCCGACAACTTATTATGTTTTTAAGCCTGTAGGCATTAGAAATATCTTAGATTAAATACAAAAATGTGCTTTAAATCCCCTGTACTTATCAGTATTTATTATGCTTGTTGTTTTTTTTTTTTTTTAAATTTTTTTTTTGTAATCCAGAAGCCATGGGCAATGTATACTCAAAGTCTGTGTCCCAAAACCTCTGCTTGTCATTGCCATTTCTGCTTTGAATTGCATATATGGGCCTTTTTGTTTCCTGCATACTTTGAGAACTGTACTACCTGGCCGTGACTTACTCTGCTGACTGCAAGGGTGCCTATCATTTCATTACCCAAGCACCTAAAATATCTTTTAGGGATTATTTCATACATTATGTATGTGTTTTGATTAGGTTAGCACGGCTCAGTAACCATTTCAGAGGGTTAGGGCATGGTTATGCCCTCTTGCTTGTGTTAGGAATTAAAAGTCCTAAGCTTGCAATCAGAGTTGCATAGCCTGATTTACACCCACGTGGAAGAGTATTGACTTTTCTGATTGTAGGATAGGGGCTTTGATTACTGTATTTGGAACAAAACTGTGCCAGGAGATACTTCTATGTGGTTCCCATTGACTTTTTAAAGCATAGCACATAGGAGGCCTGAAGCAGAAAGCAGGAGATGACACACCTGCCTTGTTCTTTTTGAGGTGCAGTTTTATCATTGACTGTACAAATGCTGACTGTCCCAAACCCAAGTAGCAATTACAGGCAGCAATAATATTTTGCTTGTGAGGGGGCACACATATTTGGATACCATGCATCTACTATATCTTTCACTTTGATTCTTCATTGCTGACGTGAAAGTTGCCCTCCAGCACAGAGGTGGTGGGGCTGCCTCAGTGTGCCGTGCTGGCAGCGAGGAACCTGGCCTGGCGCGTGAAGAGTTACAGAGGAATTGTGCACTTGCATTCTTCAAACGAGGTCTGCTTCGTGTTTGTACACACAAGCTCTTTTTAAAAATTCTGCTGGCATATTGTTTACGGTGGGTACTGGAAACCATCACATCTGCTTGCATCTCGCACGGAATCTCAATAGCTCTATCACGGAGCCCCAGCGCCGGCTCCTGCGCGAGGCCTTTGTGGCGAGTCGATAATGCCTGCCATCTGCCACCGAGCACACAGCTACCTGCCAACAAGCCGGCTGGGCTGACCTCTGCTTCCCCACCACTGATTAGTATTCACACACCGGCTTATTAGAAATGACCCCGCCAGGCCCCTCTGTTTCGCTGCCTTTGCAGCGCTTTGAGGCTCACCTGGCAGGCACTGCAGTGGAGGATGCTAAAGATATAATCAGGGGATGCAGGCAGGCTTTGCAAAGCAGATGGTGTCTATAGTCTGGTGTTAAGAGACTGGACTACTAATGCAAACATTAATGCCTAATATTCAACTATTACACATTGAAATGTATAGCTATATATTGCAGAGGTTAAAAGGCAGAAGGTTTAGAGGCTCTCGAGTTGCTGCACATGTATCACAAAAAAATTTCCACACAGATTTTTAACTTCCTCCACTTAAATTAATCTTATCCGTTGCCAGGTTGTTTGATTTGGTAGGCACAGCAGGAGCAACTGTTTTCTCAGGTATAAAATACTGTGCTTTAATCCCTTGTCTTCCATGTCTTCTTGCCTTTCCCTTAAACAGGTAAAATTCTTGAATATTTTTAATGAGTAAGAAAAATATGCAAAAGGTTGTAACTTTGTAAGTTCCCACAAATAAAGGGTTAATATTAAACTAAATACATGAATCATTTGAGAAGATTCTTTAGGAAATTATTTTTCCTGTTGCTTCATTCCCCAAGGATAAGATCAAATAAGCTTCTGAATAACGAAAGGTAGAAGAATCTCTCTTCTCTCATAACAGAGCTCATTGGTACAGATAATTTTAGCACTGTATACAAAGGAGACATCTAATAGTCTCGTTTAAGGAGAATTTGCTACTGAGAAAGAAAAAAAAATTGCTACTATAAAGAAAAAAAAACCAAACCTTTGGAACCTGATGAGCTAGACAAAAAAAATACAGAGCAAGAAATACCATTAAATTAATGAACTTCAATGTGAGAACTGTCAACCACGTGTTGAAAGTCCAGTGTCCTTGGTCAGTGTTACAACCAACACACATGTCTAGCATATGAACAGAACAAGTATATGCACTTGTGATTCCTGACCAAGGGTAAGAAGAAAGCAGTACTGTGCTGCTGTTTATTGCACTACCAATAGAGGTGTGTCTTTGAGCAGTGCTTGGACAAGTTCCCTCTCTTCCCAGAATAAGTGGCTAAGCCGTAGCCCAATGCCACAGAGGAGAGTGTATCACTCCATGGCCGCTGTCCAGAGGAAGCTTTACGTGCTAGGTGGGAATGACCTCGACTACAACAACGATCGGATCCTAGTCCGTCACATAGACTCCTACAGCATAGACGCTGACCAGTGGACCCGTTGCAGCTTCAACATGCTGACAGGTGAGCATTGGACAAAAGGGGAACTCACTACTACTACTACTCACTACTACTATGAACTGAAACATCTTTTCCCTTTAGATGCCTTTAGTATGTGGAACTCCATGACTTTGCTACACTTGCCTCTGATTTAGGGACCATTGTTAGCCAAGAAGACACTTTCCATTACAGTTCTGGCATTCAGTGGTCTACAAAACATTTGCTTTAGCACATTGTACATTAAACTTTGAAGAAGGTGCAGATAAATTTTATTTAATTAAGCAGTCAAAAATAATTTGTCATAATATTACCAGTACTGGTTTTTTTAATTCTCCAAAAGCTTGCCTGTGGTATTGGTTTAGCTCCCTGTTTGAGTGTACAAGAGACTGATGTGTCTTTACCATGTAACATCATTTTGTAATGGTTTCTGCTGGCATTATAGGGCAAAGCTTTCACTGCAGTCTGTTAATTCTTGCTTGTTTCTAAACAGTATCTTCTTAATAAATTACCCAAAAGGAGGTGTCCTTGTTGGAATTCTGTCAAGTCAGAAGTGAATTGAACACTTAGTTAACTACAGGATCTGTAAAGTTCTTCTTGACTTATTAGGAAGAACTGCTACAGTTGGAACCTGCAAAGCACTGCAACTCACTGTCCCTGCTACCCAGTCCACCAAAGTTCACCTCCGCCTGGTACAATTCCCAGATGTAGTATCCCCTTGAATCCCAGGGAGAGACATAGAATCATAGAATGGTTTGGGTTGGAAGGGATCTTAAAGATCATCTAGTTCCAACCCCCTGCCATGGGCAGGGACACCTCCCACTAGACCAGGTTGCTCAAAGCCCCATCTAACCTGGCCTTGAGCACTTCCTGGGATTGAGCATCCACAACTTCTCTGGGCAGCCTCACTGCCCTCACAGTAAAGACTTTCTTCCTAATATTTAATCTAAACCTACTCGTGTCCAGTTTGAAGCCATTACCCCTTGTCCTGTCACTACATGTCCTTTTAAAAAGTCCCTCTCCAGCTTTCTGGTAGGCTCTCTGCTCTGGAAGGCCACAATTTGGTCACCCTGAAGCCTTCTCTTCTTCAGGCTGAACAGACCCCAATTCTCCCAGCCTTTCGTTGTAGGAGAGGTGCTCCATCCCTCTAATCAACTTGGTGGCCCCCTCTGGACTCAGTCCAACAGGTCACTGTCCTTCCTGTACTGAGGTCCCCAGAGCTGGACACAGCACTCCAGGTGGGGTCTCACCAGAGTGGAATAGAGGGACAGAATCGCCTCCCTGAACCTGTGGCCACACCTCAAGACAGGCATGTGGCACATTCTTAGAGCAGCACCAACAGCAGGGTTACTTGGTTTCCAAGTCAGGCCATCAGAGTACTTGATGAACACTAGGGAGAGAGGCATAGATTAAAAAGGAATTACACACGGTCAAACAGAACTAGTTTTTCACGTGTCTTTTGCTTACCAGTTAATTATTTTATTATCTGGAGGAACTGACAGCCTTTGAGAAGGATGCCATCTGATCTGCAACTGCAAAACCATGGTACCACAGGCACCCTCCTCATTCTGGAACTGACCCTGTCCTGCTAAATGCTTTGCTTTGAGGCAGCCTCCTCTCCACTGCCTGCAGGTTGTTTCCACAACTTGCACCTTAAGAAACCGTCTAAGCCTTTCTTTCTGTTGGTGCAACTGGCAGTAAATGTGCCTGTTGCACTGTGTAGTGCAGATTTTTTTAAGGCTGTATTTTTCCTTCAAAACTTCCAAACTTGTTCGGAGACCATTGCTATGGGGATGGACTTGAGCAGCAGCTCCTGCGATTTGCACCGTACTTGCACCTGGAGGAGCGGGGCTGAAGAGGCGTGGGCAGCATGTGGGGGGCACTTGGTGCTCTCAGCCTCCGTGCCTGTCACCTGTGACACACCTGAGGAGGGAGCAGATGGTCCCCTGCACAGCCACATTATTGCTCACCTGGGCTATCGCTGGGCACCACAGGGCGGGGCTCCTGCTGAGAGCAAGGAACTGCCCCCACACCTCACCTTTGCTCAGACATGTTGGGAATTCTGAAACAGTCCGGTTACTGCCAGGAGTGCTTGCATCCCATTACAGAACTCCAGCATTCTGTGTTAAAAGGGTTAATTAAACACTGAAAGTGGTTTCTATTTCCTTCTTTGCTTTAGGTCAAAATGAATCTGGAGTTGCTGTCCACAATGGTAGAATATATTTAGTTGGTGGCTATTCGATTTGGACAAATGAGCCTTTGGCATGTATCCAGGTGAGCGATTTAGGTTTCTTTTAAAGTATTTTCCAATAATTTTGCAAGGATAAGTTTGCACAGTTGTTATTAAAAAAGGAAAATACATGTGAAGTGGAGAGATTAAGGATATTTCTTATGCAGACACTGAACCTGCATAAACAGAGAGGAAATACTGTAGATATTAAAAGTATTTCCAGATGAGCTAATAGATGCAATTCCTCTAAGATATTCCAGTAAACCAGGGTTGAGTTATCTTTCCTTTGGCAAGGTTTGGATAAAATAATGTGTATATATTCACAGGTTACACAATCAAGTTCAAAAGTAATAGGGTTGCAGAAATGGATAATGGGGCTAAGAATTTTTCAGCCCATACTGTGATTTTTCTTTTCTTTCCAAGTTGTGTTTCTGAAGGGCAGTCAGAGTAAACAAGTTGTTCATTGACCAAGTGCAGTCAGCCTGTGACTTGCCCTACTGCTTACTGCTTTAAAGCTTCAGTGGAAGTTTTTTGACCTCTGCTCTAGGCAGTAGGTGGTCCAACAAACTCTTCTGCTCTCTCATCTTTTATAAAAGCAGCTCACCCACAGATCCATGGCTTTCAGGTACTTCAGTACAGAAATTTGGAATTCTTATCTTTCTGCATGTCTCTGAGTGAAGCAGTTCTGCATCCCAGCCATTGCTTTGTGACCAGCTGGGCAGTTACAGACAGAAACTCATGTTTGTGTCTCAGTTTCTGCACTTTTGCTGATAAACAACATTTTCATTCGCTTCCAACTTTTTGGATTTTAGAATTTCGTCTCCAAACTGTCCCGTAAGACTAGAAGTTAGGCTTAGCATAAGAAGGGAGTATATTAGGTTGCCACACTGCTGGTCTTATAATGAACACTTAGTAGCATGAATTTGTAAAAAGTAGATCATGCAAGATAAACAGTTAAAAACATGCTCTGGTCATTAGTATAACTGTGTTTTAGCAAGTTGTTGGATACTATACCTAAAAATTTATTTGAAAAAGTAATTCAGGCTGGATATAGCTTGGATAATATTGGATAATAATTCAGCTTGGATATAGCTGACATATAATGCTTAGATGGAGTAATAGCACAGTATAGAGGTAGCAGCTGTCCTCCACCAGTGGGCTCGTTTATAATCAACAGGTACTTTGCAGTATTGCACCTGGGTTTAAATACGGCTTAGTGACAAGTGAAAATGATCTTGCTTTCTTAAATGGACATTTGTCCACATCCCCAGACTGGTCATGAACTGGCAGCCTGCCTGACACAGTCCCCACATAAAAGGGAAAAGAAATATAATGAGTGATTTGGCAGAGCTCTGTGTGCTATCCTTCCTCAGCTGTTGGCAGTGTGCCTGGCTTTAACCAGCAAAACTAGCCCTGTTATCTTCCAGTTGAGGAAAACTGAGGTTGCTCTCTCCTTTGGAAGAAAAAATTCCACTTTTTTCAAATATCTTGACTTACTTTAAGTCAGTAATTTATTTGGCATTCCCATCTTCCATAGAGCTTCTGTGCCCCCTATATACCACTGAACTGTTAGATGATTTGTGCTCTGTGCTAATGGGAGTCCTTCTGTGCATGGTGACCCACTTGCACGGCTGCACCCTCTCCTGCCAGGAAGCAGGATCCAATGTCACCATTTGCTCCTGAGTGCCTGAGCACTCAGGTTTTGGGTTGGGTGATGAGAACTGCAAATGGATCACTAGATCCATAAATAATCTAAAAATCATCTGACACTACCTTTCCACAGGGATAAATAGTAAATACATGTGGTGGGTGCCAGCAAATTTGTTTCAGCTTTCTTCTGTGGTCCCAAAAGTATTTTGTATGCTTTGACATGCAGGTGCTGGATGTTAGCAAGGAGGGGAAGGAAGAGGTATTCTATGGGCCTACGCTCCCCTTCGCTTCCAATGGAATAGCAGCCTGCTTTCTCCCAGCTCCTTATTTCACGTGCCCCAACCTTCAGACTCTGCAAGTGCCTCACCACAGGATCGGCACAATGTGACACATTCCTGGCGCTTCACAGAACCAGAAGTGGAGGGAGAAAACATCCAACCCTGTGCATAGAAGGGTTTCTCTGGGTCAGTGAGAAGAATCAATCCACTTGGGCTGCTGCTTTACCATCACACATTTGTCTTAAAGTCGGATCACAGCAGGCAGGAAGGAAGCTACAAAACCTTTGTGCGGTTTCTCTCCTCAGCCTCAGCTGTAGAAGGAGATACACGAGAGCGTTGGGCATTTCTGCTGGTGACTACTTGCTACGTGTCTACTTCATTTCCTTATGCAACTTCGTCAGGCATTGTGGATGCTCTCAGCTCTTCCTGGGCTGCTGCTCTTTGGAGTCTGCACTTTCAGTTGTTCACCAGTGGCGCTTTCAAAGACGATTAAAAAATCTCTGTTTATGTTGACAAAGATGATATAATACTGTGCTAATTATGCAACTTACTCAATACCTTTGGCAAAAAGAATAACAAATGTGTTGACTTCCAATTCTGAAATCCATTGTTTACAGTTTATCATTTAATAATATTTCATTTGAAATTTAAATACTTCAAAACAGATTAAAACAAAAATAAAAAACAAACAAGCCCTATAGGATATGAGGAACAGATAAAAATTGTCTCAGCTGAAAGGTAAAGAAAATGAAGCCTAATGGTTAAACTCAAGTCTGAACTGAATGTTTGTCTGAGAATCTAAAGATTGCTTGGGATGTCATTTACCAAGGTCTACTACCAAATAAATGTTACCTTCTGTCATATGATCAATTCTTCCTGACAGCTGCAGTCTTTTAATGGTGGAGATCAGCCTCTTTACTGTATAATTAAAATGTGCCATTTACTTAATATTTTTAATATCCATTTTGCAAGGGGTCACCACATTTACAATTATCAATGAACAGTCTCATTTTGTCCAACATATGGTTCCACAAATCACTGGTCTCCAGAGGCTAAACAGGTGTAGAACAATGTCAATATTTATTTATTTATTCTTTCAGTTTATACAATGTGTCTCCATTCCATTCTCCAGGCATATGCCAGCTCACAGCAAATACTCTAACCTGGTATATTTTGGCTTTGCTTGGCTACTGCAACCCTGTCTCTTATCTCTGTGTTTTATTTACATATTGAACAAAAATGTCAATGTTTGTAAATATTAACCAAGCATGTAATTAAATCTTTCTCTATTTCTGATTTATGGATACTCTGCACTTCTCTGCCTTACCTACTGATCAGCTCCCTGCCACTGTGCTGCCCGAGCAGACCTATCACATTCCTGCTGATGCTCCTGCTAATGCCACATGTGGAATGCGCTGCGGCAGTAGCCCACGCCTGCTGGACAGGAACAGGTTTGACTTTGTCCAGTGAGCAGTGCTTTCAAATCAAAAACATCTTTTAGCTTTTAAGGGTCTGGTTACAGGGAGGTAACTATTACCATTTCTGTCTCCCGCTGGGCAGTGTACTGGTGGAACATCACCTTTCCTTTTCCATCCCTATCAGGTTAGAATGTTTTATGGTTGGTTTGTTTTTTTTTTTTTTGCCGAGCTTTCTCACTCTTATTGCCTTGAGCAGAGCTGCAGCTGCACCGTCTTTGCCTAGCACACTGACTCGAGTTGCTAACACCATCTCCTGTGCACCAAACACACCTATATCCAGGCAAGACTTTTCTCTATGCTGCAAGGGAGCTGGATAGGCTGTACATCAAGACGTATTTTAGTTTCTTGTTTTAATTTGATCTCCTGGAAATCTGCATGCAAAGAACAGTTCTCCAAACAGGCCATTTACAGGAATTGTTTTGCTGTGTGGGCTGCAGGGCCCAAGCCTGGCACATATTCAAACTTTGACTTAGGTGTGGCTTTCAGGGACACAAAGAGAGTGTCTCATTTTCAAGAGGGTGGCTAAAAGAATCAAAACGTGTGCAGGGGCTTTGAGTCTCATCCCAGAGGTACCACACCAGGTGAGTGATCAGTTTTTGTTTTGGGGGCAGAACTGACACTTCCTGTTTGTAAAGCCCAGTGCACTTCTGGACAATAGTGCAAAGTATGTTTTCTGTCTCAGCTTAGTTTGAAGGCTTTTATTCCTAGGTCTTCTAGCTTACCACAGCTGTAGCTATAGCATAAATTCTGAACTACTGCTTCTGGAGAGCAAGGGGAGGGATTAGGATGGATCAGGATAACTGCTGAGCAGTGGCAGAAAGTGGCAGCAGTGGCCTGGGTTTGAGGAGCAGAGGGGGGCAGCTTCCTTATGCAAAGCAGCATGTGCCTCTTGGTTCGAGGTCTGAAAGGCAAGAAAGTTATTTATCATGTTTGTTCTGCCCCTTAGACACTTTTACTGCTCTGGTTGTTATCACCAATTGTCTGCACTGTGAATGGCAGTTTTAAACAGCTGTGCAATTGCATTATATTGGTTGGGGGTACCTCTGCCACAGAGCCTCAGGACAACACATATGCTCCTATTTAGTGTCAGGATTCTGCTCTGGCTCTTAATCATCAGGCTCCACTGATTACAGAGGTCTTTCACAGCAACCTCTGAGTCATTTTAAGTTTTTGCGTCACACTTTCCTATCTGGGTCTTTCTGCTTTTGTTGCAGGACCTACAGGACAGATGGAGGGTGCTTTGCTGCACCTGAAGTCAGAAAATGCCTCATAGCCCTTGCCAGATGAGCAAAACCCAGTTAATTATTGCCAGGTAAGAAAAGGGAACAGTGTGAATGCAAGAGCAGACAGTACCCTGCTGTGGCTGTGGGGTCTCAGCTGGAAGGAGTGAGGATGGGAGAGCAAGGCTGGCTTCACCTGCCACCTGCAGCTCTGCAGAACTCCTGCAAAGGCTGCCTGGTGAGCTGAAGTTTCTGAATCACCATGTCCTCGCTCTGCCATGCTTCCATTGAGTGTCTCTGGCTTCTGAAACTGCCATGGTTGCAGAATCCTGTGTGTGACCTCCAGATCCACCTCTGATGTTCTAAATTTTGTACCATTTTGTGCAAACATACAACTCTGAACCCAACCTTCATCCCTACCCAGCCTACTGGTTTTGGTACATACCTCTGACATGCAGTTTAGCTCAGTTTTTCCATGCAGCCTTAAAGCTGTCCAGAACAAGAATATAATTTCCATGCTTGCTGGTTCTGTTGCCAGAGTCTGATCATCACAGTGAGAGCAGATGCCAACTAAGTCATTTATCCAGCTGGAAGTGTGCAAGGTAATGGGACAAGTTGCAACTAGTGAGAACTCACTGCTGCTTCAGGGAAAGAGGTGTTCTTACCAGTGCATAATGCAGCAGCAGTCACTGACTGTCCTGTTTGGAAGAAAATGCAGTTCTGTGGCCTGAACTCCTTAGATTTACACATTAAAGCTACTTATATCTGCAGCTAAGACTTTTGGGCCACAAGGTCTAAAGAGCTGTACTGAAGAGCTGTTCTCTGATCTTTTTCAGGCCACTCCACTAAGGAGGAATAATATTCCATCCTTTATATAGCTTTAATCAAAGTATATAGTTTAGTCTATATACTTTACCTTTGAGTCCTAAAATGTGTTATCAGCTCTTCTTAGCTATAAATAACCACAAGGGAATCAGCTGCTTTGTGCTTTTAAGCAAAAAAATACCCAATTTTCACCAGCAGCAGCACCAAGAGCCTCTTCTGCCACTTTGGTGTCTCTTGAGCATTTCACACCCAAGTGCTGACTAAAGAAACTCACATGTTATGAGCCAGTGTGCAGCAGTTCTGCTTCTGTACAGTAATGTTTTTATAATCTTTCAACTTCTAGTTGTGGCTTACAATTTTCTTCTTACTTTAGCAGCTTTTGGGCCAAGTTCCTTACAGAAGAGCTGAAACTTCTGTAACTCTTTTTCATCTAAGCTTTGCCTTCCCCAGCTACCCTCCCCCAAACCTGTACAGACATTTAGTACATCAGTTGCAGAATCGTGGAGAAATAGATAATTGAATATTCACACATGCAGAAACAACCCAGGCAGAATGTGGAACAATGTGGAAACAAGCGCGAAAAGAGGCGGCATCTGTTTATTGAAAATTAGAATGTAGAATAAATTAAGAGGGCAAGGTTAAAACACTTCATCTGCAGGCAGAGTTTGTAGGGAGGAAGACTGCAGGAAGTTTAGCACACAGACTGTATATAAAGGACTGATGCAGTTCTATTTTTGCAAAATGAGTTGGTATTTTTCCCCCCAAGGACATGTTATAAAGGGATAAAGTGTCCACATAAAGAATGGTTTTCCAATAGAGATGATTATATATAGCTGCTTCACAGTAATGCCAGAATTAAAATGCTTAAAACGTTAATGTTGCAATGCTTCAAGTACTGAAGAACAGAGTAAGTATTTTTAGCAATACCCTCAATTCATGTAAGCAAATGCTGTGCTAATTTTTCCACCAGTGCCTATGCAGGTCATGCTGGGCCTTTCTAAAGCAAATAATGAATTTATCAAATTTGCATTTTTAATGCCTGTTTTAGTGTCATTCTGCAAGGAGAAGGGTAGAGCCAAGATACTGTTTGATACACTGACAAATGCAGTGAATTTGGTTGTAATGTGGAATTACTCTGCTGGCATTTCCAAAGGCCTGTAAAGATACCACATCTACGAACAGAGGATCTGAGCTTTTATATTTTTTGGTTGTTCTGTACATACCTTTGCACTTTGTACATTAAGCTTGCAAAAGGTTTACCACTTTAAAGCTGCTCAAGTAGACAAAAGCCATATCCTAGTCATTCATCATAAAACAAGCTTAATTATGCTAGGACATATTGACACTGCATCAGATTTTTAATCTTCAACATAATTTTATAACCATTGCTAACAGATGGGCTGATTACACTGAATTTGAGTTTTAAGTAATAGTTAAAAATTCTAAAATATGATTAAACTGTAAATACCCATTGCATACATAATTTTCAAAAAGCTACTCAAAGAAGGAAAACCAGAGTGCAATAAAACCTCTTTCTTTGTTTCCTGAGGGAAATATATTGCATTTAAGTGCAGAGTTATCAAAGTTCCTTAGATGACCAAGCAGTTTATGCTACTGGCAGCTCCTCTTCTGTTCAATTACAACAGGTAACACAGGACCTTATTCTTTCCACAGGTCTGCTGCTCTATTCCAGCATAAAAGGTGTGAATTTTTCTATTTCAGAAGCTCTTTTTTATTGAAACATGCACCCCCTCCACCTTTCTTTTTCATTGAAAATGAAAGGAAGGAGTAATTTAAATTACCATGCTTCTTCTCTTCAATAACAATAACAAACGTGAAACAGAGGGACAGCTTTGTGGGACTAATGGAAGTCACATGTGAATTCTGAACAGAAGCTATTTTTTTTTTATGTTACCTTGTTAAGGTTACTAACGGAAAGGTAAGACAGACTTCCCTCTGCCTGCCATTGTGTGCCAGCATGTGCTGGACATCTGTTTCATATCACAGGGATGATAATGGGTCAGAGGTGATTGGTATCCTGAATTCTGGAACAGGGGAAATATAAAAATGAAATACTGTCTATTCAGATCTCAATTCTATATGTTGCAGGAAAAAAGGGTGTTTAGTATATATATACACATAGTCCTCTTATATCCTGGAACAGTCCTCTGGCCAAGGAGATCAATGTGGAAAACACTGGCAAGGCTTATGATGGCTCTATTTCAGACAGGTCTCCCATCATCAGTACGGGCATTCCAAACGAAAGGACACTGGTCACAGACTGGGCACCATGCTTGGGGCAAGAAAAAGCTTACTGAAATCAAATATCTTGTTAAAACTCCACTGACAAACAGTGATTCTGTAGTTTTAAGTAATTAATTAAGATGTCTGGTAGTTTTGGCTGGGGTGGAGTTAATTTTCTTCACAGTGGCAGGTACGGGGCTGTGTTTTGGATTTGTGCTGAACACAGAGTTGATAATACAGAGATGTTTTTGTTATTGCTGAGCAGGGCTTACACAGAGCCAAGGCCTTTTCTGCTTCGTGGACTGCCACGCTGGGGAGGGGGCTGGGGGTGCTTGGGAGGTTGGGAGGTGACACAGCTGGGACAGGTGACCCAAACTGACCAGAGGGATATTCCAGACCATGTGCCATCATGGTCAGTACATACAGTGGGAGGAAGAAGGTGGGGACATTTAGTGGTGGGTTAGTCTTCCCAAGCTATGTGTTACATTGTTACCTGTAATGGGGCCTGGCTGTCCTGGAGATGGCTGAACATCTGCCTGCCCTTGGGAAGCAGTCCATTCATGCCTTGTTTTGCTTTATTTGTGTGCCTTCCCTATCTATGGCTTTTGCCTTCCCCATTAAACTGTCTTAGTCTCAACCCAGGAGTTTTCTACCTTTTACTCTTCGCATTCTCTCCCCAGTCCCACTGGTAGGGGAGCAGCTGTGTGGGGCTTGGCTGCTGGCTGAGGTTAAACCATCACAACATTCAAAATAGCGTAATACCACCAACATTTCATTATATAGTTGGGTTTGAAGGATGAAATTCCTCTGAATTAGGTACTCTAGCTACAATTTTATTTTCAGGATCTTTTCACCATCAGTTGCGGAATTTACAACTGCAGGAAATGTCTGTCCTTGCAAGCAGTGTTATTTTTAAACAACATACTGGGAGACACCCTTACCATCCAATATGTAAAATGCTTCCCTAGTGCTACAAAAATGCAGGCCAAAGGAAGAGCCTATAAAAGCTGAAATCAGGCTGTCACTTTATGGTGCCACCTCTCTGAGCAACCTGTCCCAGTGTTTCACCATCCTCATAATAGAAAAATTCTTCCATATATCTATTCTGAATCTACCCTTTTTTACTTTTAAACCAAACTGTTCAATGTAAAATAATATAGAAAGGTTTAATTTAAATAATGTTTATTGCCTTAAGCAGCCTTTATCCAGACAGCATCTAATAAGACATTATATATATATATATTTAGCTTTTTAAGTTTTTTCTATATTGTAGTTAAAATAAGCATTTTCTTCGTTCCTCCTAACTGGTTTTGGACTGCTGTTTTGGTGTATGCTTGGTAAGTCAGCACAGACTAGTGCACTTTGCAAGTCTTCCTCTCATTAATATTATTGGAACTATCAGTCACATCTGCAAATGTCCATACCAAATAAATAGACCAAACCACATCACCCATTTGGCAGTGGTTGATGACTATGATGCAAAATGCCTTATTTCTGTTCACATTAACTGTGTGACAGAGAAGAATGATAATTTCCAAACTG
Source organism: Eulacestoma nigropectus (assembly GCA_013397775.1). NCBI lineage: Eukaryota > Metazoa > Chordata > Aves > Passeriformes > Eulacestoma > Eulacestoma nigropectus. Next base: position 795,121 of record VZTE01006048.1, on the reverse strand, counting down.
TTTAAATTAGTTTCTCATGCGCCAGGAGCTGCTATGCATTTACATAAAGTCCTGTTGCTTTTTCAGAAACTTCCAACCACTACAGATAGTATCAAATATGTCTTTAATAACCTACTAAACACATCATTAAGTGCTTTGTTATAGTATCTGTTCAATCCTTTAAAATCACAGTTTTTACTTTCAGGAAGTAGTACTACAGTCAGACATCTGTTCTGGGATCTACTGTGTGGTAGGACTCAAATTTTGAAGGCATCTCAATTAATTTCTCTTGGAGAGGAGTGTTTTTTATTTTTTTTAAAAAAGCTTTTCAGAAGCAGAATCCTCCTGGAATGAATAAAACTCCTCCCAGGTACATAAGCTTACGAGAAGCTACAATGCAAGTTCAATAAGTCACTTTCATAATGAAAAGAACCTCCACATTCTGCACTATTAAGTAGCCTAAAGAGGCTTTTAGTTACTGCATTATCTGAAGTACCGATAGCCGATTTAGGCAAGAAGATTATCTAGTTCGACTTGATAAGATGACTGTAACGAAAGGGAAGCCGCTCTGAACAAGATTTTAGGGATTTTTGTGGAGCTATTAGACACAAAAATAATTTTTCCTTCCTGTTAACATTGCAAAATTAAAATGTGAATAACTTTAAAAGTAAGAGCCTGCTCACCAGTGTTGCCATTAAGGGCAAACCCACTCCCAAAGTCCAGTAAATAGTTTCAGAAATTTTCAGAAAGCTTCAGATTATTGAGGGAAGTGAAAAGTGTAGATACTACAGCCATTAATGAAAGTTTCCTGAGAACTTTAGAAAAAAAAAAATGTAGAAAAAGTTACACAGGTAGATTCATCCTGGAAAGACCCGTAACACAGCAAAACATTTGAAAGATCCAACTTTCCAGGCAAACAGGAATAATTACTAGCCTCTCATCAAATGATGAGTATTTTCATTAGAAGTCTGTCCTCTTTTCTTTTTCCTTCCCACCTTTCACACCTAGTCTAAGTGGATAACTAATAGTGTCATGACTAATTAAAAGATCATGGGACCCCTGGAAATTATGGGTTAATTTTAAGAACGTAGCATTGAAAAGGAAGAGAACAGGAAATCTGAACCTGCCTTGTCTTATATTACCAAACAGAAAACAGAGTAGTTTTACAACAGAATATGAAATACTGAAATGTTTTAATACAGGTGGAAGGTTAAGACAGCTATATACATTCTGTGCAACATAAACATATTAAAAAAAAAAATCCTCTCTCAACACAAGCTTTATCACACTGGCAGAACTCCTGGTGAATGCACTGCATTCAACAAGTTGAGTACTAGAGAGCACACATTTTTCTCATTCTACTAAAATAATAAATTAGAAATTACAAAATTATGATTTTCTTAAGAAAGGACTGAATAATATTTTTGTAAGTACACTATGAAGAGGGACAGGCCTCATTCAGTGTGAACTAAGTTGTGAAATTCTTTGAAATCCTGTCTTGTATGTTGCAATACAGGCTCTGTTCATATAGATATTCAAATATGTAATAAATTAGCTTTCAACCTTTCTATTGCTATTCAACAGGATATTGAGTTAATCTTCATATGCATGACAATAATAAAATACCACAGATTTTTTTTTTAAATTAGTACATAAATTGGGGGAAAAAGCAACCACAAAAATTGATACATGTATTTCCATTGTAAAGATAAAGAACTTGTCTAGTGTGTTGTAGTCTGTAGTTTTAGGTACCAACGTCATAACGTCTGAGGGGAAAGGCTTCATCACCAGCACACTACTGATCTGTCTCATTTTCCAGTTTTTGTATCTCATTTTGTCCAGCCTCTGCGAGGTAAGATAAGAGTCTCTTATAGGCTTCTCTGTTGGGGGGAAAAAAGAAATCAAAAAATGTAATGTGTTACTTCAACAATCTCACACATCCTAGGAGTAAAAATGTGTAATTCCCAAACACATTGTTTAGATATTGGGATACTAAAACATGGTAACTTCCCCCCACATATTCAACTGCTTTGTTTGCTGTGACTCTTTAGCATGGGCAGATCAGAGGAAGAATAAGGATTGCATTGTTTATGGCTAGAAGTGTAGCGGAGATATTTAGAAGCCTACTTGTTTAGTAAACTGCTATGAAATAGAAGTTCCTCATTTAAAAACATGGAGTTTCCAAGGCCTAGATGAGTTTAGCATTCAGACTTGACCATGTTTGCTCTCTCATTGCTGCCTAAGCAATCCCTGTGACTCTCACCACAGCACAGTGATGTGAGCCCCTGGCACTTGGGTGCAGCCCAGCACTGACCCAGATTTAGACCACCATCCTCAACCAAGGACAATGACTGTTTTAAAATAAACCTGGAATTCAGAAGGGAACTGTCACTCAAGTGGGTTTCCAGAAGAGTGCATATGTGTTGATGAGACTTTTCACCTTAAGTTCATTCTAATACTCTCCAACCTAGACAGTGTAATTATTGTTGAAGTACTGCCTCTGACATTTAGGTCTTTTCTAATTACCTATTTTTGTCATGAAATATTAACTTGAGCAAACAAAACTGCAGTTTTCTTACTAGTTCCTTGCAATAACAACACCAGACATCACCACTATAAGCATTTAATGCAACTTCTGAACCTTACTTTTTTTATAGAGATGGGTTTGCATTTTAATGTCTACAGTAATTGCACTGAATATGTTAATACAATTGTTATTTAGAGGCTGGGACTGAAGAGAGAATCAGGTGTTCTTGAAGAGAGAAAATTAGTGTTCTTCCAATAAAATGCTCATAGATCACCTCAGGCTGCTGGGTGATGGAGCACATTCTAAATACAAATTACTAACAGAAAACATTGAAAACAAATTAGATAATATATAAGGTTTAAGTGATGAGGCTAAAGGAAATGTAGCTCTTCAGTAATCTCCAAGCATATATTTCAGGAAGCTCAAACAACCTGCTTGCTTTCAGTATTTTGTAGATAATGGGATGAGTGTTACCATATTAACAGTATTTAACAAAAGAAAAACAAACAAAAATTTTAGCTATTAAATACATTATCAAAGGATGAAAAGCAGGTTGTGTGGAAATCCTGCATATAACGGTACATCAGGCTGACCATGGGCAAATTCTCTTAAATAAAAGCAAATGCAGTTGTTGGTAGTGGATAATAAAAAGTGAATAATATAATTACAAATGAATTAAATACATTTTTCATTAAATGGAAGGTTAATACCCTGTGAATACCCTTTAGTATCTCACGACTTATTCTTGCACAACTCTGTCTTTTGGACTTTTCATAGCCCAGGCCCTGCTGACACACCTCAAAACTTCCCCAGCATGAGGCATGAGTGGATCCTTCCCTTTGAGTACTCCCAGGATGTGCAGTAATGCCAGTTCCTTGCCCAGACCACAGGAGAGTCATGGGCAGGCTTCCAGTGAGCAGCACTAACAGGAGAAGCCCTTTTGGTTTGTGTGCCACACGAGGCAGAGCTTCCTGGAGTTTTGTAACAATGCTGAAAAGCCAGTGCTGCATCTGCACCCAGAGACATCACCATCCCTGCACAGCTGCTTCCCTTATGCACCATTTCCTCCTAATGCCAGATGGATTCACATATCAAATATTTCTGTCCTAAGTTCTTGGGGGGCAAATGGAGGAAGTGTGAGCCTGCTGTGCCTATCGGAGCCAGCCTTTCCTGGACACCCACAACTCTTCTAAGCTTAGATTATGAGAGAGCTCTTGAAATTAAGTTGGGGGTATTTCTTTTCCAAGCATCTGAGATCATACCTGATTATGCTATAATTTTATGTATGACACAAAGTCCTCTAAAACAGGGGCTAAGAGGAAAATTCTTCAGGTACAGAATTCTTAATTCTCTTTTGCAATATACAGTGTAGAGACAACCTGGCTTCACATAAATTTTACTCTGGTCTCTGGACTCTAGTATCAAAACATCTCTGGAAATATTTAACAAATATAGATGGCTTAAAACCATGAAAGGCTTGAGTTAAGGGAGATTTCTGGCTGAACACACCTAAAAATCACTCATTTTTGAGTGCCTGTGCTGCTGTCTTAACACTGCTTTCTTTCAAGACAATAAACCTCTCCTATTCATTGTCAAAAAATAATATTAAATGAAAATCAAACCTCTGTGCAGCATTTCTTCCAAGGCCTTGTTTTTTCTCTGAATCCCTCAAAGACTGTGTGATTGTGGGAATCAGGCTGGTAACAAACATCTGATCCAAGACTGCCACTGTTTCCAGTATGCTGAAAACCCGGTGATCATAGACAGCAGTGTAGTCCTGGATAAACTGCCTGAGGGGGATACAGAGGCATTTAATGCAGGGTCAAAACTAGATGCAGAGAACATGCCAAGAACAATTGAAGAGTGTAATCAGAACAAGCAATCTGGCTGCATAGCAATTTTCACATTGTTACACTGGAATACTCTACCTGGAATACTTTCTCTAAACAAAGCCATGCTTTTGAAGCCTAATGCTAAAAATTTCACATATTTATTTTCAAGTAATCTGGCAGATTCTGCTGCTGTTTCCCCAGGACTGCCTTGTTCCAGAGCACTTCACTTCATAATGTGTGTGAATGCAAAACTAAACTGTATATTCCTTATTTAATAAATAATAATTGTAATAAAAAGACTAACAAGAGTTTTAGATTCAAATTTGCGGAAACAACGTTGGCATTTATAGCGCTCCACTGGATCTTAACCAGGGCAGACCATTGGATGGGAGAGCACATCCATTTGCCTTCCTGAGGATCTGAGGTCTTTACAGATCACAGATTACATTCAAATCAAAATTAACACCCTAGGGATGACACATCCCATGAAAGTGATATATCACATACAGACTGGCATTCCCACAAACACCCATTCTTATTTTGGTGACTCTCTCTTGAGCTTTCACCTAGACCTGACCCAAAACAGCAGCAGTGCTTAAGGGTTGCAGAATGTCTTTGAGTGCCAGGTCATGCAGCTTTCCTACTGCATCCATGTGAGATACAGGATTCATTTTGCAGAGCTATGAAATAAGGATAATTTACATTATAATAATCTATTATTGTCACAAAATTAAAAAAAAAAAGATAAGCTTGTTATATGAAGATTATCTGCACTTCAAATTAGGCACACACATCTTTCACAGCACCATCAGCATTCCTGAGGAGTTTTTCCCATCGCAGGAGCAAACACACCTCCCTACTGTATGCCTCTCAAAACAGTACCTCATCCATGAGGAAGCAGGTGTGTCTCTCACTTCTATTTTTCTGCTCTGGCTTTTTGGCAAAGCTGTGTTCAAACCCAGTGCCAAAAGTACCATTACTTAAATACCATAAACAAGCAACAATGCAGCATGTTAGGATAATTAGTTATTTTAAGAAAACATGTTTGCTGTCGATTGGCTTGCAGCAGCTTTGCTGCCAGTTGGCATATTGTCTGGTTACCTAAATACAGAAGTCAGCTGGGTGGCACGTTCTCCTCCTGACCCTGCTTGGCAGCCTTCTACCATGTACTGTACAATGTCTGTAGATATTTTTTTAACTGCAAAAGAAAAATCACAAGATTCACACACAGCTCTTGAACTGACCATCTGGAGAATGTCTTTCATGAAGACAAAAATTTGGAAAAAAATATGGAAAAAAAAAAGGTTTTATCTTTCTTTGATGCAAGTGAAATGACTGTGAGAGCACTTAAGATTGGCTATAAGGAACAGAATGAGTCATGGGTTTATGCAAAAGCCTTATTTTTACCACCATTATCCTTTAAACAGATTTTTAAATACACTATGGTCTTTTTAAGTTAAAGCCAAGAGATACACATTTAAAGGAAATAGAGGTTTTATTTAAATGTTAAGTTCTGTATATATTCCTTAATCATTCCTATTTGATTCAAAAGAAAGGTAGTCACAGCATTATATCCTGCTCAGAGCTTTGTGGATCTACTCTGTACTTTCAATGGTGGAGATTGTTCTGAAATGCACCCTAGCTCTTTTTTTAAGGGAAAAAACCCCCTAAAAACGCCAACCCCCCCCCACCCCCCCCTATATTTTCTCAATAATTGTTTCCAAAGAAATTCCCAAGTTGTAAGATACAGCTCTTCCTTTGTAAAGGTGGAACTGGGTTGGAAGAACTTTTCTAGAAGGGTGTGGCAGAGCCCTGCCCAGGCAGGCAGAGAGCTGGTGGCTACAGCAGCACAAGACTTCCAGCTCATTCCCCAGCACATTGCAAGGTGGGTACTCAGCTTCCAGCAAATATGGCTGTGATGGCAAAACGGGGAAGAAAGTTGTGTGATGATTGAGTTAATTTCCTAAGCACATCTTGTCCTCGAAACTATTACAGAACAGAATCAAAAAGTACTTTTATTAGAGAAAATTCCCAGGACAAGTCAGAGGTGAACCCAAATTTTGCTTAATGCCTCTCTAGCAACAAGAAATGGAAATTTTGGGCTCAGGTACATCCCCATATATACAATGGTGGGGTGAAAAGAATGCTTTGTTTTTTAAGCAGCTAAAAATAAAGATGTTCTTGCTACAAAACAAAGCATGCTAAAAGAAGAAAGAAGACTCAAAGATACCTTCAGAGAGCAACATGCTACTTTTAATCCATTTATAATGCCTCTATGGGGAGAACATACTCTAGCCTTATTTGATCTCAAAACTTTAGGTGGAAGAAAATTTCCACAATTGCTAAGTCTGGAGGAGATTAGGTGGGAAGGATGAGGAAAAAGAAAATGACTTCAGATTCCTGAGAAGTTGATTAGTTCATTAGAGAGTAAAATGAGGCAGGACTTCTCTGCCGGAGAAACAGAAGTCCCAGACCAGTTAATGAAAAAACCAGCCTCATCCAGTTCAGCTGGCCAGATTATCTTATTCACCTCATCTGAGAGTCTTAAATACTGGGATGAAAGATACTCAGCAGTGCAAAAATCTTGCAGGTGCGGAGAGACGTACTTAAAGCAAACAAACAGCTCACCTTGCAGCTCATTAACCAGTACCAAGCACTTCAACACGGCTGGGAGAACCAAGTCGATGTCACACAGTTCAGTGCTCTGGGTTCTCTGAAGTACTTCAAGAACGAAAGCAAGAACAGAGGCCAAGCGAGGAGGTGGAGCATTCCCTTTGAACTGCAGGTAGTTTTCACTGGGAAGACAAAGCAAGCCAGAACAAAAGTCTACGACTTGGGGTTTTTTTCCATGCAATGCAAGCACCATATACCTTAAAATAACTGTGATATTTCAGCAGGAGGCCTATTACATAGATTTCTATCTTTATCTAGGCTCAGATAATGGCTTCTATTTGTCTTAGTCATAGCAACAACTCCCAGTTTGTCAGAGGACAGTGATACCTTCTGACTCTTCTATTGAGAGGCGAGTGAGAAATAAGAGCTATCATAAATACACTTAAAAACCCAAGTGTGACTATTAAAAGCTAAACACAAAGGGTAGCTTCATAATATAATTGACTAGATGAAGGAACCAAGATTCTAAGATCCTAAACCAACATCCACAATACAGCTGTTACTCAATTACGTTATTTTAGTTTTATGTGCTTTTGCAAACTCACAATCATACTTGTGGTAACAGCTCTGCTGTTACACTGGTACTGTTGTTTTATTTTTGTCAACAGTATTTGTAACAGGACAGCCAATGGCTGATTTTGCTCAGTCAGAATTAACACAAATATCTCCAATATAAAATCTGGTACAAAGATAAAAGGTGACCTATCAATCTACAACAAGAGCAAATTTTAACATCACATACAGGGAGTGTTCCAACTTTAACACCTTGATTTGTTCATTTTTCAGAAAACAATACAGGAAATATGAACTACTCTTGGTTTGGCACCACAAATAAATGAAATCTGAAGACAGTAAGTTTGAATTGAAGCATTCAGGACAGAAGAGCGCAGGTGAAAGAGAACACAGCATTCATTCATCAATCAGCAAGAGCACTCCCAGAACCTTAAAAAAAAAGCTTTTAAGGTATTTAATATTAGGTATGGTTATCTACTCAAACAAGGCACATATGTTGACTGAGCAATGCATCAATTAAAAACCAGCATCCTTATAAAAACTCAGTAAAGGGTGCTTCTACAACTTTCAAATGAAACCTGACTTTCAGAGCTCTAGGTACTTCATTGCACTGCTTCAGAACACTGGTGTGACTCGGCAAATGAAAGCTGTAACACCCGCAGTTCTTGTATCATGTGGTCTTACTTTAATATTAGCAACTCCAAAATCTTCTGTCCCATTATTTATTCTAAAACTTTCCTACTGATCTTTTTTGGGTGTTCTTCCACTAAAATAGTCAGCTCTCTGACCTGGATAATATAATCCTGATGGTGTGGTTCCCTTTCCTCTCTGCAGCAGCAATACATTCACTGGCTTTCATACGGCAAAGTGGCGAGCAAATTGCACCTATTTGCGTACAGACCCCGTGACTGCCTCATGACGACCCAGCAGTTTGCAAACCAGAGTGCTGCTCAGTTCTAACACATTCTTCCCAGATCACTAAAGAATGTTTCACATCTTAAAAATCACCAAGTGCCATTACACCTTCAGAACTTTCCACTCTCAATCCCCATGTTCACACATGCATGCACACATTCAAAAATAACTTTAATAAGATGATGAAGTTTGTGTATCCATAAGTTAAAAACATGTCAGAACTAAGATTGTGAAATCTTAATTCACTCCCTTAATACGTGATAATCAAGCTTCACTTACAGGATTGCCTATCATATTTACCCAAGATCAACAATGACGTTCTTTTTCTGATCAATGTGTATACTTGCTCTTTAACAAATAAAAATCCAATTACCTTGGATATAAGGCTGTATTTGAGGGGGCTTAAATCCTTTCCCAACATGGACAAAAAGTTCAGATTGTTCACTATTCTGCAGTACATAAAACAAAGTGTCAGCCTCTGAGCAGCAGAACACAGATTTGTAGCTGCTGACAACATCGTGTGAGTGGTGACAGCGCAGTGAACAAGTACTGTCTCCCTGCCTCTCTGTCTTCCTCTTCCCACACCCAGAGTTTTCCATGTCCCCTGGGCAGCTGGCACACCTGTGTATGCCCTGACACAGTGCAACAAGGTCCCACATGCACAGGTAACTGTGGCAGCTCTAAGCACTACAACTCTGTGCCCCTAAATACAGCCTGAGACACACACGTGATGATGTCTATCAGAGCATAATTTTTCTAGAAAATTACTTGCTTTTCATGTGATCTCCTGCAATATTTTTTGTTATGGCCTAGGATCTTTATCCTTAATTACTCTCTCACAAATCTTTCCAATTTTACTTTCCTGATCTATAAACACCATTCTTCCTTTGCTTCCTGCCCAGCAACTCACAGGCTCTTCCGAGAGCCACACCATCACCTGAGAAGAAAGCAGAGGCCTGAGCTCATGAGCTATTTGTGAAATCTGAATCTGAAACCTGAATAAGCGATGTTTCATATTTCACTGGTCCTTACCTTATGACATGCAAAGTGGTCTTGCGGAGACGGAGCAGCTGGGGGGCTGTGATGGAGCTGCCTAAAGCAGTGAGCAGAGGATGCTGTCCGGCACCAGGCGCAGTCGGGGAGGAAGGGAGAAATCGTCCGAAGTAATGTTGGATAATGCTCCCAAGAAGTTGATTTAAATAGGCACCCTGTGTTTGGGACTGACAACATATGAAGGACAGGCCCTGTAGAAGAAAATTTTAGGAAGTGAGAAATTGAATAAATTTTTAACAATATAGTTGAATAAATCTTTAACAATGGTAAGCTAAGCACTCACTACATGCTGTGTAAACTGCTGCACACAGAGTAACTATGTCTGACAAATAAGCAGCACTGATTTGCTGCAGATATGATGATCTGCAAATGAAGACAGAGTCAGGCAAGGCTTGCAAAGGAGAGAAAAGTCTTTCACTAGACTAATACATTGGAAGATAAGCTTTGGGACATGCAAGCTCCCCTTCGAATTCAAAATAGAACCTTGGCATTTCAGACCTGAGAAAGCTTCTGCACTCAAAAGCTTCTCATTTCTGTTTTCAATCCTGTACATGGTCTAACAAAGTATGTTAAGTCAGGTAAGATTTAAGAAGGGATAGAAAGAATAAATTTCTCATCTGCTTGTAAAGGACCATGTGAAGTTTTTGTATAAATGATATAGCAGAAAAATGAGCACTTAGAATTGAGCTCCAACAAGAAAAGATTTGCTCATAGTATGAGCAAACTGGGGTAAATTAGGCACCATTTATAAAGGATTTAGAGGAGGTTTTAAACACTGTTTAAGATAAGGCTAAAACTGCTGTGATTTATCCAATATAAGCTATATTGATTCACAGAAAAATCTATAATGAAAGTACTTGCCCAGAAAGTGCTTATCTGAACACTACCTGTAGTTATAGAACATATATATGGTCCATCTCTGCAAAAAAGAATTGTATTCTTACTAGAATGGGTTCCCATATGAGAAAGTTAAGATCCTGTCTCCTTCCCCCTCCTCTGACTACTGAGAGGAAGAAGAAGTCACTAAGAAAAAAATAAAAAGTTCCCGTGATCTCCTATCACAAGGGTCACAGTCAGCAGCACAAACAGAAGCCTCTTGAGAACTCAGTTTTCACAATAGTTTTGTCCAACAAGAATAATGGTGTAAAAAACAAGGTCAAGCACAGAGTTCCCTAGACAGCAATTTCAACAGTACTTCAAACTTCCATTAGCATTGCAATCCAGTCTCCAGTTTTGGTAGGAGGAGTATCTGTCTGAATATTTATGGTTGCTGAGGTAAACTAATGCCCCTAATACAGGAATGAACACATCCTATGCCCCTAATATAGGAATGAACACAAGCTGCTTTTGTTCCTCAGCTATGAACAGAGCATATTTCTGTTGCCTGTTGTATAGAGGTCCCTCCCCAAAAACATTTTCATCTATATCTGTCTGTGTGAATGTGGCTGAACATCCAGGGAAAAAAAAAGCAGCCTGAGGCATAGCTGAGGGTCTTGAAATGGGGAGTTCCTACTTTTGGTTCCACAGTAAACAAAAACAGGAGATTTCAAGAAATGAGGTGCCTGAAGACTTGCTGTTGGTGGCTCTCTTGAATGCAGATTTGGCTTAAGGGTTTCAACTCACATACTTCTAGGGCTCCTTGATAATTTTGGCAAGTTCAGTGATAAAAAACACATTTTCTGAATTGAGGCTTTGATTAAAAGTTCAGATTTTCTCCTCCTTTTGTGTACAGAAAGCAAATTTTTGTAGGAAAAAGCAGCTGCTGCTGTATCAGAATTCTTAAAAACAAGAAGTCTGCTACTTCTTGGCAAGTAGCAGACTCAGAGAGACTGCTGGAGATGAGAGACTATTTAGTCTGTAAACTTAAGTGTTTGATGTTTTCAGTAAGATATTGCAGCAGGCATAAAGAAGAGTTGCCTGTGCTTTCTGTAGTAAAGCTCAAACAGATAGACAGAATGTATTTCATAACCCAAATATTGGAAGTGGCACTCTTAAGACTCTAGACTGTTTTAATACTAAAAGAACCCAAACATCTATGACAAAGTGTATTAATTTATCTGATAAAAGTGACACAAAGAACATCATAGCCTTACAGAGGATACCTGCAGGAATACATGAAGAACACAGCACCTCTGAAGAACTAACAATGACGGTTGCTAAAATGAGCCAGTTCTTCAAACTGAGGATCAACAAATGATACACAGTATCAAGAAAAGAAGACATCAGTTATTAACTAGTTAGAGTTACTGTTTTAAGAATGATCCTAGAATTATCAATACCTGCAATAAAAAGAAGAGAATATTAGAATTTAGATATCTGAAGAAATGCTGACTAATTTTTGCAGGTCTAATAATTTCATTTGAAAGTGAATCAACGAAGGTAGTCTGATCCTTCATAAAAGCATCTTCATTTTTTGGGTTGAAATAAATTGATTTGGAAACTGCATCCCAAAAAATTAGAAAAGGACTTGGATTTCTCTCTTGGACAAGAAGGCTTCAGCCCAACACTGTGTTCTTTATTTTGGACTCCTCCTTTTCCTCACAAAGTGCAGAGAGCAACAGACCTGCACAAGGTCTGACAATACCATATCCCAAGTGGCACAAGGCATTAATTACTAACACTGCACAGTAGCTGCACATCTCTGGGTTCAATGGCAAAACATCCTAGGCAGCGCTGGCCAAGGACGTGATTACACAGTAATAACACAGAAATTTCTTCTTTTAAATCTCACCAGTAATTAAGAGAGATGAAGGTAACCGTTCAAATGAGAGAAAAAAGAAACACACATGCTACTGGACTGCAGTTCTGGACCAGAGATTTGAAATCAATCACATCAGGCCCCAGGACAATCCCTACAAAGCAGGTGGACTTTAAAGAGTTGATAGAGTTCCTTTCTTTTCCTTGACTACATTCTTTAGCCATCTTCTGAGGTTAAGATTTAAAAAAAGGACATTTTAAGGGGAGCAGAGAAGCATGACATCATCTGCTCTTCATTTTAGCAGAAAGGCAACTGATTCCTGTGTGTGTTCACTGCAGGAACCTTTTGTGGCCAGAGCTGCCTCTTCTAGTTTATCCATATATCTGTAAATCACCTGTGGAGAGCAAAGAACCGATTAGTATGGATTACTGAAACTATTCACTGCAGAAATGCCAAGCTACCTAATGATGACTTACAGTATAAGTCCTGCTGTTGGAATAAATCTGCTGTTCACCAATTAATGTTGTACAATTCCTATTAAATACCTATTATAATTCACAAAATGTATTAATAAGCTTGCTCAAATATCGGACCACAGATGTGGCTCATGGGAGGGCTTTTAAGGTCTGATCTCTGACAAATGCTGAGCCTGCACAGAGCCATTAAAATCGCTGGGAAGTCTATGTGCCAAGCACTACTCAGAATGAAGCTCTTTTGCCATTCTCTGTATTTAGATAGAAATCAACAAATCTTCTGTATCTGGACAGGCTTAACACTAGTAAGTCATACCTTCCATATCATTATGTATACAATGCTTATTCCATACACCCACACTGTATTCTGCAAGATATATTTAAACTAATATTTCTTCTCCAAAACAAGTTTCTTACACTGCTTCAGTTCTTTCCCATATTACTGGTAAATGTGTACTAAAATTCCTCCAAATCATTCTCCAAGAAATCCAGCAAGAGCAATATTGGTCTGAAACTTCCTATAGTAGACTTTAGCAATCCACTACCACACAAATAAACTCAACTTCTTTTTGCAGTAGTGAAATACCTAAGGTTAAATTTTACATGCCTCACTATCTCATAATTAGGAACAGTCCCATAAAATTGTAAAATGGCTGTTCATTCATGTTCTTCATGCTTTACTTTCGAAAGTCAGTCATTCAAACAATTCTGAGGGCAATTTTTATAATATATCTCAATAAAAATCTTTCTTAGGTCATCAAATCAGATGATGCACAGTGAAAGAAATAGTATCCAGACAGTAACCCTTTAGGCAAGATAAAAAAACCCAAAAAATTAGTTTAGAAGTTGCTAGAGCTAAGCTATTTTGACAAGGCAGTATCAGTGACTGAGTTTGAAAAAAACTTCTTGATAAGCTCCCTGTAGAGTGGAGACCAGACCAGCTGCCCAAAAACTGTCAAAAGACCCAAAGTCCTACATAAACACGAACATAACAAGTAAATACAGTCAGTCTGAACTGAGGAGAGAGAATGCAACATTCAGTCTTAATTAGCGCCTTTGACAATTATGTGTGCTTAAACAAAGCCTCTAACTTTGATCTATTAAAAATAAATCTGTAGGTTTGGGGTGGTGAAGGATGGTGAGATACAGTCATTGGTTCTGATGAATTGTGTAGTAATAAACTACACTGTGTGAAGAGAAGGAGCTTCGTATGTTGTCCTAAAAGATGAAAAAATTCAGGAATTCTATAGGATTTCATAAAATTGCTGCATCAGTGGATATGTAAAATTAACTGCTACTAGGACTGATTTCAAACCCCTTTAAAACCCACAAAAAGGATCTTAATGTAAACCACATTAAGAGTGTTTGTTAAAAACTCAGGAAAGAGAGAAGTTTTTTCAGGTCATTGCTAGCAAAACTAAAATGTTTTCTGGGATCTGAAGTAGTTTTTTTGAACAAAGCAGGAGAAGCCCACACTGTAGGAACTGAAGAAGAAAAAAAGATGAAGCCTGGAACTTTTCAGAAGACTAAAGAAAAAAAAATTTAAAAAGGGCTCAAGGGCTTTTATACTTTGACTATGAGTAAAGAACTTGCATGTATAAGAAGATATTTTGCATGGTCTCCAAATTCCTGTTTCTTTATTTTCATGTAAGTGCCAAAGGATTAAGTTGTAAGCTGGAATATTAACAGGGACAGATCTGAATATTAACAGGGACAGATCTAGAGAACAATGTTTGTCTAACATTAGGGTGAATTAAGGCTGCTGCACTAAAATACCAGTGCTCTACCTCCACAAATGAGCACCAGGCACAGGGCAGCTATCCAAGAGGGGCCTCATCACACATTTCACCTGCAGTTTAAGTTAGTCAAGGTGAGGTTATTGCCAAAGAATTCTGTTTCTCCATCTTTCCTCCCACCGCATTTACATACTTTCTCTCCCACATATACTGTTTTATCACTTTTCTGATATGCTCATTTGGGGTTTTAGGTTTTGTTTGTTTTGTGAGGCTAGTTACTATTTGATTCAGGTCACAAATTACTATTCACAGAATCATTAAAGCAAATTAAATGGGAATGCATATGGTGGTGAAAGGGAATGAATTTAGCCTTAAGACAACTCTGAAACAATAACCTGAGGTGCCAGAGTGCCTAGAATCCATTCAATCTCAAAGGATCTCAGCAGAGGTTTTTTTTGTTTGTTTTTAAACTGATCTTGAAATATTTTTTGTTTGAGTTGATTCTAAATTAGAATTTTTCCACTTTTCCACATAAAAGAGAAGGAAGTATTTTTGAATGAATGAAGCATTTTGAAGCACTTAAAAATGCTGGAACCCCGTAAATACAAACTACTAATAAAATGTAAGTGCCCCATATTGAAACAGAAAAAATAACTCAGGAATTCTCCTCTTTTCTCCCCAACAGGGTTTATCAAATTAAAGAATTACTTGTTTTCTAGAAGCAGTGTTTGTCTAAAATAAAATATTTGGTCAAACAAGATCATCTAGCATAGCTGGAAAGCACATGGGCAATGCAGCAGACTGATGAAGAGTACAAAAATGGGGTCAGGAAGTCAGAATCTGGCAAATAAAACAGGAACAAGGGTACACAACACTCAAGACTTTAAAACCAGCTCAAGTGGTTTCATCTGAAGACTACATCCGTCTGTGCAGACTCCAGAGAAACTGGCTCTACAACTGAAATACCAAATTAGCAAACAGACACTCACACTCTGTGCTATTACCATTGTCCAGATGGCCCTACGTGTACACAGCTTCTGAAAATACCTACAGAGCAACAAAGCAAGTCATACTGTGCACAGCATTATATAACCATATTCACTTCCATATGACATGCCTTTGATCACAACGAACTGCTTTTGAAAGGAATAAATCCGAGGGGTGTTTACAATGTCACCACTGCATTGTTTCACAATACAATCCTGCAAAGTAATGAGTTAAGACTGCAATCAAAATGAAGACTAAGAGAGAAGGGAAAATGGTAAGCAAAAAAGACCCAAGGATTTACAAGGAAAACATGTCAACTTATTTATTTTCAAAATAGAATCTTTTCTCTTTCTCACCAGCAGGAATTAGTCTCTTTCTACAGCATCAACAAGCCTTACAGAGTTTCAAGAATGATAGGGAAACTGAGGGAAGAGTAGAAGGAATAATGGGCAAGAAGGCTTTTGTCATGTAATCATAAGCAGCAGGAACTTGATTTAGCAAACCATATTCTCAAAGCATTAAGATAAACCAGTG
The DNA here is from genome assembly GCA_013397775.1 of Eulacestoma nigropectus. Lineage (NCBI taxonomy): Eukaryota > Metazoa > Chordata > Aves > Passeriformes > Eulacestoma > Eulacestoma nigropectus. The sequence goes on along the minus strand of VZTE01006048.1, from coordinate 779,201 downwards.
GCATAATACACCAAGGATTTTCTTTTGTTCCTAAGAGCAACGAAAAAAGGGTATCTCATCTCTAACTATTTACAGTTAGCCAAGTCAAGGATGATTTAAAATGTTTGTTTGCTCTGTCATCTTAACAATTTTCTCACTACATATTATGATTACTTGATGCACTGTTTGAGAAATCTGTCACACTGGAGACCAGTGTAACCAGCAGGCTGGCTACAAGTTTTCCATATGCAGTGATGAGACCAGAAGCTCTGGAGTGTACCACAGCATAGCTGCCTGCAATGAGGAAAGCCAAAGGGGGGGCAATTTTCCTTCCAGTTCTATAAGAAGAAAACTTCTCTTGCTGCTTCTGTAAATTCAGTCAACACTTGTTCCGATTAGGGAGAAAGAAAACATCCTCTGCAATATTAATCTTTTCCTGAAGATACATTTGTGTGCTGATAATAGAGCTGAGATATTTACCTGGAGATAAAGAGGCAGGCTTTCCTGAAGGGCAGACAGCAAAGCCACAGGCAGCTCCTTGTCCTGCTGGAGCACAGAGTGTGGCAGCAGTAAGCAGTCCACAATGCGAAACAAGAGCTGCTGTGCCTTGGAAGTAGCCAGTATCGGTGCACAGAACTTTACCAGACATCCTGTTGAAAATAATTAAAAAAAAAAAAAAAAAATCCCAAAGCAATTTACAGTTAGGAAAAAAATTAAGAAAGCCTTAAGAGGCAATTATGTTAAATTAGATAATATGAGAGTAGTAAGAGCAACTGAATTGTCTCACTTCCATGTACTCATTCCATGGCATCCTTTTAAAAAATCCCAGTCAAAACAACTCAAAAGTCCATTTCACCAAAATAAAATACATAATTAATTCAACACATTACAATTAGAATGTATTAGGCAAGTGAAGCTGCTTTAGGAAAAGTCCAGTAATGCTAAAGAAAGGATAAGTCTCTTAGATCCCTGCAGAAAACTTAACTAAACTTGATCCATAACCCTACTGCAATCAGCACACATACACTTAAACATTTACCTTGCTGTGTGCATTCATCCCTTTTACGGAGAAATGCTGCCTTTGCCTTCCCTTCACATTTGCCTAACACCACTGCGGCAACACCACATCAGCAACTACTCACACAACTCAACGTTAGCAAAACATTAAATATCCTTCAAGTTGCATTTAATTTCAGCAGATTAAGAAGAACAAAGGGCGGCCAACTCCATTAACCAGCACAGTCTTGCCAGGTCTTTGTGGGGTTCTCAGTTCACAGACTGAGAGCCCCAGAGAACATCTTTCTTGTTTTCAGCACAATAATGTATCACTTGCTCAGCTTTTAGCCAGTTTTAAGATTGTTCTTTTGACTTGCAAAAAAAAAAAAGTAGTAAAAAAGTGTTGATGTGTAAACACCCCAATTTTGAGAAACATCTTTATTGCAGGCGAGGTGTAATTTTTCATGAAAAACTAACTCCATACTCAGAAGTGTTAATACTCAAAATACACATTAAATAAAACAAGGTTCTTATGTAGTAGTTTCCACAGACATTTTAAACTTTACACTTAATTAGAGGCAAGAAAAAGTTTGCTGGCTTGAAAATACAGGAATATCCCAAGGAAACATGTTTAAGACTTTGAAAATAATGGAAAATCAAAAGTAGGCTGTTACAAGATATTATTAATCTATAAAAGTCATTCATTATCGTCTCTAAAAACAACGCAAAACAACATTAATCTTGTGGAGTGAAAGAAAACACAATGATCAATCATAGAGAAAGAGAATGATCACCTAACAATACTCCTAATAATGTTGTCTAAGCTTCCTGCTTTGAAAGAAACATAGTCATTCCAGCTAAAAGTACTCCTCCTATTATCACTGCTGTGATGTATGGGACAGTACAAGACACAATCTGACTACAGACAGGAGGTGTTTAGATTTGTTAAGTTTCATGCTTTGTCCTTATCATTTAACAAGCCCACAGAATGTGAAGCAGTGATTGAAATACGCTTGAATTTTTTTTTTCTTTTAAATCTTCTTTATGTTTTCTTAAATAAAAAGAAAGGACATTTTCTTGCACACAACAGCATGATTGAAGATTAATTGTTTCCTACTGCAAGGAACAAAAAGGACAACTACAATCTAAAAAGGAAAATACCAATCTAAAATTACTTTCCAAGGCTCCAACCCTCATCTGGATAGCTAAAAATGTTTAATTTGATCTTGTGTATCAAAGTATGCTGATCTCACAATATAAAGTATTTTGCAAAGCTCTAATTCCAGTACATTTAATGCACCTTTTGCATCTTGGTCATGCTTTCCCTGTGCTCCGTAGAATCTTGATGTAAACTGTGTGTGCATGCAAATCATTACCTCTGTTTTAAGATGCATAAGGTTTACTCTATTTTTAAAGGTAAGTAGGTCAGACTGGCACATTCATTGATAATTAAAGCACTCTTCTTTTTCCACCCTATCAGTGGTTTCACACTTAATGAATAAATGCAAGATTTGCATTTTAGTAAAGTACAGAGTGTATGTCAGAGAAGCAGTTCCAAAAAGAAGCAAAATACACACCTGAGCCAACCTGGCCACTACCATAACTCCACTACACACCATGTAGCCTGTCATAATACTGCTTATCACAGAATGTCCTGAGTTAAAAGGGACCCACAAGGATCACCAAGTCCAACTCTCAGCCCTGCATAGGACCCGCGACAGGAGTCACACCATGTGCCTCAGAGCATTGTCCAAACATTTCTTGGACTCCGTCAGGCTTGGTGCGGTGACCACTTCCCTGGGGAGCCTGTTCCAGTTCCTAACCCCCCTTCTGGGTGAAAAACCTTTTCCTAAACTCCCTAAAACCAGAGTTTTAAACTCTACCTGACCCCTCCACACTGGCCCTAACAAAATCTGCCTACAGTTTGCTGAATCCTATGACTCCTTGGCTGCACTTCCATTTCTACCTTAACTATAAAGTGATTGACATAATCATTCAAGTAAGTGATTACTACAGTGTTTTCTCTGGTGAGCCAGGCTATGCCCCATAGCTTGGATACCTAACACCAAAGCTGCATGTTGTCTCAATCCACAGGGTTCAAAACTTGGAATTCTTTCAGAAGGGTGTACACTTAACTTTTATGTTCTATAGGAAAAACTCAGAGCTCATCACTTCTGTTTAAAATAAGTGGGCAGAGGAAGGAGACAACAAAAGACCTCATAGAAAAAGACCTTATGACCCTCTCTGCGAAGACCAGATCCACTGCAGGCATAAATTGCTGTAACTTTAGGAACTGCTATGACTTACAATAATCGTCACTACAGCTAAATAGCCAGAAACCAACTCTTGTCACTCTTTCTGAGTTTGTTTAGGTAAAACAGGTGGTTTTCAGTAACGAAAGATGTGAAAACATCTTACTTTTGAAAATACTGATTTGCAAGGGTAATAAAAAACCCCACAAACAAAAACCACAAGGAGGTTAGACATCAGGGTCTAGAGAAAATCTGGAAAAAAGAAATCTAACTGCAGTATCTTGGTGTCTTTCTTTTTTCAAACATTAAATAGTATAGAGGAAATATATATCTGGATAGTATAGAGGGGAAAAAAGTATTAAAAGTTTATTTTACTGATTCCTTAAAACTATTTCCTAAAAGAAAAGAGGTTGTAAAATAATTACCTATGATCCAATATGTAAGCTGCAGACCTTCTGGGGGTCCTTTTGCCTTCAGATAGGGTTTCACGTACTTTAATACATCACCTAAATACTCCAGAGTCTTTGCTACCGTGGCAGATTTCTCAGGGAGTGTCTGAAGACTACTGTAAGTTCTACCAACAGCCTGAAAAAACAAAAACATTGAAATAAATATAAATCAGCTTACTATGTATCTCGTGAGACTTTTGTGAGTAATTTCTTTTTCAGCACTCTAAATCTGATAAATAGTCTTTTTTCACTAAAACTGTCCTATGAAACTAACACAGAGGTAGATGTACAGTACCTTAATGAACTGGACAAGAGCATTTTCTGGGTCTTGCTTGAAAACAGACTGTCCAACATTAGCCTTTAAAAGAATGTCTTCTACTTCTGAGAGTTTAAAAATCAGTCTTGTCATTTCAGTCAGCTGCTCCATGTAGGCTTTTCCTGATTATTACAAGAGAGCACATCAGTAAATACAGTATACAGTTATGCTTTTAGATTTAGTTTAGTCTCAAAATGATGAAGTGAAACACTGTTTTAAAATATCTAAAATACAAGTATTCGGCAACCAATTGCATCTCTCCAGACAAAGGATGTAAGCCCAAACTAGTTATTTTTTTGATATAAGTTGTGAGAGAATGAAGAGTTTTAAGTATGGATAACCAAGCTGATGGGTTTCTTTTTTTTTGAAATCTGGAAAATGTGTATGAGAAATAATGACTAGAAGATGTGTTCTACAGATAGTTAGAACTGCAGTGGTTTTAGAAGAAGGGATGAAGTATTGCTCTAAGAAAGCAAAATATCCAGTACAAAAAAGAGGAGAATTGATTGCAGCTAGATTCCCTCCCCTCTTTTTTTTTTTCTTTTAGACCATTCACAGCAGGATTTCTGAGTATTTACTTCAGATTTTCACTTTTTTTAGAGCAGTTTCTCCATGGGGGAAAAATAACTTGTCTCCTTGGGAGCAAGTTTTTATTCTTTGCTTCCAAGGAAACAAGCTCTTTTATCTTTGTTTGTGATAAATTTGTCATATGCAGAGCAGGCAAACTATCAATAAATAGCACAAGCAGTGTAAAGAAACACATTTTGTAATTAGGTAAAAGTAAAGGAATACAAACAAAAATACATTTTGTAATTAGCTGAAAATGTTTGCCAGCTTTGCAATATAGCCCCGTTACTGCAAACATGAGGGAAATGTGAGCACTTACCAACTGTTCTCTCAGCATCTGTCTTGGCCAAGGCGCCACTTGGTTGATCGAGGAACATTTGCAAAACGCAGCGAAACCATGAACGTACTGTCAAAGCTTCGTAGGATGTATAGCCCATGCTAGAAAAAGCTTCACACAGCGAACTGTGTAGGTAGAAGACGAAGAAAAAAGGTAGAGAGATCTAATGAAAGTAGGCAGAAAGGTGACAGAGTGTCTCATTTGGCTGTAGATGTACATATACACATGTACATATGTTTTGGCTACATAAAACAGAGGGAGGAAAATTCACACAATGGGAAATGCCTTACTCTAACAATGGATGATTTGACTGTATTATCTAAACTGACAGTGTACAATGCTGGAAATAGTTTATCTGAATTAGCCTGGAACTTCATATTGACACTGCTTAAGCCGCTCCAGGACTTTCATACAAAGCCAGCCCAGGTGCCCCACGCTACTCTGAAGTCTGCTTAGTTCTAGCTACATTAAAGATGGAGAAGAAAAGGTCTGCTTTAGCAAACAAAGATATGCCATGTTCAAAACAGATCCAAAAGGGAAACAGAAAAGGTCATGTTGGAGATGAGAAAGGAAACTGCTGTACTTGGCAGTACACTTAAAGACATATTCCTTTAGGTAGGTATGCACACACAAGTATATACATTCCCCCACAAATTTGCTGTATATGCTTTCAAACACTTGCTACCGTTCTACCAGTCAGGTGTCTGACCAGAGTCACTCAATGCACAGTCCCTGTACTCTGCTGCTCTGTATTCCCAAAGTTTTACTTGCCTCACTACCATGAGTAGCTGCTGCAGTCATTTTCCCAAGCATATCAACCTTGCATCATTAATTCTGGAGAAACTCCTTGCTAAAAGACAGCAGGTGTGTTCTGCACTCTGTTCCCAATTACTATCAAATGAGCTGCATGTGTGCTTTAGGCCAGCGAAATTTCTTGAAAATAGTTACACCTTTTATTTGAGAGACTTCCTCCCTGGTCAGTCCTAGATACTTCAACTTTAATGAAAAATGCTTGTACTCTTTCTTGATATATGTACATGTAAATCTACTTATTTTCTACTGATTTTTTACTCATGTTTGCAACAGAATGTCAACAAAGGTCCAGATGGAAACCAAACTGGATTCTACTTCTCACTAAACAACACTAATGAAGTTGAGGGGTTTTTCTGCTTCATTTACTTAAAACCAGACACACCTGTTTATTTTGTCTGAACATCCCTGCTGAAATACTATTGACAAAATACGTAAGGAGACCAGCAAATAAAAAAATTAACGTTGAATTCCAGGACCAAAAGAGAACAAATAGGTTGCCTATGGACTTAATGCTCCTTGCAGTAACATGTAAACAAGTTTAGTCTCATGTAATCTTGATATACACAGCTAGTCTACTTGCTCCCAAAGGCTCACAAAACCACTTTCTGTTGTAGTCTCACCCCTGTTTCTCTTGCTTGCTGGTAGGTGGGCCACTTAGGCATCTTCCTAAAACTGGAAAGAAATATGCGCCTAATCCTCAGAAAGAAAAGAACAATAATTGCCTGCTAGAAGCATGGCAAGTGGTCCTTTTTAAAACAGTGATCTTATTCACATGCTCAAAGTTAGTTTAGACAGGTTATAACGCTATCATGCACTACACAACACGGATCTGGAGAGGATATTTTAGGCTCTGCTGCAGAAGAAGTTCCAAAGCTCATGGGTATGTTGCCAGAGCTTGCAGGGTATAACACTATTGGAAACTAAAGAATCTTTTTACTTTTTAACTGAGAATGTTTGATGTGAAAATTATCAGAGCACAGTAACCATGAAGTCTTAAAATCCCAGCACTTAGATACTTCGATGACTTTTGCTCTACAGCTGCCTAAGGTAAATAAGTACATGAATCATGCTCGCAAAAAAGTGCTTTCAAGATAACAGTGTTTCTAGTACGATACCTCTGTATTCTACCAAAAATATCCTACCTTAGATACTCATGGTCCTTTCACAAAGAATCTGAGCTAGGAAAACAATGGATCTATGTACACATTGTTAACAATATGTCAGGTGCTTAATGAACACTGGTAACAAATACTTAAGTAACTGCTTTCAATCACCTACTTGAGCATTTACTGAGAGAATTGGTAATTAATCTTAAGCACCTAAATAATACCAAAATTCAAATTTAGGAAGCAAAATGTTTTCCTTGATCACACCCAAAGAGCAACAAAATTCAAAATTATAAAATTCAATTTATAAAAGGAATTTATGTGCCTAACTCTTATTTCATTCAGCACATGCCAGGTATCTGCAACCTTGAATGAAACTCACTCTATAAAAATCATAAAAGAGAAATATAGCAGCGGACTCCATACTCCTTTTCCAAGTTCCAAACTTGGGACACACAAGGAACTAAATTCAACCTTTTCTAACACCTCCCTGCAAGAAGGCCATAGCCTCATCTTTGTCAATCACACTTAAATAATCTTTACCATATTCTGATTTACAGTTACTGTCCTTGGTACACTATGTATCCTAAAAATGTGCAACATTTTTCACTTTCAAATACAGTCCGACACAGAAATATTCCCTCTTTCCCTCTCATTTCTCACCTCCCCTGCTTCCAAAACCTGATTCAGAAACGGGCAAGGCGGGCAAAAAAAAGCATACCACAAAAACAACCACCACCCATCCATCTTAGGTTCACAGAGGCTTAACTCAGTGAAAATAAGATTTCTCAGGTATATAAAAATTTGACTGGATTGTGCTGGGCAATCTGCACTAGCTGGCCCTCTTTGAGAAGATGTAAATAGTCTGGACCATTTTAATGAAACTTTACAGTCTGAAGCAAGATTTTCCTCAAGTCTAATGAAGGACGAAAAGGTACTGGAAGAACAAGTAGTCACAATTTTTCACCTGTTTTGAATTAGATGACTTAGATATCTTGACACCAGCTGAGGCCACACCATGTCATCCCATCCAAACAGCCGCATCATCGACAGAACAGGTTGTGGCTGGAGATCTGATAGGACTTTGCTGGGTATATCCAAAGCTAAGAGAGTAAAACCTATTTTTAGAGAGAGAAGAACATGGCACCATGTTAATAATTTCCCAGTATAATCTCTGTTCCACTAAAAAGTAATGAAAATTAATTACAATTAATAATGTGCAGTCTGGAAGTACCAGAAATCTCAGTTAAAGCTGGGTAACTGTTCTAATAGAGTGTTTGTACCCACATTAATAATGTAGTCTCTATCCCAAGCAGTTTGTAAGTCATCAAGACACACAGGCAGCACAGGAGGAAAAATGGATCCTAACATATGCAATTTTAAATAGATTCACAAAACCAGTTTATAAATCCTGAAGGCATAGTTTTACCCCCTCTGCAATAAAAAACATGTCTTAAAACCTGCTTTTTTGTCTTCTTGACTTCCCTTTCTTACTTCCATCCACTATATCTTGCCCTGTACATTTAAGTATTATTGTGCTTTACAGGGTTGAGTTTTATTTATTCGTTTTGTTGTTTCTACACACTTCTCACAGTGAAAAACTGTATCTGGAAAGAATTCACTCAGTAAAAGCTGCTACCTTTGTATTTTTAGAAGACTTTCATGTATCAAAAGTTACCATATAAATAAAGTACGACAGAAAAATTTACTCTTGAAAAGGATCTGTAAAACAGTCACAGATCTAGAAACTGGGGGAGTACTTTGTGCAGAATTTTGTTAATGAAGCATAACCTTTTGCTGTTTTTGTTAGGTCTACTGTAGAATCTGTATCCAACACTACCAGAATAAAAAATATAATGCATTCTTAATATTGCAAATGACCAGTGTATTAAAACTCAGAAATTAAATGCAATCTTAAATGCTGAGCAGTTATTAGGTTATAGGAAATGAGAAGCATCAAATGAGTCCGGAAAACTGACTTTGGAGGGCAATGAAAAAGGGGCTCATTAGTTTCCAAATTCTCCAGTTCAAGTTAAGCATAATATTAAAATAAATATAAACCTGCGTGCATTGATAAACTGACTTTGAATTAGACAGGAAAAGCTAGTTTTCAGAAACAACAAAGAAATTGTTTTAATTAACGGTACAGGGACAGACTATCTTAGGCCATGAAGGACTTCCCATTTCCTTATGCGCCTCAGAATAAACAAGAAGGTCATACAGAGTCCCCACTCTGCCTTAGCTGAGGAAACAATTTGTGCCAGCTTTCTTCCAGATTATCACCTCGTTTCTGCAGCATCAGCCATAACAAGAGGTTGGGGAGAAAGGGGAGGCAGAACAGTGCTGTGAGGCCCAGGCTGTTTGCCTGGCAGGGGGAGCAGGAGAGCTGTGACGGCTGCTCTCTCTCTCCTCTGGGCTGCAACCTTTAGGCAAGAAGCTCAAGCAGCATGGGAAAGGTTTGCCTATCTCTGTAGCGCTACCTAACACATCTCTATAAAGCAGGTCACAACTGCACTCCCCTCCTTCTCAGAGGAGTTTATAATAGCTTGCTGCTTTTGCTATTTCACTGTGCTAATATAAAATAAAAAAAGCTATGTCACTGTAGGAAATGAATGAAAGTTTTGACATTAACAACCTTCTCCTTTGATTTGTATCGCTGTTTCTCACACATGTTTCAGCAGTGTGAGACCACTACTGTTTGCACACTGCCTCCTTCATTAATGCTGCCTCCTAACTACCACAGAGCTGCTTCAAATGAAGGGTCTTTTAGCTTTTCTATTACCAACTCAGTACTCCTGAGCTTGTAACTTTATCTAATTCATATCATGATGGGAAAAAATATTTTATGTTTCAGTCCTCTGAATTTTAGTTAACTGGATACAAGATTTCATTGTAACTATAGAATACAATGTTAGCTACTGATGTTAAAGATCAAACTGGGATATCTTTCTATTCACTGCCAAGCTGACTCATTGCATGTGGAGTTCACATACATATGGAATATTGTACTTCAAGAGGAAAAGCCTCCAGTGTAAAGCAAGACAAATGATTAGAATGAATTATGAAATAGTTTTATGACCACGAACATAAGGGTTTGGCAAAAGGCAACATTCAAGTAAGTGACCTTTTAAAAATTGCCTTCAAATGAAAAATATTTTTAAAAATTTAGTTTGAATCTCAACCATTATGAACAGCTCAACACAAATAAACTTCTAGAAAAATAAGTAAATTCTGGATATAGTGAAAAACAGTATTCTTATTTATATTGTATAACAGTTGCATGTTGATTATAATGTGTGACTAGTAGAGAAAAAGAAGTCAGGCTTGTATAGCTTCAAACCCCTTTGGCGTTCTCAATGTGTTTGTATCCTATTAAAGAATTCAACACTACAATATTTCTTTGTGTCAAAACATTTCGCACAGATTCTACTTTATGCATTTATACATACTGAAGTTACTACACGGAAGGAGAAATATCCCAAAATACAAACTCCCTGAAAGTTTGTGACCCAGAGAATAGCACCAAATCCATAAGGTTGCAGGGAGGGTCAGTGCTAACCTGCAGCTGTATCAGCAAGCTGTGGGGAAGGCAGTGTCTTTGACATTCTCTGGCTCTTCAAGTAGGGAAAGAAATTTCTCCAGAGAGCACTGGCGACAGCAAGGTGGTGCTCTTTAGCTACTAATGGAAGCTGTGCGTCTGGGGCTGTGTTTCCCAGTTGAAGTCCCTGGCTTACACGTTCGTGCACGCTCCTAGGGAGAAACAAAAACAATGTTTGCATTCAATAAATGAAAAATTCACATCTTTTTAAAACGCATTTACAACTACTTTAAACCATAGAGCCTGAGAACTGAAGGATCATTTTGAGCAATTAAAACCTTTATGCAAAGACATTATGCATACCAGTTATTTGATGGATGAATGATGGCATATTAAGCACCATAAAGTTAATGTTAATTACTAATGTCAACCATTAATTATATGCTTTTTAATATGTCAGATCAAAATGAGAAATTGGCAGCTTTAAAATGAATATCTGCATTTTGCAACTGCTAGCATGACATGCAAGTCTGCTTCCAATCCAAAGCCAGGTGCTTCTTTAAAATTTTTGTCACTAGGATTTTTAGGATAGAGTCGTGTACAGCAAATCATGGCAAATGATTTTGATGAATTGTAAAGCTTCCTTCTGAAATCCACTTCTCAGTTGTAAAATCTCACTAGGTAGGAGTTTAGATAAAAGATTCATTTTATCCTGATGCACTGCAGACAATTAGGTTTGACAGCAATGCCCACAGCTTTGTTAGTACAGTAAAGACAAAAGTTACCACTACACATAACTCCCATCTCTTCCTCAGACAATGTGGCATGAATTCAATAACGCACTCAATTTTCTTTGATTCTTCTAGTACCATTCCTGCTACTTAATCTAATTTGGAAGTTGTGACTTTCTAGAGGTTTAATAGAGATATGTCTGCAGGGAATCAATGTTCTCAGAGAAATGGGGGGGGGGACATTAATAAATTTGTCTGGTAGAGCAGGATAGGAGACATTACAGTACCGAGCTGATCAACTAAATAACATGCTTATTAAAAACAATCTGTAGGAACGCACTATCATTCCTGTTCCTATTTATCTTCTGGTCAACCCAATTGAGATTGTGCATTAAAGCACAGGCAGCATTATTACATTTGCTTTATTAAATTCCATAAACAGCACTGTAAAGTCAGAGTCAAGATATTTATAAGATAATGGCAAACCGCAGAGGCATCGAGAATTGCCTTAACACTAACATTTCTAGACTACAATGTGGTTTTTTTTAACTGCCATTCTTACAATAGCAACTGTTTCACAAAAAATCTTCCCCTAGATCTTTATTTTATACTTACCCTAATTTGAAATAAACCAAAACAAAAATAGAAAAAACTCCACCTCCTAGTTCCCTTCTGGGAATGGGGGAAAATTATGAAAGAATTACACAACTCACAGCACTCATTAGGACATCTGAAATGGAATAATTTTAAATAAAGAGTAGGTTGGCTGCAAGGCCTTCCCGTACTACGGTTGATATTAGAAGCGCATCTCATTATATCAAATTAGTATCCAAAAATTCTGCCCAACACATAATTTAAAACATAAAACATACTGGCTGTCAAAGGTAACGATACCTTATGCCTGCCTGCAGGCATTCATTAGTTTCAATAGGACAGACAGAGAGAATTGAGTACCAGCTACTTTTCGAATGGCTACATTTAACAGACAAGGAAAGGTATGCAGCATTAGGAGGAATCAAGGATTTCTCTGAGAGACGGCATGAGCCCAAACACAGGAACAGAAGCCAGAAATTCTAAACCCAACATTTATTCCCTCTGTGGCTTCACATAAATCATACAGCCTTTGTTAGCCTCAGTTTCCCAGCCATGATATTTGGATAGTGAGACAGCTTACCCTTTAAGGATGCTGTGAAAACAATCAATGCTTAGAAACTGAGGATTATATTCAGTAGTTCAGTTGGTATTCCTATTTACAAGGCATATTCTCCAAGTCAACATGAACTGAAATAGAAGCGAGATTAGCATAAAAAGTCAAGCAACACTTCTTTGGGAGCATCCCCTTATTAAAAAAAGGACAAAGAAAAGGGTCTAGAAATAGCAAGGTCTAGAGGTCAAATGATGAAAAGATAAAAGCAAGGCTGAAGACACAAGTTAAAATTATTTTCGCCTATTACGAAAGGAAAAAGTTTAACAGTAAAAACAAAGGGCTTTTCTGTTCTATTTTGTAAGGAAAAGAAAGCATGATGCCTTATAATGCAGAGAATAAAACTTCTGGGACCAAATTCTGCCCTACTCACATCCAGACTATGCTGTGAAATTGCACAAAGACCTTTTTCTCTCCTCTAAATTGCCTCTCCAAAGACGGGTGCCTTGCATCTCCTTTAGCCATCTATGCAAAGTAGAAGGGTGTACAGACTTCCAAAGTAAGGTAATATATCTCCGTGTCAGAGGAAGGGCAACACGTACAAATCAGTATTTATGTTTATTCATAGTAACCTACACAAATGCTTGCAATAAGGTAAATGCTTGGAATCGATGGGGCATCAATATATGCTGTAGCTGATGTAGCCAGCTACTTCTACCAACAAGCACATTTTTTAACTCTACAAAAATATGAATAAATGCAATTTTACTTTTTATTCAGGTTTCTACATTTTTCTAACACTAGACAAGCATACCATCAAACATCACTCCATTTCTAAAACTTTATACATTTAATTTTCCATTCTGTTAAGAACTCTGGAACCACCAGTTGCCTCATTGCATTGGTAGTAACTTGGCATAGTTTTTACTTCTTTTAAATAATGAATTTCCTATTTCTGTATAAAGAAATGTAGGGGTTTTTTTCATTTTGCCATCAGATGAAATAAACCCTGGGTTTATTAAAGAAGGGAATGCTTGTGCTACCTGAATGAGGATTGTGCTGGATGTGTAGGTATAATAGTAGCATACAGGATTATTTTCTATATCCTACACCTAGGGTAAGGAATTGGAGCCATTTATCTGGATGTAGATATTGTAATCATAAAATATGCCCTTGCAAGCCTGCATTACTAAAACAGAACCAAACTTTAGGTCAAGCCAGAAGAGCAAAACAAAAAATTCATCAGCCTGCCTATATAATGGAAACTTTCAAGTCACTACTAGTCTATAATCTGCACCGGATGCATATTAGCATCCAGATTTAATGCAATGTCATTTAATTTGATCTACAAGGGTTCAGAACTCCCCAGCGTGAGAGAAGACCTCTCTCCTACCAGCATTGCCAGGGGCTACCACCCTCAGGGTCTCACAGGCTGTGAATACAGATACTGGTTTCTTCACAGACAGTATTCCCAGCTCCTCAACTCCCTGTCCAAGGCAGGCCAGCCACAGCACCTACAAATCTCAGCTGCCCAGTACAGCCAAGATTAAGCTCAGGAAAGTCTTTTTAAAGGACCTGAATGACCTTTCAATGTTGAAACAAATAAATAATTAAAAACCACCACCTGCAGGACCAACACTCTTGGATAAAACTAGGGAGATGGGGAAGAGATTTATGATTATTTCTAAAATGGTAAATGGTTTTGATGCATAGAATTTCAACTACAATCATCAGTTATTTCCAGAAAAACTCAGACAAAGTGAAGGGAAGCAAAGCACCATCACAATCAGATTCAAAGAGATGCAATAAGTGCTTTGTGCCCTTTGCAAATCAATGGAACTTGCACAATACTTAAATTTGGAGATTTCCCTTCCAAACATTCTCCCTCTTTTTATATCATTAAGAATATCAACACAGTTTATAGAATCATAGAATTGTTTCGGTTGGCAGGGACATTAAAGATGACCTATTTCCCACTAGAGCAGGTTGCTCAAAGCCCCATCCAACTTGGCCTTGAATACCTGTGGGGCATTCCACAACTTTTCTGGGCAACCTTTGCCAGTGTCTCACCACCCTCAGAGTAAAGAATTTCTTCCTAATGTGTAACCTAAATTTCCCATCTTTCAGTTTGTACCCATTACTCTTTATCCTATCACTACAGTTCCTGATGCAGAGTCCATCTCTGGCTTCCCAGTAGGCCCTTTCAGATGCTGGAAGGTTGCCATGAGGTCTCCATGCAAACCTCTCTTCTCCAGGCTGAACAGCCCCAATTTTCTCAGCCTATCTTCATAGGGGTGGTGCTCCAGTCCTCTCGTCAACTTCCTGGCCTCCTCTGCCCTTGCTCCAACAGGTCCATATCGATCCTCTGCTCAGGTTGCCAGATGATGCCATGATTGATAGCTCAACCAGGGCTTGGTGGGGGGCTGGGAGTGGAGCAGGGCACTGCCTCACCTTTAGCAAAGCCCGGCCTGCCCCTCCCACCAGACACAGACACCAGGATTCCAAGGTGTTTCAAGACATGAAACATCCAGTCTCTGACAAGCAGTACACTCAGCTTTTAGTGACCAAACAATATTTAGCAAACAGCATTGCAGAATTACTTAAAAACTACTCATTCAATTTCACTTTCTTTAAGTGCCATAAAACACCAATACTTCTTTAGTGCCTCTACTGATTTCTTCCTGTCATACCATCAGAACTGCTGTTAAGGTTTCAGCAGAAGCCACACACATTTCCAGTAACTAAGTCTATCCAAGATTAAGCTGCAAAAGGTGTGCCCTCCATATTCCTTTGAAAATCCAGTATGAGTATTCAACTAGTTGACTATTATGTCATTTAATTACATGTTATAGAAAATTGTAACTATAGCACTTATTTCATTGATCCCTATGGATACCAACTCCTATGTTGACGAACTCACTGTTCAACTTCTACTTAGTAATTTGTTCATAGCCATTTATTTAATTTTTGTCTGTGCTTGAAACATGCAGTTAACACTACATACATGTAACATTTCTGAATTATAACCACTTACAACACCATAAAATATTGAAAGTGTGAAGGAAAACACATTTTAGAGCGAGTTAAATACTTTTATACAGGATTTTTTAAAATATTAAAAAAGAAAAGCTAGTTTCAGTCTGAACGGTAGTACTGACACTCACAAAGGCAAAACCAAAATGATTGCATAAAGGTTCATGTCTGTTTTCAATGCAGTATCATAGCACTGTGTCAAGACACAAGTAACAAACTGTATGATCCTACCTCTTTTACAAATGCAGATCCATGAAAAAGAAATGGATCTGGATTCACAGAAATGGCAGACTAGCTGCATGGTGGTGCTGCTTAGAGAGTGGTGGCAAGTCACAGATGTGGGTTTCAGGCATCTCATGGTAAAGGCTTTTGGCTTTCTGGTCACTGGTGAATGATTGTGACCATCTGACCTAATGTGTGGAAAGGGGAACCTCCATTCTCTTGCCCCCAGTTGTGAATGCCAGTGCGCCAAGTGGCAGAGCTCCGCACTGAACTCCTGGTTATCAGCAGGTTTAGTAAGGGCACTGACAACATGCTTACAAGAATTTTAAGTGCTAGAACATCTACTTTATGGCCTCAAAGTGCCTAAGCTGGATACTAAACAGCTAAGGCCTATGAAAACAGCCTTAATGCCTCTGGGCACACATTTTGGTACCTAGGGAAGTTGGGTGCTTAAAATGGAGTCACCTACACACTGTCAGACACTTCCACATTCAGTCTGTTTCAGTGAGACATGCATGAAGGGAAGTGACTAAATTCTACCCAAGTCTGATTCAAACATCCAAGCCTTCTTTTAAGGCTCTACGCTCTCTGGGATACAATTTCCTTTTTATATCCTTTTATATAGCACCCAGTATATTGAGACTGGTATGACTGCAGCAGGAACTCTCAAAGTGCACAGAATGTTCACCCATCTTTGTGGAATTAAAAACTACATTTCAAAAAGCTAAGCAAGATGAGAAAATTAAGCCCAAAAATAAATTTTCCCATCCATTAAAAGAAACATTTGGAAAAAGATCCCACAGTTTATAATGTAAGTGTCAGCACTGTGTAAGCCATAATAATAGCACCACCACAGAGCTGTACTGCTGTACAGCAGAGTGTATAAGCAGAACTGGAAAAATCATGACACAATATTATCAAACATCACCATGCCCCTATCGGCTCAGTATTTATTAAATCATGTTTTAGTGTTCTCCATTTTAATTTGCTTCAATAAACCATATGTTTAAATGTTTACTCAAAAAAGGATAACCGAAAAAAAAAAGGATGTCCGAATAACATGCCTGGTTATGAATGTGTATGATGATTACTGACTTGTGCAGTGGGGTAGGGAGGGCTAACAAGGGAGATGTTTCTCAGAACTCTAATACGCAGGATTTTTATCAAATGCTTAAATTCACCCATGGTGCTTAAGGTCTTTATAGCAGACTTGCACAACACCATTAGTATCGGTGTTACAACATGCCTTCATCAGGCACAACAACATGAAGCATACAAAAAGTGATGTGTTTTAGATGTTGGATGAGATCCAAAGGGATACAAGGATGTAGCGGTTAAAAAGCAGGGCATAAACAGATATCAGACTCCTGAGTAATTCCCAAACTGCTCACTTAGTCAGATCACCTTCTTTTGACCAGAAAGTTCCCTAGGTGCCTGCAACTGATCTACACAAAAGCCTTGAGCTGAGCATCTGACTCACAATCTCTGTCTACCGGGGCCCAGAAATTTGATCATGACTAATCCACACCAAAGAAATAGCAGGTTGCATAAGGCGCAGCAGCAGCTACTTGCATTTTCAAACACAGAATATGCTTTTTTTAATGTAACAACCAATGAATCACAGCATCAGGGTAGAGGGCACCTGGGTTCACTTTTGATACTATTTTGGGGCTCAGGCTCTGCTCTTGATGGTGGGTTCTACATTAGGACAGTTACTGGATAAAAATGTGAAATGCCAGAACAAGGAATGGAGCCCACGACACTCTTCTCTCCCAATACAACATACTAACCATTAGGAAGCAGATATTTAATCATTCCAGCTGCTGCCTGTGATTTAAATGACAAACAAACAACAAAACAAAACCAAGCCCCAAGACACTTAAGCACACATCTTCAGCAGTGGAGCTCTACAAGTGGTTCCAAACACACAGGCTTCTGTTTTCACCACACTAAATTAGATATCTCTGGGCCCACCAGACACACAGTGGATTCAATCCTTTATATTGTCTGTAGGTTAACAGGAGACAAAATCCCAGAGAGGAGGCAAGAGCGGTTTGTTGTACAAGACACATATGCTGCATGTGTCAAACGAGCTGCTGGTGAGCTGGACCTGTTACTGTAGGTCATCAGACCATTGTATCTTGGAAGACCCTCCCATCATTTGACAGCAGGATTGTTCCAAGTGCTGGTAACCTTTAAGCTCATCTGAACAGAGCTGTCAGGCAGAGAGATACCCAGGAATAAAAGGTCAAAAGAAGCCAACATCACCATAACACTGTAGAAAGAAACTGATGCACAGGAAGTTCCACCAGAATATGAGGAAGAACTTCCTTATTGTACGGGCGACCGAGTACTGGATGAGGTTGCCCAGAGAGGCTGTCCAGAGAGGTTGTGGAGTCTCCCTCACAGGAGATATTAAAGAACTGCCTGCACACAGTCCTGTGCCATAGGCTCTAGGATGATCCTGCTTGAGCAGGGAGGTTGGACCAGATGATCCCACTGTGGTCCCTTCCAACCTGACCCATTCTATGATTTCAATTACAACAGCTTCTCTGTAAAACCTTAGCTAACCATTGCTAAAAGATACTCTACCTTCCTCCACCCAAAAATCCTACCCAGACTGTGTTTCTTTGTTTTTGCCACGTGCACATCAGGAATACATCACCCCCAAACAACTTAAAACATATTTTGCATTGTGTTGCCTTAACTGAAAAACCACCTTTTAACAAAACAAAAAAGGCTACAGATCCTTTCAATTTACCACACATCAATCACTGCCTGGGTAGAAGCAGATCACATACTCTTTCCTATTGAAGATACACTAGGTTTAAATAGAGCCAATCCAGATCTTTCATTGGTGGTATAAATCTTCAAATCTCAGTGGAAGAGCCTAGGATATTCCTATTGTTAGTGAACCATTGACAGAACAGACTCAACAGTTAAGAAGATTCTAATGTGACAATTTATATAAGCAGAGTAATTAAAGTATATTAGGAATCCAGATAATCTCTCCTAATCAAACCAATGAAGGACAGCCCATGGGCATTCAAATTACACATTGCAATTTAGCTCAGGGTCACCTTCCCAAGTTAAATAATATCAACAGAAAATGCCTTAAACAAAATGATCCTTACTCATAACTTAACCTATTCAGGAAATTACATAAAGCTCTTTGAAGATACAAGCATTTTAAGAAGCTAACCACTTTAAACCATTACTTTTTTCCTTCTAGTGATTTGAAGACTAGGGACAGATTTAATTTCTCAGACATTACTTGAAACATTCACTAAAACATAGGGAAGAGAGGAGAAAATGTGTCAGATCCCTTTAAATGTTATAATGAAGTATGGCAGTAGTATTTTCCTCACATTACCTGAGAGGGTGCTAAAACAGATGATGCAAGATGTAGTAATTAAAGACTTCTACTACCGGCAGATAGGAAATCTAGTGCTTATGATTTTTTTAATATTTTCATAAGCAATTTTTTTTACTGCTTTTGTTTAACGTTTTTTGTTTGTTTCATGCATATTTTGCAAATCAGTCTATCAACTGCAAAACTGGAAGTAATTGATTACATTACATTTTGACATAAAATTAAAAGTAAATCAAAACCAGTATATCTAGTTTTTCAACTACAGGGTTATATTTAGAACAAAACAAAGCAGACAAAAAACCCCCACAAAACATAACCATTGCAAGTGATCCCATAATACATGAAAATGGCAAACATATACTATTCAAATTTTAAGTCCAAGTTCCTAAATTTGTTAATATACAGCTTAACTGCTAGTTCTTTAGAGAAATACAATTCAGGAAATGAGGCTCTTTGTCTGAAGCTAATACAGAGGAATTTGCTAGATTTATGTTCTTCACTAAATTATTTAGATTTGAATGTACCAGAGCAAACAGTATGTACCACAGAAAAAAACTGAACTGAAGGTCTCGGGCTTTTAAGACAGCAATTTTTACCACAGCAATGTGGAAAAAATTATGTGCTATGATATATAACCAGCAAAGTTCTCACTGATTAAACAATTATCCCCATCAAGAAATCACTAAAACTGGCAAAAGCAGCCATGACCTAATCCTCTTCAAAGTTTTCAAACCAAACATTCAGAGTAAGAGTTGTTAGTTTGTCAAGCTGCAGCATTTCTGAACACAGCTATGCCTTGAAACTTTAAATATTCTTTGGGAATTCACCTTCTGGACTTTTAGAAGGAAACAGCACACTGGTGTAAAAAGACTCAAAATCTAGGTGTAATTCATATATACTCCTTTACTTTTTTTCTACTGGATGACAGAAGTTGCACAAAGGCCAAAGTGGTACTAGCCCAAATATTCCTGCCCTTCACTGAAGGGTAGTAAAAGTTCCCAAGGTATCACCTACAGACTTGGCAGAGACAAGAGAAGAAAAAAAGAGGGTATTTTAAAATTCATGAAATTGCAGGAAGAAATGTGGATATCCTTTAAAGAGGAAAATGGGCACACAGCAAATGTTGTAGAATTTAATAACTAAGAAAGAAAAAAAAAATAAAACACACAAATGAAGCATCAAGCAGAGCCAGTTCTCCCTCCTACATTATACCACTTCTTGTTCCACATTTTTCCTGCAGTGACCTTTACCCCATGCACTTACAACAGAAGAAAGACCTGGAACATGCTATGAACAGCCTGTCCTGTCCTTCATGCGGATTCTCAGTGAGACTCGCAATGATGCAGGCCAAAGAGATTCATATGAATACTCCCATATAAACACTTGCAAGAACTTTCCACTGATTGCTTGATGACAGTCATAGGGAGAAATGGGTCAGCAGTCTACCTGAAACAATTCCTACCAAATTACAATAAACAGCAAGGATTTGGAAAAGAACTAGCATATAATATAATCAAGGACAAAGAAAAGGAAATCAAACTTGGAATTCTTTTTTACTGACTGGATTCCCTTTACTTTAAAGACACGCAGTGCAAATGTCACCAAAATTCTGATTATATAATGTGCAGTATTGAAGACAGGGCAATAAGTTCCAATGATTTTTCTATGCATTTAACATCAGATTTTAGAGGAAAGCTGTTCATTACTAGGTCTGCATTAATGACAGATAGAAAATGTCAACACATCTTATGTTGCTCCTTCAATCCACTGATTCATAGATAATTTGTGGACGGGGAACACTAGGAAATGTTTTTCTTAATTACTCCAAAATGTTCTTTTGTATTTATTTTAGAACACAAATATTTTCCAAAAGCATTCACTATTTTGTAAACAATCAAACAGCATAATAACCCCCTTAGTTAACCACTCATTCATTCATCAATAAATTGTTTTACCCATTTTTGAATGGCTAGGCTTGATGAGTATTCCCGGTATATGCCTAAGTGAAGAAATGTCCAAGGCAACCATTGCAAGACCACACTAATAAATAAATTTTAAAAAATTAGAAAAATTATCTACACAGAGGGGCTCATCTCCTGATATCAAAGATTCTAATCCTCACTGGGATTGAAAGTGTTAATGCTGTGAATAAAATATTTTCAACTGCAACTGAATCATGTGAAGATTATCAATATAGCAGGAATGTACAAAGGTGCTCCAGCAAGGTTACAGAGTTTAATATAATCCTCTCTATAGCTAAGCACAGTAATAGAGAACCCTGTGTTCACTGTGACAGCATGTTGTGTGCACTCACTAATACTTTTAAAATACACAGGGAGAACAAGAAATCCCCAACATCCTTACTATTCTCAAAGACAAAGTAAAGATATTAAAAAGAACAGACACACAGCCCTAAAACACAAAGGTACAGAAAAGCCAAACATTCAAAGCTGCAGAATATTACTTAGCACTTTCTCCTTAAACCTTCTCAGTGGGTTTAAATGCATCTCTGAAAAGACAAGTTGTTATGACCATAATTTAAATGCAAGCAACAGAGCTCGAGCTTGCTTTTTTGTCTGCTGTGGGGGAATATTACATCTGCCATAGCCATCCTAGCAAATTTGTGTTAGAGAGCTGTTTTCTTTTCCTAATCACATTTAGAAAAGACAAGGTTGCAAGAGCAGCAAAGACAACACAATCCGTGTTAATTCAGTTCAACTAGTTCACATTTCAGTTTGTGGAATACTGTTGGGAAAAACAGACAGCTGATTTGAGCCCAAGTGCAATTTTCCTTCATTACCTTCACTGGTGTTCAGCCAAGTTAGCTTCTCGCCTGTACTATGCAGGCATATGCTAAGATTGCAGTTTCCTTTGTGTCTGTAATGCAAAATACAAACTGGAAGACACAAACACACAAAATGACCCTTTGCTGTCCCAAAATCTGAAGTCCTAGGAGTGAGAGAGTCCAGGTATTCATTTCAGCATAAAGGCTCAGCCAGTCACACATCTCAGCCAAGCAGTCTCTCCTAAATCCTGCATAGATTCTGCACTATTCAAGGCACTGGGAGTCATCTTGTTGCTTTGAACAGGTCCCTGCTCAGTTATTTTGAAGAAACAACAGAAAAAGTAAAGAGATAAAAAGACATTTAGTTTCCCTAAGCAGACTTTCAGTATAGGTCAGATTCAGAATTTTTTAATCCACTCAAAAAACAAAGAGAAAATAAAGAAAAAAAATTAACAAGCTATACTGAAATTGATACTATTCTAGGCTGTTGTATTCCCCATTTTTAGTTCACATACATGCAAAAATCCCCACCTAAACCAAATTTAATATTTATAAGTCATTGCCATTTCACAGAACTTAAAATACCTGCATTTCAATTTTTAAAAGCCTTATTTTGAATAGAAATCTTTTGCAACATTACACTTAGTTTTGATCAAATTAAGACAAAATTCCCTAATAAATTCCCTGTCACCTCACAAAATAAGAGTCTAAGAGGAAAACACAAAACATACTCATTCACCACTGATGGGAAGGAGGAGGCTTAGAGAAATCATTGGAAGTTCTATGTTCTGCCCTGCCCATGAAATACTTCAGCCTTTGGTTTTGAAGATTTTGTAAATTTGTTTGTTTAAAAAAATATTGGTCATCTTTTTTATAAAGTATTTCTTAGAGACCTGAGAAACTAATTACGTTGCCATAACTTTAAGTTACAAGAGACGTAAGTCCTTTTTTTTTTAACAGGAGATTTCATTTCATTTCCAAACTATTTTATGTTTGAAAGAACAGGGAGTCTAGATCACTTCGGGTTATATTTATTCAAGTTCAGAGTTTATTAGGAACATAAATGCTAATATATGCCACATAAGGAACAGACAGTAT
Organism: Eulacestoma nigropectus; assembly: GCA_013397775.1. NCBI lineage: Eukaryota > Metazoa > Chordata > Aves > Passeriformes > Eulacestoma > Eulacestoma nigropectus. The sequence goes on along the minus strand of VZTE01006048.1, from coordinate 756,462 downwards.
TAGCTGTTAGGTATTTAGATGAAAACAACACATCACTGCTGGTACCATGATTCTTCCTTCTTGCCATCAGAGCAGAACAGTTACAATCAAAGACTTGAGGGTCTGCTAGTAAGTTTAGCACCATTTGTTTCCTGTTAAAGGTATCTTCCTTCAAAATAATCAAAAGAAAAATCCACTCAACCCCATCAAGACCTTCTGAGTGAACTCCTTGCTTGCAAAAGCTGACTTCCCATGACCACATCCAGAAGGCTTTTGAATAGTTTCAAGTATGGAGACTCCACAATGTCCCTAGACAACCTGTACCAGTGCTCAGTCACCCTCACAGTGAAAATAAAAGCATTTGCTGATGTTCAGAGGGACTCACCTGTGCCTCTTGTCTTGTCACTGGGCACCAATAACAGCCTGGCTCTGTCGTCTTCGTGCCCCCCTCCCCACTCTCAGACAGCTCTATTTATTGATAAAATCCCCCTTCTCCAGTCCAGGCTGAACAGTCTTGGCTCTCTCAGCCTTTCCTCACAAAAGAGATGCTCCAGTCCCAAAATCATCTTCGTAGCCCTTCACTGGATCCTCTCCAATACGTCCATGTCTCTCTTGTATTGAATAGACCAGAACTGGACACAGGATTCCCAGCTGTGGCCTCACAATAAGCAGAGGGGAAGGATTCCCACCCTGAACCAGCTCTGCCTGCTGCAGCACAGGATGCCATCAGGATTTTTGGTGGCAAGGGCACATTTCTTGCTGAAATCCCCAATGGAGGTATATGGAAACCTTCCGCATCATTACAAAATGACTCATATGTGAATATAATTCATAGTGAGAATCAGAATGCCAGATTATCTGAGAAATTGAAATGCTGAAGTGAAAAACAAGTACTTTTAAAAGCCATGTTACTTAATAAACAGACAAACTGCAGATTGCAAACAGGTATCTTTCATAAAACTCTTCTGTTTGAGCAGAACTTCTAAAATGCATCATACTCTAGACATTATGTGTTAAACAGGATTTCCATTTGTATTTTGCCAGTTGTTTGTTTTTTTAATTTTTGAAGGCGGGGGGAAGTGTTGGCTTTGTTTTGTGCATTTTTTATTGAAAGCTAAAGTCATAGAAAAAAACCTAAATTGGAAGGGACCCCTTGAGGTACAACCCTTGGCTCAAAGCAATGCCAATCTTCAATAAACTAAGGAGGGAAATTCTACAACCTGTCCAAATTTGTTCCAATATTTATCTTGTGAAAATTTTATCCTTATTTCTAATAAAAGCTTCCTTCCTCACAATCTCAGTCCATTGATTCCTACAACCATATACCTTTGTGATGAGTCTGAGTCCATCTTATCTATAACCTTCCCCCCAATTAGATTGCTTTACAAATCAATAAAATGCCTTCCACCCACCACCTCCCATCCAAACCCTTTTTTCCTAAGGATGAAAAACTCAGCTTTCTGTGTCTCTCCTTGTAAGAGCATTTGCTCCTGACCCCTAATCATCTTGTTCATCCTCCGCTCAACTTAAATCGGTATTTCAATGTTTTTCTTTTACTGGGAACCCAATATGCTGCTTACTTATACAACATAATTTATTTGAACCATATTCTTGTAGAACACTAGGAGGGCAATGAAATGTAGCTGTCTATAGCTATACAATAGTCCAGAGTCAGATACAACAAATTTTCTGAATTTTTACAAGCTAAGTCTTTTTTACCAATTCCTTACTGTCTTTTTTCTCCAAAAAAAA